>ML785478.1:553118-620984 GCA_009831015.1 Picea engelmannii
ATTTTCAAGTTCCTTTGGAATTTCTTTTTCAGTGATCTCATCAAGCACTGTGTATTCTTGTTTTTCTTCTTCCTGTTTCTTTCCTTGCAACTGATCTTTGTACATGACCTTCTCATTGAATATGACATCTCTACTCCTAATGAATTTGTTATTTTCATAATCCCATAATCGATAACCAAAATCATTAACATTGTATCCAATAAAGGTACACTTCTTGGATTTAGACTCGAGCTTTGTTCTATTTTCTTTATCAATATGGACAAATGCTTCACAACCGAAAGTTTTCAAAAAAGAACAGTTTACCTTTCTTCTGTCAATTCCTCCTCTATAATTATACCATCCAAAGAGCTTGAAGGTCCTCTGTTTATTATGTAAACAGCAGTATCTACAGCATCTTCCCAAAACTGTAAGGGAAAACCAGCATGCAATCTCATATTCCTTGTACGCTCCATGATTGTCATGTTCATCCTTTCTAACACACCATTTTCTTGCGGTGTTCTTGGAACTGTCTTCTCTCTACGAATCCCATGGTATGAACAGTAATCATCAAACTCCTTGCTACAATATTCACCTCCATTATATGATCTGAGACACTTCAAACTTTTTCCTGTCTCATTCTCAACTAAAGCTTTCCATTTCTTAAAAGTATCAAAAACATCATATTTTTGTCGAATGCAATAAACCCAAGTTTTTCTAGTTGCATCATCAATAAAAGTAACAAAATAATGAGAGCCACCAAGAGATGATATCTGAGCTATTCCCCATACATTTGTATGCACAAGCTCTAACCTTTCATTCTTCTTTTCTTTTTCAAGTCTAAGAAGTCTGACTCTCTTTTGTTTTCCATAAACACAATGCTCACAGAAGTCCAAATCAATTTGTTTAATATCTGGCAGCAAATTTATTTTGTGAAGTATATGCATACCCTTCTCACTCATGTGTCCCATCCTATGATGCCACAGTGTTGTATCCACTCCTGTAGAAGCTAAAGAGGTAGAAGAGTCAATATTACTAGTACATAAATACAATGTACCTACCTTCTCTCCTTTTGTTGTCACCAATGATCCTTTGATGACCTTCCACATCTTATCTGTAAATATGGATACACAACCTTCACTTGCCAATTTCCCTATTGAAATTAGATTTTTCCTTAAATCTGGAACATGTCTTACCTCTTTCAATAACCATTGGTTTCCATTGCATTGATTTATTTTTACCTTTCCCATTCCAACAATTTTGCATAGTGCATCATCACCCAAATGAACCTGTCCAAAATCACCTTGAACATAATCTAGAAAATGTTTCCTATGGGGTGTGGCATGAAATGAATCCCCTGAATCTACTACCCAAGACTCACAAATATTATCTATAGAAAGAATCAAAGCATCTTGTAACACATCACCTCTTACATTTGCTTCCTGATTTCTCTCCTGTTGTCCATTTCTTTGTTTCTTTGGAGCTCTGCAATTTTTCTTTATATGTTCTTTCTTCCCACAATTCCAACACTCTATCTTTCCAAGTCTGGATTTGGGTCTGCCCTTCCTAGAATTCGCATGGTTACCTGAGCCCTTTCCTCTATCCTTTTATCTTCCCCTGTTCTCCATGTTCAACGCATTACTTGATGTCTCACCTATGCTTTTTCGTTGCATTTCCTCACTAAGGATAACACCAACAACATCATCAAATTTTAAAGTATTTAAACCAAAGACAGAGTTACTTACAGCCATGACCAAGCCATTTCATCTTTCTGGCAATGAGCACAAGATTAGAAGAGCCCTAACCTCATCATCAAAGTCCACTTTTACAGAACTTAGTTGATTAGTAATCGTACTAAATTCATTTAAATGATCTGCAATAGACCCACCTTCTGACATCTTCATATTAAATAGTCTCTTCATTAGAAATACCTTATTAGACACCGATGGTTTTTCATACAGTTTAGTCTATGTGTCCATCAGATCCTTCGTTGTCTTTTCTTTCGAAATATTGAAAGCCACCGACGCTGCCAAGATCAACAGTATCATTCCTAGAGCCTTTCTATTAAGAATCTCCCATTCTTTGTTCTTCATGGCCGTCGGCTTCTTTGCTACTCTGCCCAATGGTAGGAATAGATCATTTTGATATAAATAATCTTCCATTTGCATCTTCCATAACTGGTATTTTGGCCATTAAAATTCTCGACCCTAAACTTTCCATCTTCCCACATTGCTCCCACTTGAACCAGGAACCCTCTTTTCCTGTGAGTTACCTTCCGCTCTGATACTGGTTGTTAGAAAAACAGGACCACAGAGCAATAAAATAAAACAAATGCAGAAACAAAACACAGAATATACACAATACAAGAGAGACACAAATTTAAGTGGTTCACCCAGTGTGGGCTACGTCCACCAGATAAATTGCCATGTCCTTCCTTTATTATTATCAAGCAAATGAAGGGATACAACCTACATCAAAACCCGTTGTAACTTCCTCTTCTTTCTCTCACAGTATCCTCTCTCAGAATACAATACTCGCCATAATGAATAGCTGCAATACATTTCCCTCATAATAGAGGGTTTCCTTCTAGGGAAAAAAACCCTAACATAATTTCTATCGTTAGATCTGCGACCTTAAAATGAACGTTCCCGATTTAAAATGAAATTACAATATACATTTACAAGGCAATTTTTCCTTCAGGGGATTCGCCCCCGAACCCCGCAGAGGGGGTAACCCCCCTCTGCACTCCCCCGCGTGGAAGAGTGTACATACTTCTAGGGTGTAAAGTCTTCATGGGGTATAAACATGGATGAAAGTAGGGACCTCTGAATCAGGAACATAATCAAGCTCCACAACCAACAAAACCTACCAAGCTCTTTTGGAAGGCAAGTAAGCATGTCCTAAGATACTTGAGGGGAACATCTTAGTATGGCTTATGGTACAGATAGATGGATGAGGTGAATTTGCATGGCTTCACGGATGCAGATTGGGTGGGAATCCCAATGGACAGAAAGAGCACATCAAGGGGGATCTTTAGTATCAAATCTACAGTTGTTTCTTGGTATAAAAGGAAACATAGATCTGTGGCACTCAGTTCAGTGGAAGAGGAATACATGGCAGCGATTCAAGCTACATGTGAGGCTATCTGGATGAGAAATATATTGGTTGGTTTATTTGGTTCTCATTTAGATACGACAGTGATTCATTGTGATAATTAGAGTTGCATTAAACTCTCGATTAATCTTGTGTTTCATGATAGATCTAAGCATATAGATATTCGGTATCATCATCTCAAAGATTGTGTGTAGCGAAAGATCATGTTTCTTCAATACATTCCTATGGAAGATCAGGATGCAGACATTATGATGAAGGCGCTCACCAGGACAAAATTTGAATACCATAGAGACAGGATTGGGGTGAAGGATAATCCCTTTCTTGTTGAGAGGGAGTGTTGAAAAGTCAACAAGAAATGTTTGTCTAATTTATTTTTCCCTTAAATAAATTGGACAATAAATATTAATCTATTATCTCATAATTACTTGAAATAGTTAACTGAATTGGAAAATCAATTAGCTATAGGAAATTCGAGTTCAAAGGTTGACTGGTGGGACATCCAAGTCGAATTAGTTGTAACTAAGTGATTCGAAATTGTAACAGAGTTGGAGGTGTAGTTATGTGAGTTGTGAAGTAGGTTAACTCATTTAAGTGAGTTAAGCTCAGTTTTACTAGTTGTAACTGAACTTACAATAGTGATAGATCAGTGAATTAATTACTAATTAATTCACAATCAGTGATCTCACATGCAAATGAAGATTTACCATTGTTAACTACATGCATGTCAGATCCAGTGGGGACCTAGTTGAGATAACAGGTGAAAGGGACATGTTGACTATCAGTTGTGATTTGAGTGAGTGCACTCATGCAATCACACACATAGTGGATGTGCCCATGAGGAATGTGCAGCCTAGGCAAGAGAAATTTGAATTCATTTGCAGGTTTTCCATTGCAGGGATTGCGCAGAGGAGGTACGTTGTCTCAAGGCAGTAAATTGGCACATGCATTTGCCAATTTTTGTATGGTAGTGTGAGACGATTTTTATTGTACTGAGAACTCTTGGAATAGAGTTTTGTATGAGATTGTTTCATGATCCATGATATAAACATAATATATAATAGTGGGGATTTTAGATTTATGATTTCCCGATAAAAACATCTGTGTTATGTGTGATTGATATTTCTTCTTAATATTGCAATTGGCGATCGTGTTTAAGTTCCACAAGAATATTAGTAGAAGAGATTATTTATTTAATAGTGGCATATAATTGTTAGATCAAGAGAATCCAGGCAATACATAATTTGTATTGAAATTTCTACAAGAGGGACCCCAGATGTGAATAAGTTGGTTGCGTTCCAAACTACCTTGAGAGGCCATGCTCTCAAATGGTACATGAAGGTTATTGAGCCAGGAGTGCCGAGAATGCAAGGTCAAGCATTCACACTTGACCAGGTATGAAAAAGGTTAATAATGGAATTTAGGTTAATTTGCACGAGATTCAACAAAGGGAAGGTGAATCAGCCTGGGAATATAACCAAAAGTTTAAACATGCTATAGGGAGGTTAGTGCATCCAATTCATGAGGAACATCAAAGAAAATGGTATATTCAGGGATTTGTATCTCTGACACGTATTTCATTAATGCAACAGTGGATAGGCACTTTGACAGATGACTTGGAAAAATAAATTAAGATTGAATCCATGGCAGGATATCCGGGGAGCCTGAAAGTGACCAGACCCCCAGTAGATGCAAATTTGGTGCAACTACAAGGGAAAATATCAGTGCTTACAGAAAATATTCAAGAATTGACGATACCTAGACCAAGACAACCACAAGCCTAGTGTATCGGATGTTACACAGAAGGGCATCTGGTGCATGAATGTCCACGAATGAGGGGAATGGGACCTCCTCGGAATCTGTGGGGACCCTCAACAAGACCCACGGGAGGAGTTGCACAAGTATCTATGAATTTACCATTCCATAACCCCACCCCATATCATACTTTTCCAGGAAGCCAAGCAGCGCCAGCAGTTGACTATTGCAAGATTTACATAACCCATGGGCATGGGCTGAGACAGTTCCCCATTATTCAAAATTATTCAACAGTGTCAAATATTGTACATTGTGAGTTTTGTGCATATACCACACATACTACCAATCAATGTAGAGTGTTGGATGTGTTTACGGACAGGTTGGATCGAACAACATTTAGGGTTAATGAAACCCCTTAGGGACCAGGAAGAGGTCGAGTTGATGGACCCGGAGGATACTTCAAAGGAGGAAGAACCAGGGGAAGAGGACCAAGAAGATTCTACAAATGTGATGAGAAAGGCCATATGGCTAGAGACTATCATCATCTAAGGCGGCCATGGCGCTCTCACTACAGAACCAATGTGCATGCAACTAAAGACTACCCATAACTAATTGAAAAATGGGAAGATCGGGTACATCAACGAGGAACTAACCTCATTAGTTCAGAAAACAAGAGAGTTATTAGAGGACAATTTCCCAACCTTAATATCGTCACTCGAGGAGGGGAAAAGACTAGAGTTGATGCTGATAATTTACCTCAGATCTAGAAAGCAACACCTAAGGAAGACATGTATGATCCTCTAAAACATAATTTGTTCTTTAAAAATGTCATAGAAGTATTTTAGAATATCCCTAGCCCTGAGATGCAAGAGAAACCCCCTTAGCCTATTATTTATCCTAATATTGTGCAAGTCCATGCTTCACCCCCTGCACCCAAAAACCCTGTAGTCACAATGAGACAACCTGAGCAACCTCAAAATGTAGTTGACCTTTGGTTTTAGTTATTTTATGTTATTCTTTGGAATGACCAGTTAATAGAAAAGTTGTGCAATGAACTATACCTAGTTCTAGGAAATGAAGAACCCACAGAAGAAATAATAAGGACTAATCTTCCTAAGAAGAGTACTCAGAGAGTGCAGAGAAGGAAAGTACAAACTGGAAAAGAGTTTAGACTAGTAGCCCAGCTAGATGAGTTTGAGATTAAGGATGTTATGTTAGATCTAGGATATGATGTTAACATACTACCTAAAAAGACTTGGGAAACCTTAGGAAAACCCCAGTTGACATATTCCCCAATCCAGCTAAGAATGGCCAACCCATATTGTATTTTCCCCATAGGAATATTGGAGAATGTGGAAATAAATGTTGTGGGAGTGAAGACTGTAGCTGATTTTGAGGTGATCGAAATCATGGGGGATAAGGACCCTTATCCTACATTACTTGGTATTGATTGGGCCTATGAAAACTATGCAGTGATTGACCTAAAGAAGGATACTATGACGTTTGAGGCAGATGGAATCAAAGTAGTTCAACCCTTGGATCCATATGTAGGCACCCGATACACGGAACCAATGGACAACAATATGGAGGGAGAAGAGTTGGATCAGTTGTACACTATAACAACAGGAACAAGAGAAGATTACATAAATCCTAATGTTGATGGATTAGTAATTTGGAGGAGTATACAATCAATGGACGAAGATTCAAAACTGGCATTTTACAGTTGGAAGCAACGCTGATACAAAATATTTTCAAGAAGATGCGCAATTGTCAGGGAAACTAGATGGCTGGGAACAAAGGTCAGATAACACCCAGTATATGATGGTACCTCAGGACATGATAGTTTTTTTCTCAGCATGGAAGAAAAGGTAGCGGAGGATCAAAGGATATCAGTACTATATTTATCCCTCCAGGACACCCTTGCTAGAGGGTGGGCTAATCACAAAGACTTACTCGAAAATTGGGACGATGTGTGAAGAAAGCTATAAAATATAGATTTCAAGATAAGGAGCAGCTAGAATCAGAGACGCAGACGGATTTCCAAGTTCTCAATTGTTCAATGGAGAATCTGATCCTAAAGCACATATTGCACAATGTGTGACACAATGGCAAGTTGCGAAAATACCATCTTGCTTCTGAGTTCAAGCATTTCCCCACTCTCTAGGTCTAATCCCGAAAGCTTGGTTCATCCATGAAGGAACCAGAAGACAGGCTAGCGACTGGAAAATGTTGGCAGATCACTTTTTCAAGGACTTCTCATTTACAAGTAAGTACCTTGAGCTTGAAGTAGTCCTACAAATAATTAAAGAACTCTTTTTTACAGAAAATAGTAAACAGAAATCATATCCAGTGGTATGTGCAAAGCATAGCCAAGAACTTCAGACTAATCTTCACCTAAACTTGGACAAGAGACCTATAGAATGTTATAAGATTTAGAGGGGTTTGGAAAGCCCATATGAATTAGAATAATTAAGGAACTTAGCCATTAAGGAGACGAAAGGGAAAAGAGAAATCCAGAATATCATACCCAATCAGATTGATAGTTCTTATAATCACCCATTGAAGTTGTGAAAAGTCAATATAGAGACCATAGAGCAACCTAAAATAGTTATGGTGGGAGATTACTAGGATGAGCAAACTAGTCAAGAAATAGAGATTTTGTTGCGGGAATATGAGGATTTGTTCCCAAAGACATTTTGGAAGTTAAAAGGTATTAATGGAGTTATGGGAGAGATGAAAATTGAATTAAAACTAGGATCAAATCCTATGAGTCATCGACCATACCACCTTAATCCCAGAGTGAAAGAGAAGGTTAAGAGGGAAATAGACAAGATGTTGGAAGCTGGACTTATTTTTGTTGTCAAAGAAGAAGAATGGGTCAGCCCAATATTCATCTAGAGAAAGAAGGGTACATATGATATTAGGGTCTACGTAGACTACATAAGCATTAACTCATCCTGTGTGAATGACCCTTTTCCAACACCTTTTACTGATGAGGTGCTAGAACAGGCTGCGGGGAAAGAATCTTACTCATTTACAGATGGATTTTCGAGTATCACCAAGTAAGGATTGTTGAAGAAGACAAAAATAAGACCACATTCATAAAAGAATGGGGGTCATTTGCATACAATGTAATGTCTTTCGTCCTAAAGAACGCCCCTACAATTTTCTCCAGGATTGTAATAGCATCTTTCCAAGGATTTATTCACAAGTTTATAGAATTTTATATGGATTATTGGACAGTATACAATATTCTCAAGGAACATGTAGCGCTACTACATCTGATGTTTGACAGATGTCGAGAATTGCAGATATCGTTGAACCTAAGAAAGTGTATCTTTTGTGTGCAACATGGAAATTTGTTGGGCCACATAATATGTCGAGAGAGAGTACTAGTATACCCAGCCAAATTTGTGGTTATTGTAAACATGCTTCCACCTACGAGTGCTAAGCAGTTGCGCTCCACGCTGGGGCACACATGGTATTATTGTAGGTATATCAGACGATATGCAAATATCACTGCACCTATGGAAAATATAATAAAGAAGTTCGAAGTGTTATAATGGACACCAAAATGTGATAAGGCATTCGAGACCCTAAAGGAGAAGCTCAGCACAACACTTATTTTGATATTTCCAAATTGGGAAAATGAATTTCACGTCCACGTAGATGCTTCAGGTATTTCCTTGGGAGCTATCTTAGTGCAACCAAGAGATGGAGCCATGGATCATCCTATCTATTTTGTGAGAAAGAATTTGTCACAAGATGAGCGCAACTATACAACGACAGAAAGGGAGGGTTTAGCTATGATTTACACTTTGCATAAGTTTAGACATTATTTTTTAGGTTCTCATTTTAAGTTCTTTACTGATAATTCTGCATTAAAATATCTAGTTAACAATTCTGTGTTGTAAGGGAGAATTTGTAGATGGTTTCTACTGTTTCAAGTATTTTCTTTTGAAGTGATCATTAAGCTTGGAAGATGTAACATAGGGCCTGATCACCTGTCTAGATTAGAGTCAGGGGAAAGTGACAGAGCAGTCAATGATCAGCTCCCAGATGCAGACTTGTTCCGAGTTGAGGCCATACCAGAATATCTGGAAGACATAGCAGTCTTCTTAAGTACATTAGCCTGCCCAGAAACGTACTCCACAACCCAAAAATGACATATGATGGTTAGAGAAGCAGACTATCAATTGATTGCAGGAAAATTGTATAAATTGGGACTAAATAGTATCCTCATGAGATGTGTATTGGATCATGAAAGACATGATATACTGTGGGAGTGCCACAGTGGAGTTGCGGGAGGTCGTGTGGGAGGAAAGGCCACTACACAGAAAGTCCTCCAAGCTGGACTATGGTGGGCCACACTCTTCAAGGATGCAAATGCATATGCTAGATCATGCGATGTTTTTCAAAGAGTGGGTAATCCATCATGACGAGACGAAATACCACTTCAACCAATGTGATATTTACAAGCATTTGAGAAGTGGGCGATTGAGTTAATTGGGTCGATCAAGCCCACAACTAAGAATTAAAATTATAGGTACATTATTAATTTATTACCGCAACTAACTACCTTGCACATTGGGATGAGGTGGCAACTATTCAGGATTGTTCGACCAATATTGTTGCTAGATTCATTTCTGAAAATATTATCACTCGGTTTGGATATCCTAGGAGTCTAACCAGTGATCAGGGAGCTCATTTATTAGTAGTAACATAGAAAATATTACATCATGGTTCTTGATCCAACATCATAAAAGTATCCCCTACCACCCGCAATCCAATCGAATAGTAGAGGGGTTTAACAAGGTTCTGGAGAGAGGGTTAACAAAGGTCTGTTGTGAAAACAAGGAAAATTGGGATGATAGAGTTCTAGCAGTACTATGGGCTTATAGGACAGCCAAAAAGAAACTCCACAAGTACACTCCATTTCAGATAGTCTATGGGAAAGAGTTTGTGGTGTCTGTAGAATTCATTACGCCAAGTTTGTACATTGCACATATCAAAAACATGTTGGAGGAAGAATCAGTTGCACAAAGACTCATGGAGTTACAAAAACTTGAAGAGACGAGTATTTTAGCAGACTTTGATCAGTCAGTTGAGAAAGAAAGGAAAAAATCTTGGCATGAAATACACATTAAGACTAAATTATTTTCACAAGGAGACAAGGTCCTACTCTATGACATTTGATACCAGAAACATCCAGGCAATTTGCGCATGCATTGGTTGGGACCATTTATAGTTGCGGAGATCTGACCTTTTGGAGTAGTCAGACTTGCGCAACTGGATGGTATGTTTCGGCCAGGATGTGTGAATGGAACTTGCCTAAAACCCTATATGTCTCAAAACTGAGCTAAAGGACTGTTTCTCTAGTCCGAAGGAGCATGTATAGTAGTTAGATTTAGTTTTCTGCAATTTTTGTAAATTCAGTTAATAAATTTGACGTGTGATGTGTTGTGTCGCAACATGTAGTTCAATTATTTTGTTGTCTAAGTGTTGTTTGATGCAGAACCACTTACCCATTAGTGTAGGATCAGAAGTGTCACAAAGCTATTAATGACAGTCATTAATATGACGGGGACCCCTTTTTTGGTCAGAGGGAGAGAGAATCCTGATGCAATCTGAGTCCACGTGCCACACAAACCTAGTCCAGTCACAGCCTTTATTACTACTATGATACCTCATCTAAATTCTATTAATCCATAAGACCGCGATACGTGAATATGCCATCAGTATTCATGCCATGATTCTCATTTTTCAAATGGTAAGGTCTAAAATCGGCCACGTCTTTGTCCAACTTTCATAGTAAATGCCAGAATCGCCCAATAGGATTTACCCCATTAACCAGTCTTGTCAAACAAATCAAATCCAAGTTGAGTCTATAGGGTAATGATGAATAACAGTTATTACTGAACTTGCCAGCTAAGCTCGAGTATAAGGCTATGAGAACTCATTGTAGGACACATTGTTTCCCAGAACGAACTTAGAAATTTACGAATTCTACAGCGTGAGTAAGCTTGTGTAATCCCTCGACCCTTAGTCGTGATCCCCAATCCTTGTTTTTCCTACAGAATTTGTTGAGAGTTCAGACTCATAATGCCAAGATCTACATGAAGTTGAAGCACTGTGTCCAAGGATGCAGTACCAAATGAGCCCTGCGACCCCCGAGTTGAGGTCATGGGTGATCTCAAGGGCAAGGTGGAGCAAGTCAAGCTCCTCGACCTTGACTTAATAGACCAAGTTTTTTTCCCCTATATGAACATGGACATTTTCTAGAGTGTCTCTCTAAACGAGTTGGGAGGCATGCAGTTTGTGCCAAATCATGAGTTCATTAATTTTTTTAACTCAACCATCATGAACCTCAGGTGCTTACTAGTGTTCAGTACCACTAGTGAAGTTTTGATGTGTACCAAGTTCCTGATCATCAGGGTGCATGATAGAATTTTGTGGTTGGATAGGACATATCTAATCCATGCAGAAGACATCCACCAGCTTATTGGACTATCCCTCTAGGGAGAGGACGTATCCAAAGGGTTCCAGGGTCCCAGCAAGCATGGAAAGAAGAAAGGGGAGCCCAACCTATATGATATATTTCACATGCAGAGGGGGAGGGGTGCATAGCCAAGATCAACCCCATACTACTTGAGACAGTCAGGGCTAGTTGCTACATCATAGCTAGAAAAGTCATGAGGTCCTACTACAAGGGAGAATGCACACTGGATGCTTTATCAGTGGAAACATTTTGCACCAATGGGGTTATCTTCAACTGGTGTAGCTTTATGTTGGAGGAACTAATTGTGGCTTGCGAGGAAGCCCAGGAGAAAGGTGGTACCTTCACCTATGGATACTTGTTGCTTTCATTTGCAATGCTCAAGTGGACACCACCCGCTGGAAGTTTGTTGGCGCTAGAAGATAAGGGGTGCTTAGAGAAAATGTTTGATCCTTGGCATTCAAGGGAGGACTCGAAGAACACTGCCTTCAACATAATGGCATTCTCCAAGTGGTACAATGGGCTTATTGATGCAACACATAGGTTTCACATTCCACAGTAGCTCCTCAACTGCAATATGAGGAACATAGCATTCAGCATGAACTGACACCATACATTTGTGTGGTTGAGGTATGCCAATAGGGAGGAATTCCACTTGTGGATGTTGTTGTTTTATTTGGATGAAGAGGCCTTTGACAAGGAGGTGATTTCATGGCCTGGAGTCAAACGCAACTCGTGCAAGTAAGGGATGCACTATGTTTTTCCCGTTGAGATGTTGAAGAAGAAAGGTCAGGAAGAAATGGTAGGACTGAGTTCTGTCCCAAAGGTATAGAATAAAGAATCTTTTCCACAGTTGGACTCTGAAGAGGAGGAAGAGACGTATCCACTAGAGCATAAGAAAAGAACACCATCGATGTTTCCACAACTGCCAGAGCAAGCGATGTTCATAGGTAAGGATGTCAATGAAATCCTTAGTGTTGCATACATCATAAAGGCCATATCCAAGAAACCCAGGATGGGGATCTTACCGAGAAAGGTTCTGAACCCCCAACCCTTTTCATCCACTGTCCCCCGCACTCGCTCAGCGGTTTGAGTGGCCCCTATCATACATATCCAAGATGACCCTGAGCCCAAAATCAATCCATCCACCATCATCACTAAGCAACCTCAATCACCACCACAACCCCAGTCTCCACCTCCAGAAACCGACAGTCCACCCCAAACCAATGATCCAGAACCCATGCATCTCAATCCCCTAAATATACCCAAGAAGAGACCAGAACATCTTGGTCCAAATCCATAAGTAGCTACATATAAGCTACAACTGACTGGCCTGAACCATGAATCCCAGGACCAGCAGATCATACCTTTTTTGCAGCATAAGTACACTCCATCTTCAATGAATATGCAAATGGAAGTAAAGTCACAAGCCCAAAGTCCCCAGCACACTTCCTCAATGACCAAGGTTGAGGGTGCCATGGGAAGCGCAACTATGGAATCGGAGGCACATAAAGAGTTGGAGATACCAGAGGTTCAAAAGGAACCTGAGATGACTTCGGGACAAAGCGCAATAGTAGCGCAGGAACAGATGGAGTTATTTCTCCAAAACCCTCAATAATACGCATAGTTTTTGCAACTCTTCCTGGCTAGAATAGAGGTTATAACACTCCTGCCATCAGCGTTGAGGCTGATGGTTGTGTCAGGACCGTCTACAGGAGAGGAGGAGGTAGAGAATCCCTCGGAGAACTCCACGGAAATTGGTCTTCCATTGTAGGTCCGACCACCCAGGGACGCCACCCTGCTCCCGCTGAACTAGCACAGTGGCTAGCAACGCAACTAGTCGAAGTGATCACGGCTTCAACTGATCAACTGGATAAGAGAGTCCAGTAGGTTGAAAGGTCTGCAGAGTTTTCAATGGAGCTCCTTGCTCAAGCATGCATAAAATAGGAAGAGCATTCCAAAATCCAGTTGGAGCACAAACTGGAAAGAGTTCAGAAGAGGCTTGCTAAAGCTTGGCCGAAAATATGGAAGATCGCACCCCAACTACCAGAATCTAGTGATGCAGTAGAGACAACGCATCATATTAAATTAATCCAAGTAGCATGGTCACAGTTGGACATTCGCGCAGAGAATTTGGAACTATAGTTACGACAAAGTCATCAAGAAGCAGAGAAGCAACCTCGGAAGTTGCAGGAGTAGATGGAGAAAATAGTGCTAGAAGGCAACAATGCCCGAGCATCACTACACAAGCACACAATTGAGTGCATAAATATATTCATAGAATTCAATGATTGGATGGGCATCATCACTAGGCGCAACCAGACTCTAACGTGCGTGCTAGAATCCATTTGTTGAATGAGGAAGTTATAGCTACTATGGATCCATTGGACCAACAACAGAAGTTTGATCAGATTCAACAAGAGGATAGTGAGATGAATGCTCTATTTGAGGCACAATCCATAGCCAAGAAAGAGTCACATGACTTTCAACCTATCATTTAGACAGTATATATGCAAATGCATCAGGTGGATGCTACAGTAGATTCTAAATGGAACTCTCTGGTCACATCCAAGCCCAAGGGATGTATCATAGATGCGACCCAACAGTTCGTTGTTGAGGCCTCACTCCTTGCCAGGAAATGGCAAGATAAATTTGGGAGTTTCCAGGAAGTCAGGAAGCGGGCCTTAGAATTGGTCCTAGAGTTGGTCCCTTCATTTGAAGAGGTAGAGAAAGAGAAAGTGAAAGCAGAAGAGGAAGGGAAAGAGGAAAAGGAGGACAAGGGAAAGCAATAGTTACTCCTAGAATCTACAAAAGAGCCAAGTACTTGACTCGAGGGCGAGTCAAGGCTTGTGGTCAGAGCATGTTGGGCCCTTCCTTTTTGGATTGGAATTTGCGCAAGAAGAACTACAGTCCTAGTTTTGGTTTAGCATGAGTTGCATAAGCTACAGAAGAAGTTGGATAATAAAGCAAGGAAAAGTAACAGAAATCAGTTGTGGAAAAGGACAGTGCAACGCCAGCAAGGCAAAAGAAGTTGCAACAGAAAAAGAAAGCATGTGATCCCAAAGAGAGAAGATCCCAATTAGCTTAGATATATGAGATGTATTCGATTGTAAAAGGGTTTTGAGGGTTTTGGGGTTCTCTCTCTCAGCTCTGGGTTCTTTCTCTTAATTTGTTGAGTTTTGTTGTTGTTAAGAAAGTATTGTACATGTAGTATGTACTTGTTTCTAGGTAGATACATCTCTATGACATGATTCAAGGGCCAAAGGTATATAACAGAGTACTAACTTGTATCTCTGAGGTTGTATCTGATAAGTTTTGATGATAATATATAAAGAAGGATCCAAAATTTTGAAATATGATGCATCATTTTGTGTTTATGCTTATGCATTGTATCTTTACAGTACTCCTTTGTGCTTCATAAGTTATATATATGTTTCTGTGTATGAATTATTTTCGCAACTTAAGTATCTTCAATTCCTAGGTGTATGAGCTTAGATATGTTATGTAGTTAGCATGTCCTATGCAAGATCATAATGAATCTTGAAGGTTCTAAGAACCCGCCTAAGTATTCTCCTTGCCCTTCCATATCTTTCTATCTTGGTTGTGCTTTGGGTGAGACTTATTCTCTTTATAGGAGATGAAAATACCAGCGCTCTAGACTACACGGTACCTTTTTTTGGTAACCTAAGAAGGACCCTAGTCTGATCAATCTGGCGCCAACATATGGGACACATTGGAGAAAAAGGGATTCAATCTATGCAAATAAAAAGTATGGTCGAAGGTTTTCCTGAATGTGTTTCAGAAGTTGACTTTTGTGAACATTTCATATATGGGAAACAAAGTCGAGTGAAGTTCCCATCTGGAGTGACAAGGGAAAATGGGATTCTAGAACTAGTGCATAGTAATGTGTTTGGCCTGATTATAGTTCCTTCACTTGGTGGATCCTTATATTATGTCTTTTTCATATATGATTTTTCTAGGAAGACATGGATATATTTACTGATGAATAAATCACAAGTTTTCGAGAGATTTAAGGAGTTTAAATGTCTTATGGAAAACTAGACAGAGAAGAGGATTAAAATGTTGAGTACTGATAGTGGTGGTGAATTCTGTGGAAAAGACTTGATCATTTTTTTAATAAGTGTGGCATAGAAATCCAAAATACCACACCATATATCCCACAATAAAATGGATTTGTTGAGAGAATGAACATAATATTGATGGATAAGGCAAGGAGCATGCTTAGTGGTGTTGGGCTCACACATGAATTATGGGTGGAGGTAGTCTAGACTACAAGATATCTGGTGAATATGTCTCCTTCATCAAGAATAGTCGACATGAATCCAAATGAGGTATGGTCAAGTAAGAAGCCTTCGGTAGCACATATCAAAGTTTTTGGTTGTGATTCATTTGTGCATGTTCCCAAGGAAAAGAGGAGTAAGTTGGACAAGAAGGAAGTCAAATGTATTTTCATTGGACACAAAGAATGGATGAAAGGATATAATCTCTAGGATCATGCATGAAGTAGAACAATGAACATTCGAGATGTGGTCTTCATAGAAGTTGGAGGTAGATTTGAGCCTAAGGAAGTTGTTCAGACTAAGAATAATCCTGATACGGTGCAGTTTGAATTGAGGAACGAAGAAGATGATTCAAATGATTCGAATGAATATGAGTAAGAGGTGGAATAATTGACTTTGGTGGTAAGGAGGTTAGAAAGAGTGAAAAAAAAATCGAAAGGTGCAGTCTGCTCGACTTTCTTTCAGTATTCTTGTTAACTGCCATAGACAATGAGCCCAAGTCATTTGGTGATGTAGTCGACTTGACAGAGGGTAAACTCTAGAAGGAATCCATGGTCGAAGAGATGGAATCCTTGTACAAGAATGAGACATGGGATTTAGTCAAGTTACCTAGTGGAAAGAATCTCATCAGTATCAAGTGGGTTTTCAAGAAGAAGATTAATGTCACAAGACAAGTCGATAAGTTCAAAGCTCGACTAGTGGTGAAAGGTTATTCCCAAGTCAAGGGAGTTGAAATTGGTGAGATTTTTTCCCTTTTTGCAAAAATAAATTCAATTAGAGTACTAATGTCTCTGGCTGCAACATTCGATCTAGAGATAGAATAGATGGATGTGAGGACAATGTTCTTACATGGGGACTTGGAAGAAGAAATCTACATGAAACAGACTGAAGGATTTGTAGTAAAGGGAAATCAACAGTTGCTTTGGAAACTCAAAAGATACCTTTATGGTCTAAACAAATCTCCAAGGATGTGGTACCATAATTTTGACACATACATCCTAAGTTTGGGATTTGTGAGAAGCAAAGTTGATCAATATATTCCAAGGAAGAAGGTGGGTGTTTCATATATGTATCTTTGTATGTCGATGACATGATGTTGATTGGAAACAACATGGACACAATAAAGGAGGTGAAGAAGCATCTATCCTCCAAGTTCAACATGAAGGATATAGATGCAACTTACTTCATTATGGGAATGGAGATTAAGAGAGATCGAGCCACTATAAATCTTTGGTTGAATCAGATGAAGTATATTGAAACAGTTCTGAAACTATTCAAAATGCAGGATTGCAAACCAGTGAAGGTGCCAATTCTAGTGGGAGCAACGCTTACTGCTAAATAGTGTCCAAAGACACAGGAAGAGATAGAGGACATGGCACATGTTCCCTATGCAAGTATGGTAGGTAGTATGATGTATGCGATGGTATGAACTCGATCAGACATTTCCCATGTAGTGGAAGTTTTGAGTAGGTACATGTTGACACTTAGAAAGGAGCACTGGACAATTTTCAAGAGAGTATTCAAGTATTTTTGTGGCACAAAGGACTATACTATATGCTACCAAGGAAAACCTAGAGGTGACAGTGGTAAATTGGATGTACATTTTTTTGTCGATGTCGACTGGGCTGGAGATATGGATCGACGGAGATCGACCAACGACTATGTGTACAAGATGTTCAGTGGAGCAATAAGCTGGATGAGGAAGCAACATATGGTCGTATCCTTGTCAACAACAGAATTTGAATACAGGGCGGCCACCCATAGAAGAAAAGAAGTGGTATGGCTTCAAAGGCTCTGTTTAGGAATCGAGTTTGGGAAGAGATCTATGAAGGTGAATTGAGATATTCAAAGCGTAATATTTATGGAAAAGAACCCTTCTTATAATTCAAAGACTAAGCACATTGATGTACAATACCATTTCGTAAGAGATATGGTGGAAAGTAATAAGGTTCTACTGGAGAAAGTAGACACATTGGAAAACATAGCAGACTCGTTAACCAAGTCTATGAGTGTTGTGAATTTCTCTTGGTGCAGAGAGGCAATGGGCATTGTTTCCCTAGGTCTATGAGAAAAAGTTCAGGAATCGCCTATTTCAGCAAAGAAGACAACAAGTGGGAGAATATTGGGTTTTTATATTCTTTGCAGTGAAATTTAAGTCGAGGTGAATTGACACTAATAGTCAAAGTCGAGGTGGATCGACAACAGATCGAAATCGAGGTAGATCGACAGCAATTCAAAGGTCAAGGAAGTCAATCGGGTGAATTCGAAGTCGAAGATATCGATGAAAATCCAACTGACAAGAGGTCAAAGTGCGGGTGTGAGACGACCAACTTGATACTGAATGAAGGCCAACTGGTAGTCGAATGGTAAACCCAACTTGGATTTGACTATAGCAGAATCCTGATATTTGCAGGATTTGTAGCCAATGATATGAATGGATCTGTAACTATTTCTGGGTGCCAATATTTAGTGTTTTCCCTGTTGTAAAGCCTATAAATTGGCGTGTTGTAAGTTCATAAAGGGTGTTGTTTTAGGTGATCATGGAATACACTTTTCCAGGTTAATGTGTGTACGTGTAGGTTTTTGGTCATGCATATGTAATCGAAATTGGCTACAAGGTTGTTCTTTCATGTGAAAGAAGTTATGATGTTGATTTTGTCTTAGGTGTGGACCAAGGTTAGACATGTAACCTTTTATTCTAGATGAATAAGACAACAAGAGAGAAGAATGCTCAAAGGAATGTTGGTTTTCCCAGTTAAGGGTTTCCAGGGTAAACTATCAGTGTACTGTGTGATTTTTTGTGTCATTTTCTTTCTTGATTAAATTCTTCTTCTCTTCTGCTAGGATTAGTGTGGAAATGTTCTGCATTTCCTGAAAAAATCAAGTAATGGTCATAAGTGGATTCATACAACTATAGATTATTTCACCAGATGGATTGAAGCGGTACCAACAAAGAGGGCCACAAATAAAGTTGTGATGGATTTCTTGGAAGAAAGTATTGTCACCTTTTTTGAGATGCCAACAAACATTACTACCAACAATGCCAAATGATTTAGTTCTACAAATTTGTCAACTTTTTTTTTAATTATGTCATTGTCCTATCCCACTCCAATTATTATCCCCAAGGAAATGCTCTCACTGAGTCAAGAAAAAAGAATTTGATGAACATTATCAACAAGACAATGGGGGAAAACAAGAAAATTTTGGATAGCAAGATAAAATATGATATATGGGCTGAAATAATAACTAAGAAAGACTCCACTAGAAATATCCCATTTGAGTTAATCTATGATATCGATGTAAAATTTCCAGTTCATTTGAATATTCCAGTTTACAAATTTATGTAGCCCCTCTCCTCTGATATAGATGTAATGCAAGGAATAATTAATGAACTAATCTAACTCAATGAGAATTGAAGGCATGTTTTTTATCATCTGATACAAAGTCAAGAAAATACAAAGATTAAGCTCGACAAGAAGTCCTATCGATGAAGCTTTCATAAGCGTGATATTTTCCTCCTATGGAACAAATGAAATGAAAAAATAGGTAAACATGGTAAGTAAATTGTAGTTAGGCTCTTATATGATTGAATGGTTTGCAAGTGTTAATTATTTCTAAGGCATTTGGATGGTGAGAAGCTTCCCTTTACTTTGAATGGAAAATATTTGAAGTTGGTCTACCAAGGTAATATTTGATGCCTTCGAGGCATCCTTGTATTATAGTACGTTTTCTAAATTTTGTTATTTGTGTGTATCATTTTATTAAATGTTTCATTTTTTTCTTATTTGAATAAATGGAAATGATGCTTACATTGTATGAAATTCTCTAAAAGTTTGTTCTATGTGCTTCATCCATTTTATTTCATGCATGGATTTACTTTTATATCAAGGAAGGGATAAGGCACTTGTATTTACCATCCCTTGCATTTAATATCCATTTTGTGAGAGTTTTTTAGGTTTACAGGTTTCTAGATATTATGGAGTTATTAGGCACTCTTTATATGAGCACATGTTCCCAAATTGGAGCCAACTATTACACCTCAGGTTCTATGTAGTGTACCATACATTTTTTCATGACATGTGACCACTCCAATAATCCCAAATTGTGATGATTTCTTTGTGTGTGGCCATGATGGGATGATTGATGTACAAGTGTTGGTTAGTTGGTTTCCCATATCCTCTTAGGTGGACCCTAATGGAATTTCCTTTTGGTCCCCATTCTTAGGGTGCTTGGTTTTATTGCTTCAACCGACTATCCCTTGGTGGTGGTAACTCCCTCCATGTTGGTCATTTATGTCTTGGGTGGGTATGCAAACATTCCAAGGTGGATCTACTAGAATCCATGATTTACGAGGACCCTAACTACTCACTTATTCTTTTTTCTATGTAAAAGGTGATCGTGCTTTGTAAGGGTTGTCACACCCATGGTTTAGCACACATATTTTACCTCACATGGACTCTCTCTTTCTCTCTTATTGTATGTACCACACTTTGGTCATGGGCCCTTGGAGATGATTATACACATGACTATCCAATTTTACATTTCCCAAGGTAGACTCACATTTTTTGAGGCATTGGTCACAATATCTTAGTATGGATGGGATATTTTCATCCATGTGGACACCCTCTACACATGGCATGTGGAAAATTGTAGAGCGCTCCCTTCCTTCGGAACTTTTTCTAGATGTTTTTACTCACTAAAGAGGGTCGACCCTCACTTGCAGCATTTCATAACAATTTTGGGGGTTTTATTTGAGCCGACTTGATGATGTGGAGGTCACTTAAGTGACTTTGCATATTGAATACATGAAATGGCACTAACTCATGATGATGTGGATGGATTTTGACCAATTTTTCAAGACATAATATCCCAAAAGAATATTTGTTCCACCTTTAGGGGCCTCATTTGGACTTTTGCAGAGGTCATTCCCTACTTTGAAAGTGAAATTTGCAACTAGGGTGGACAAGGATCATTCCTTGCCATATTTTGAGGCCACCCAAGTCATTTTTGGATGCAATGTTGCGACCTAAAGGAAAATCGTCACCCTTAGAAGAATGACGTCACTTAATCTCGAAGTTATGTGGATGACAAGTCACTTTTATTTTGTTTCCTTATCCTATATTTAGAGAATAAATAATGAGAAGGAGTTGTGAGCCTCCTCTATAAATAAAGTCCCTCCTCTCATTCCAAATTGTTGTTAATTGTTGGAGATCATTTAAAACAATTAATATCTTTTACTTAGTGTTTTGGTGTCAATTTTTGGAGCTCTTTCTTTCTTGGTTATTCTTCTTGATACTTCAAAGTATATTGTGAATTTACATGTTTCTACTAAATCTAGCCAGATAGATCCATTGAGAAGTTACTAAAATACTTGGAAGGAAGACGTCTAGGGTTTGTATATATTCCATCTTCCTTAAAACAATTTGATAAGTGCTTATCTCTTGTCTTGATTAGTTTTATACTCATTTCCAAGGGTTTTAAGTATTATTTCCAATATTTTTTTGATCTTGTTGGTGAAGGATATTCTCTCGAGGAAACCCTTCTTGTAGGGCCTTTTTTTCATGGTTTTACTTGTTTAGACAAAGGACTACTAGACTTCAGGCACTAGTCTCCCACTCTGATCCATAAACATTGAATAACCAATTCTTAGAGGGGCATACTTCTTGACCCCATAAGCCCTATGTATTTATTTCCCTAGTTCTTAGTTGAATTTTCTTGAGGCATTTGGCTACCCAATTGACATTGATCTATATAACAATATATCGAGGTGTGTGTTATGAAGTGACTTGTATTGTAAGATATCACAAGGTATTGTACAAGTTTAATTATGTGGATTTGGATACCCACCATGGCTTCAAGGAGTTGGCCTAAAGTAAAGTGGAAATTGTGCTAAGGTGATAGTGGTTTGTTTCCCATGTTGTGTTTATCCCCATTATCACCTCTACAAAGGCTACTAGTTTGGGTAGTAACAAATTCCTTATCAAAGGTAACAAATGTATTTCAAGTATATAAAACATCCTCATATATATAAAATGATGTAGTTTAAAGTAATACTTATTCATCTCAATAAGACTCCATCTATCTTGCAATTCCTTCACATAGATGTGTTTAATATCAAGTAATATACAACAGTCTAGTAGAACTCAACTAAGAATATAACTCAATAATTGTTTCAAGTGCAATCAAATTCCTATTCAAATACTAGATAGTGTTTGGATCAAATGAAAATGAAATTCAAGGGTATATTAAAAGAGGTTCAACACATTCCATACATAAATAATTATTATATTTCCTATTAGTTGAAAAACCCATAAATATTTCCTTAAAAACCCAAATTTTGATTTGGAAAGTAGTGGATAGGCCACTCCAATATATGATTACTAGTTTCTTAAATGACAATTGTGATCCAGCCACTAGTTTTCCTAATGAAGGTTGTGGTCAACTATGCTCGTATAGAAAACTAATTTGAAATTTTCTTTTTAGAATTTTTCTTATGCAATCATTGACCATTGGATTTTACATAGGGGTTTGTTATGGGACTAATCGGTAGGTGCAGACACTAACTGATCTCCCTAGATCCACCTGGATCTAGAACAAAACAGGATAGGACATGACTCTTTCCCTAAGTTTTGACTGTTGAATTTACTAGGAGGAAGAAACAAGTAACATACCTTATTATCGCTTCCTAGGGTCTTTGTTGCTCCCGCTTCACTCTAGTGCTCTTGTAAAGTCCAGACCAAGACAACACAAACCAACCAAAGTGAAGATCACACAATATATTCAACAGTTAACCTATGTGTACGATCAAGTAATTACACAATAAAGTGGAAATAGCTTTATGGGAAAGGGACATGCCATTGTATCATATTAATGGAAAGTAAAGATTACAACCCGAGCCTTGATGTCGCAAACTTCCTTTCGATGGCTCTTGTCTCCGACACACACACTTGCTCAATCCTTGTATGAAGAAGATCAAATCCTCTTGATAGACTTGCTAGAGTCTCCAAGCTGTTGTTCAATGTTGAGTCCTTCACACAATTCTTTCACCAATTCTCCAATGAATATTGCTTAACCTTTTCCATGAGAATTCCCTCAATATATAGGAGAGAATGAATTAGTTACTTGGATAAGAATGATCCCAAAATATTAGGGAATCCAGTACTAGGATAACCATTCGAATGCCAACCCATCCTTCAAGAAGATTCCCTTCTAGAAGCATCGAGAATTCATATTTTTCCTTTCTTTAGGAAGAGTTCGCACCCTAGCAGTTCAACACAGTGTGAGAAGTTCACACCCTGGCTTAAGGCAGCCTATGAGAATTAGGCATTCTCGCAACCAAATATACTAGCAGCCTGCGAACCTTCTTCAAAAAATGAGTTTCCTGGGAAGAGATGAAAGTAACTTTTCTCAGGAGAAGGTTCTTATGAAGAGCCTGAGTACACCATCATATGACGACCAAAATCATGAGTAACAGGGTTAGGATGGCCCTAAAGTTTATCCTAATGGTTCTAATTAGTGAATTCAACTCTTAAAACATATGTTGATTCCCTCAGAAATGTTCAAAATTTTCAAACCTATTCAATATATTTCCCAATTTTCCAAAGAGATGTGAATACCTCTACAAATTTTAGACTAACATGCCTATTTAGATCAGGCTATAGAATATCCTCCCTTGATGAGTATTCAATTCCAATGCTCCAAGTATTAGTTCCAATTCTCCTTTTCCAAATATGTAATCTGCCTACTGATTGACCACCCTACCAAATCCCAAATGGATACTCTTCTTCCATAGGAACCCCCAAGTTGTAATGGGTTGTACGAGAAGAGTATAAAAACTAGCATGTAAAATGTGTGGCTCCTCTAGAGAGTTTTAGGTCCTCACCTTCATGGTAGTAGCACATTATTGAAATCAAACTCAACACCCACTTACCAAGAAACCCAACACCAGGGTGCACAAAAGGTGAGATCTCAAGCCCAATCCTCCTTTCTTATATAGCCTTTGAGGCTCATGCCATTTTTCCATCTCATGCAAAATAAAAATTATTTTAATCACTAAGTTTCATAGTATTCGCGCACCCATGTGTCACTCTATGCACAAGTAATTTTTTATTTAAAATTACAAATAGAGATTATTCATCACATCCCAACCTCTTATCTTATTTTAACTTTTAAATGTTCCCTAGATCCCTTTTATTTTTTCTCATTGTGTGGGTGCACATGAAATTGTTGTTTTTTGTTGAATTAAAATTTATTTTCTTTCAATTTAACCCCTTTTCTATATGTGTTTCCATTTCCAATTATAAAGTAAATTATATTTACCTTTTACAAAAATGTGCATAAGTCTAGTATGATCAATCAAACCACCCATGCAATTCGTTCAATTCACTCTGCTAAAACAAAATGTATATTCCAAAGGACACTTTTCTCCAAAGTATACATAAACCGAATCAAAGTCAATACCAAGGGTAAGACCAAGTTAACTCATAACCTTCAAATGTTCGGTACCAAGAGCTAGACATGATCACTACAAATCTTCAAGTACCTTGCACCAAGATCTAAACATAGCCTCTATGATTCTTCAAGTGCATGATGTCAAGGGTTTCATGCCCCTACATGCCCTTCATGTACTACCTACCAGTATGTACCAAGGGTTCCATATTTTAACATGCCCTTTGTTAATCCCTAAACAAATCCCCATGTTATGTATAAAACCCCTTATTAAGCCCTAGATATTGGATTATTACATTTCTAGTGTTATATTTGTATGTAGGCTAGAACCCTTCATTGCCCCCTTTCATTATAATTGTATCCATTGTCTCATATATATATATATATATATATATATATATATATATATATATACTACTCCAACGATATCATGTCATGTATTGGCCGACATAATTACTCCACAAACCCTCAAGATACAGGGATACATCAAAAATAAAAAGGTAACAATGTTGATTGACTCTGCTAGTACCCATAACTTCATCAATTACAAATAAGCAAAAGATCGCAATTGCTTTGTATTTCCAGCACCAGAGTTTCAACTAATGATTGCATATGGAGGTACCATAAATTGTTCTAGGAAGTGCCATAGTATTAAGCTCAATATGGGGGAGTATTGTTTGGATAGTCCGATGATATCCATCCAAATGGGCGGTGATGATGTTGTATTAGGGGTCTAATGGTTACAATCATTGGGAACATTGGCCCTTAATTTTCAAGATCTTTTCATGATATTTTTCTCAGAAGGAAAGGAAATTGAGTTGAGAGGTATCCAAGGGAAATACTCTAAGGTGATAAACTCTAATAGAATGACAAAATTACTCAAAAAGGGACACCATGGTGTAATTGCACAATTGTTCTCACTAGATGTTCAAACATTTATTTCCTCTGCTCCATTGGATCTCCAAATAGTTATCAAAAATCATTCCAAGGTATTTGGAGAAATTCCTAAGGCTTTTCCACCTTCTTGAGATCATGACCATGATATTCATTTGCAACCAGGAATTGTACCACCTAATATTATTTCTTACATGTATCCATATGCACAAAAGAGTCAGATTCAACATATGATCCAAGAAATGTTAGATGCCAACATCATTCAACCTAGTCAAAGTTCGTTCTCTTTTCCAATGGTTATGGTTACGAAAAAGTATGGTTCATGGCATATGTTTCCATATTATAGACAACTCAAAAATATGACCATCAAATATAAGTTTCCTATTCATGTCATTGACGAATTATTGGAGAAATTGCATGGAGAAATTTTCTTTACTAATTTGGATCTTCATTCAGTATATCATCAATCATAATTAGGTGGGAATACATCCCCAAAATGGATTTTAGAATACATGAAGGTCATTATGAGTTTTTGGTTATGCCATTTGGACTTATTAATGCACCTTCAATATTTCAAATTTTGATGAATTATATTTTCAATCTCTTCCTTAGAAATTTTGTGTTAGTATTTTTTGATGACATACTAATCTACAACAAATATTGGGAAGAAGGTGTAAAACATGTTGACAGAGTATTACAACTTTTGTAAGAGAAACAACTTTATGAAAATCCTTCTAAGTGTGCCTTTGGGGTTCAAGAAGTGGAATATTTGGGTCATATTGTATCTCATGAAGGTGTAAAAGTGGACCCTAACAAAATTAAAGCTACGAGGGAATGGTCAGTTCCAAAAACCTTGACGAAACTTAGAGGATTATTAGGATTGAGAGGCTATTACTACAAGTTTGTCAAGAACTATGGTCAAATAGGAGCACCTCTAACAACATTATTAAAGAAGGAATAATTAACTTTGACTCAAGAATCAACCAAATCTTTTGAAAAACTTAAGGAGGCTATGTGTACAACTCCTATCCTGGCCACACCTGACTTGAAAAAAACATTTATTGTGGAGTGTGATGCCTCAAGCCATGGAATTGGTGCAGTTTTAATACAATAAGGAAGGCCCCTTGCCTTTGAGATTAGCCAACTTAAAGGAAAAAACTTACTCAAACCCATTTATGACAAAGAAATAATGGCCACACTACTTGCAGTTAAGAAATTGCACCCTTAGTTAATAGGAAGACACTTCGAAGTAAAAATAGATCATAATAGTTTGAAGTACTTCTTGGAGCAACAATTATCTTCAGAATATAAACAAAAATGGGTTACAAAGATGCTAGGTTATGACTTTGAAATTAACTACAAAAAGGGAAAATAGAATGTTGTGGCAGATACCCTTTCAAGGAAAGAAGAGGAAACATAAGGTTCACAATGTGTTATTTCTATTCTACAATCAGATTGGGTGGAAGAAGCAAGGATAGAATGGAAGAAATACCAAGAGGTATGCAAGATCATTCAACAACTACAAGAGGACCCCATTTCATTAGATCAATTTGTATGGAAGAATGATTTGTTGTAGTTTTCATTGGGTTGGCTGAGATAGTTTACACATCCATTGGGCTATGGGGTCTGTACCATGAAAATAAAAATCTAAACC
Organism: Picea engelmannii; assembly: GCA_009831015.1. Lineage (NCBI taxonomy): Eukaryota > Viridiplantae > Streptophyta > Pinopsida > Pinales > Pinaceae > Picea > Picea engelmannii. Next base: position 579,754 of record ML785478.1, read on the forward strand.
AGAAAACAAAGGAACCTTTCACAGGGAGAGATAATGTAATCGCTGGATTCTTTTAGCAACATAAATGAGGAAATAGTAGAAAAGGTGAGAATGTCAATTACAACAAAGCAGTTAAGAATTTCTTTATCATAAAATCAGAAGATGAAACACTAAAATCTTTCAAAGTGAGAAACAGGGTATACTAAGATAAATCCTGCCACATTCATTACTTTCAAAGATTAGATTTAGTAAAGAGTGTGATATCTAAGCGAGAATAACATTAAACTTAGAAAGAAAAACATCACCAATGAATACACGCAAGAATCCTGTAAAAATGCCTCTTTGTATTAATGGAAGATCTCTTGAAAAATATTATAGTCTGATAGCTCGCAGGGCGTAAAGATCAACCCCCAATACCTCGAAAAGTGAAGTATTTATAACCCAAAATAACAAACAATCCTGTCATTAAAGATCAGGACGTGGTAAATCTATTTTTAGCCTAACTAACTTAACAAATTACAAGAATCTAGGAAACTGTTTGATGATGTGTCGCAACTGCATGATGTTTTCTGGGTGAACCGTTGGTGAGGCCTCTACATGACCTCGTCTGACTGGAGAGTTTCCTGGGCTAGGACAGCTCATCAATTACTCGATTAGGTCAAAAATCTCTTCCCATTGAAGATGACTGGGAACCCTGAATTTGAGTAACCTTCGGTAGACTTCATCCATTTCTGTGTACTTGGAAAAAGTAGGCTTGGTGATGAAGATGTACCGGATTGCATGTTTTATGTTGATGTCCAATTGAAGTGCATCTAGGAATTCCTTGATGGTGATGTTGCCTTGAATCCCTGAAAATTTCGAACTATCCTTAGACACATCGGCTAGTCTCTTTTTGTAATCTGGGAGCATCATCAATTTGTCATTTATCACCTTCAAACCAGGAAGACCTTTCTTCTGTAGAGCCTCAATCTTGTTGAAAAACTTTTGTACCCCTAGGTCCATGGCCTGAACCTTTTCTTCTAGCTGTAGAATCAGTCCTCTCTTGGTCAAGACTCTTTTGACCTCAAGGATGGTCTCTGTTCTATCCTCAATTCTCATCTCTTCCAACGCCTCTCTGGTTTTAGAATTCAAGAATTTGATGATTTCATTAGCCTGTGTGGGCATCTCTCCCAGTTCTGATCTGATCTTCTCACTGGCTTGTTTACTTCTCTGCACCAATTCATTTTTCTCAAACATAATCTGCATCATTGGCCATATTTCATTCATAGACTTGGTGATGTTTGTCCAGACAATTTCTTTGACTTCGGACAATGTTTTAACTGCCATTGTATGCTTTTGGAGATGTTGTAACTCTTTTTTGAGCTAGTTTGACACCTGTTTTTCCTTAGAGAAGCTGGTTTGATAAGAATATTTGAGTTCCTAAAGGTTCTCAATCTCCTTTTTGAGCCTGCTAATCTCTGTCTCCTGCAGATTCATCTCTTCCATAGATTTGGCCAATTCAACCGTCTTTTCCAGAGACATCGGTGCATTCTCCGATGGGACTTCTGCTAGTGATGTTGTGCTCACTCCTGAGATTGGAAATGCACTCAATGGAATGACTTCCATGGGTTTCAACTGCTCCTTCTCTTTCACTATCTTCTCCATCTTAGCTTCCATCTCCTTAAGTTGTGCATTATGTTCCATGATCAGCTTAAGCATCTCATATTTTTCTCCTTATGTCTCTGCTATTTCCTTTGCCTGCAAGTCTACTCTTGGTGGCAGCTTCAATTTTTTCCTCAAAGATGCTATGTTTGCATTTTTCTTCTTGGTCATCTCCTCGACTTCTTTCACATTCGAGGGATCGTACCCAATCTTGAGGACCAGTTCCTCCAATGTCTTGATCATGTTGTCCTTGGCAAAGGATGATATCTTCTCCAACTTCAACTGTGTCTGGACGTTGTTCAGAGACACTTGTAACCTGGAGGCAGTAGTGGAAGCATGTGCCAACGTGGAGAAAACCATTTCTCCAGGTTTCCTATGCAGATCCATTTGATCGGCAGGATGCACGTCTTTGGTTTGGAATTCAAAGGTTGCCCTTTTATAGTCGGTGATTACCTTTGGGTCTGGCACCTGTGCTTGGAGAAATGCCATGTGCATTCTACCCTTCTCTGTGTCGAACGCCGATAGCAGCCTATGTTGTGCAGTTGACGTCTGCTTCCAAAATTGGGCATATGTGTTGTCGGTCAGAGTTTGATTCTTTTTCTTGATCAAGTCATATTTCTCAAAGATGCTCAGCTTTGGTCCTGTCTTGCCTAGTTGGTTGATTGGTGGAGTATATGTAGTCTTCTTTGGTAACACAGTGGTTATAATCTGCTTGTTTCTTGTGTTGAGGAGTGACCGATCAACCTCTATCACTGTAGTGGATGGAATTTCCTTTTCTCCTACCGGGTCAAGAGCTGGACTATTTTTTGGCCTCTTGGTATGTAGTCGGAATTCTTCTAATGACACTTCAGTGACAGGAGGTGACAGATCCTGCCTAGGCCTTTTCTCCTTTGGAGCCTGTGGTGTGGTTATTTATGTTACAGTGACTGGGAGGTCCTATTGTTCTATTTCAACCAAAGTGTTTGGTTCCCATCCTGTCTGGTTTGCAAATTTCTCTACCTCAGGCCTAGATACATGGACATACGGGATATTCTTGTTTTTTATCCTCATCTATGAAATGATCCCGCACGGATCATAGTGCCATGTGAAACTCATGAAGAATTTCATTTCCTTCAGCAGCCTATCTGCTTCCTCCCCGGTGCCTCAATTGTTGCAGATGAAAGACCCAATCTGCCCTTTGATTCTGAGTTGTTGCTTTTTATTTAAAGACACAAAGTGAATATCATCCGATTTTATCATCTGCCTTATGTATTCCAGAGTAAAATTTTTGACAGGTAAGAATTTGGGCAGTTTATATGGGGCCAACTCGCACCCATAGACTCTGATCTCAGTGTGATTTTGGTACAGGTACTAATCACCAGTCTTTGTACGATCCGAGAGATTTAGGATCCTCTGAACTTCATCATTAATCCTGGGTTTGGGTATACCGTTGAGCATACTCACGACTGGGTGGTAGAATTGATCGATGAACTACTTGAAACTGAATTCCATGGAGTTATGTCTGAGCAGGGAAGTCCATGCAGTTATTTCCTGGGGTCTGCCATCTCTGTCCATCTTCTGCATGGAAAAAGAAAATTTGTCCACTTGGAAGAAAATAAACAGGTATGTCAGTATTGAAGAATACCGGAACATGCCTTCTGTGGATAAATTGACAAATTGGTCGTGAATATTGTTCGCCAGGAACATGCTGAAGTCGAACTATGTAGTAGGCTTCTCATCGATGGAGAAAATAGACAAAAATCCCAGAATGGGTTCATCTATCCACTGATCTGAATAATAACCCAACAAGGCGCATATGGACGTGATAACCTAGTTTCCTTTGGTTGAGAACATGAAGGAAGGATAAGGGATATTTGTAGCGGGGCGATGAGTGGATTGTGGAAGAAAAAGCTCAAATATTTGAGCTCTTTGAGGAAAAGTCATGTTTTTGTATAACTCTGTAAGGATTTCAAGGTTAAAAGGTGATGCAGAGTCGGCTCGAGATATTTTCATCATTTGGTCGATGGTTTCTGGCATGATGAGGAAGAGAACTTCCCCGGACGAGGATACAATGGCTCTTTGCTCGGGAATATAGTGGGCTTGGAACTTGAGGGCGAACTCTAAGAAATGTTGAATCTGGGGGAAGAGATACAGGGGTAGGTTGGACTCCCAGAGTCCAATTTCGTCACTTTGGTCCAGGAAGACTTCTTTAAGCCATGATTGAAGGTCTGTGAAGTCAGAATCTCACTTAGTGTCTGCGATTAAGTAGTCTTTGTCAGCCAGTGGAATCCTGTCGAGATCGACAGGAGGTGGGAGAAATGGATTCTCCTCTCCTTCTGTTCATTTTGATTTTGGCACCATTACTGTAACAATACCTGCAAATAAAACAACGTTAGCGGGGACAACTGTAGATGGGGGCGACTGACTACAACGGAGAATAAAATGGGGTAAATTCTCTGGTGTGATGAGTGGGTAAATGGTGAAGGAATGAAGAGTGAGGGTAATTTTGAGTAAATGGGTATCTGTTGGGCGTGGGGGACAGGTCAGCTAGTTAACAGATAAGTTATCTAGTAATAAATGGCCAACAGGTCATTTAGAATGTGAGATGGCAGGTGACAATGACTGAGGGATACGGATGGGTGATGTGGTGGTTATCGATTGGGGGGAAAAATCATGGTGAGGGGACTTGCCACAAGTGAATGAGGGAGAAGGACTGACGGAGTTATGGGATGTGACTCTTTAGGAAAGGTGGATGATGACGTCACACGATGATGAGGTATGTCAGATAGTAGGAGGCGGTGGGACTCGGGACCAGTAGATTTATGCCATGTATTGATAGGGGGCCCACCAGAGTAAGATTCCATTCTAGACCACCCCCCACCATTAAAGGTAGATCAGTCGGGGGGTCTAAAAAATACCTTGGTCCGTCGATCTGTGCGCTTTCCTTTGGACCACAGATCTATGTGCGCTCTTTAACACACATTCTAGACCCTCCCCCTCCATTAAAGATAGAACAGACAGGGGGGGTCCGGAATCCAATACAGACTGTAGATCTAAGCACCAAAACTTGGGCCATCCAGATGCGCGCATGCATTATCAGCGATTCTGGACCCCCCCCCCCCCATGTTAAAGGTAGAACGGTCGAGGGAGGTCCAGAAAGATTTGTCCACCGTATATCTAGGTGTGATCATCTGGGTCGTTGATACATGAGTGGTGCATAAATGTTGGTGCAAAAGCATATGCACCCTGAAAAACTTAGGATAACAACATATCATGGCTTTTTCCCAAGCCTTTACATCTTTACATCACCCAGGGGTTAGGAAAACAACTTTTCGAGCATCCAAAACATGGTCTAACATTGATCATCAAGTTGGTTTTATTTAAATCAAGCAAATTACCCTAAGTTCTAACCTAACTTCCTATGACAATTAGCCCATATTAAACTGTTGGGCTAAGAAATTACTCTACCTTGGGGCTATCTGACCAAGATTAGACAGTCTGGCCAGATTTATTCACTAACTAACCTAGATCACTTGGCTAAGATTAAACAGTTTAGCCAAGCTTATTCATTATTCCTATCAACATCAATTTAAAAGAACTTGGCCATGCTTGAAAGGTATGGACCAAGTCACTGTTATTGCATGGGGATCTTATTGAAATTCTTTTATGCCCTCTTTTCTTTTTCTTTTTCTTTCTTTTCTTTTTCCTTTTTCTTTCTTTTCTTTTTCCTTTTTCTTTCTTTTCTCAAATTATTTGCAGAATGAAAAATCATTTGACAAACAAAAAACACTAGAGAGATAACATTCCAGTCACCAGTTAATCCTATAAATTATAGGGTGATAACAGCGGCTCCACCTGGGGATGGTACTCTCCTTGTGAAGTGCCAAGAATCCTGATTCCTTATGTTCTGAAACTTCCTCCCTAGTCACCTTTGTTGCTTGATTGGTTTTATTTTTGAAAAATAGAAAATAGTGGTCAGCGGCTTAGGGCCTTCTCTTCGGGCTTCAACCAATTGACCAAAGTTATTCACTCAGAAACTCACAAGAAAAATAAAAAATGGTTTGTACAATGGAAAGTGTGACTTCGGGTCTCTACTGAGGCGGTGAATAATGCTTCAGCATTTTTCCATTTACATGTCCTCCTAGCATATCTGTCCCATCATTGTTGTTTAGCAAGAAAGTGTTATTTCCTCTGAATGCTTGAATCATGTATGGTGTCTTCCACGGACTATCGAATTTTCCATGCTTTCCCTTGTCTTCATTTCGAGAATCCCATCTCAGCACCAAATCTCCTAGCTCGAAATCATCTTCCTTGGTTCTTTTGTCAAAATTCTTCTTAATGCTTTCTTGGACTACCTGGGTCTTGTTGTATACTTCTTCCCTAGATTGTTGCAAATGGATCATCTAGTTGATCCTTCTTTGGAAGTCGTTTGGCTCGGCTTGCATGTCTTGCAGCAATTTCATGACAGGGACTCCTAAGGAAGTGGGAAAAACTACTTTTGTGGCATAGACAAGCTGATATGGTGACATACCAATTGACCTCTTGAGTTCTGTGTCCCCAGTGGAGTCGCCACTATGTTATCTCTCTGTAAATTTCCTAGAGGTTGTTAGAAAAGAAGAAATTTACAAGAGGTAACTTTATCCAACCACTTTGAAGATGGGATCTAGCCCTACCAACTTCAGAGAGGGATCTCTCTGTATGATTTAGATATGTTTCAAATTTAAAATATTAGGCTAGATAACTAAAATATGTTGGTTTTGTTTGTTGTTGTTTTCGTTGGGTTGGCTGAGATAGTTTACACATCCATTGGGATATGGGGTTTGTACCATGAAAATAAAAAACTAAACCAGAAAACAAAGGAACCTTTCACAGGGCGAGATAATGTAATCGCTAGATTCTTTTAGTAGCATAAATAAGGAAATAGTAGAAAAGGTGAGAATGTCAATTACAACAAAGAAGCAGTTAAGAATTTCTTTATCATAAAATCAGAATATGAAACACTAAAATCTTTCAAAGTGAGAAACAAGGTATACAAAGATAAATCCTGCAACATTCATTACTTTCAAAGATTATATTTAGCAAAGAGTGTGATATCTAAGCGAGAATAAAATTAAACTTAGAAAGAAAAACATCACCAGTGAATACACGCAATAATCTTGTAAAAATGCCTCTTTGTATTAATGGAAGATCTCTTGAAAAATATTACAGTCTACTAGCTCGCAGGGTGTAAAGATCAACCCCCAATACTTCGAAAAGTGAAGTATTTATAACCCAAAATTACAAACGATCTTGTCATTAAAGATTAGGACGTGGTAAATCTATTTTTAGCCTAACTAACTTAACAAATTACAAGAATCTAGGAAATTGTTTGATGATGTGTCGCAACTGCATGTTGTTTTCTGGGTGAACCGTTGGTGAGGCCTCTGCATGACCTCGTCTGACTGGACAGTTGACTGGGTTGGGACAACTCATCTATTACTCGATTAGGTCACAAAGATCTTCCCATCGAATATGACTGGGAACACTGACTTTGAGTAACCTTTGGTAGACTTCATCCATTTCTGTGTACTTGGCAAAAGTAGGCTTGGTGATGAAGACGTACCGAATCTCATGCAATATGTTGATGTCCAACTGAAGTGCATCTAGGAATGCCTTGTTGGTGATGATGCCTTGAATCCCTGAAAATTTCGAACTATCCTTAGCTAGATCGGCTAGTCTCTTTTTGTAATCTGGGAGCGTCATCAATTTGTCATTTATCACCTTCAAACCAGGAAGACCTTTCTTTTGTAGAGCCTCAATCTTGCTGGAAAAAAAAATTACCCCTAGGTCCATGGCCTGAACCTTTTCTTCTAGCTGTAGCATCAGTCCTCTCTTGGTCAAGACTCTTTTGACCTCAAGGATGGTGTCTATTCTATCCTCAATTCTCAGCTCTTCAAACTCCTCTCTAGTTTTAGAATTCAAGAATTTGATGATTTCATTAGCCTGTGTGGACATCTCTCCCAGTTCTAATTTGATCTTCTCGATGGCTTGTTTACTTCTCTGCACCAATTCATTTTTCTCAAACATAATCTGTATCATTGGCCATATTTCATTCATAGACTTGGTGATGTCTGTCCAGACACTTTCTTTGACTTCGGCTAGTGTTTTACCTGCCATTGTTTGCTTTCGGAGCTGTTGTAACTCTTTTTTGAGCTGGTTTGACACTTGTTTTTCCTTAGAGAAGCTAGTTTGATAAGAAGATTTGAGTTCCTAAAGGTTCTCAATCTCCTTTTTGAGCTTGCTAATCTCTGTCTCCTGCAAATTCATCTCTTCCATAGATTTGGCCAATTCAACCGTCTTTTCTAGATATGTCAATGGATTTGTCGATGGGACTTCTGCTAGCGATGTTGTGCTCACTCCTGAGAGTGGAACTGCACTCAATGGAATGAATTCCATGGGTTTCAACTGCTCCTTCTCTTTCACTAGCTTCTCCATCTCAGCTTCCATCTCCTTCAATTGTGCATTATGTTCCATGATCAACTTAAGCATCTCATCTTTTTCTCCTTCTGTCTCTGCTATTTCCTTTGTCTGGGAGTCTACTGTTGGTGGCAGATTCAGTTGTTTCCTCAAAGACGTTATGTCTGCATTTTTCTTCTTGATCATCTCCTCGACTGCTTTCACATTCAAGGGATCGTACCTGCTCTTGAGGACCAGTTCCTCCAATGTCTTGATCTTGTTGTCCTTGGCAAAGGATGATATCTTCTCCAACTTCAACTGTGTATGGACATTGTTCAGAGACACTTGTAACCTGGAGGCAGTAGTGGAAGCTTGTGCCAACGTGGAGAAAACCATTTCTCTAGTTTGCATGTGCAGATCCATTTGATCGGCAGGATGCACGTATTTGGTCTGGAATTCAAAGGTTGCCCCTTTATAGTTGGTGATTACCTTTGGTTCTAGCACCTGTGCTTCGAGAAATGCCATGTGCATTCTTCCCTTCTCCGTGTCGAACATCGATAGCAGCCTATGTTGTGCAGTCAACGTCTGCTTCCAGAATTGGGCATATGTGTTGTTGGTCAGAGTTTGATTATTTTTCTTGATCAAGTCATATTTCTCAAAGATGCTTAGCTTTGGTCCTGTCTTTCGTGGCTGGTTGATTGGTGGAGTATCTGTAGTCTTCTTTGGTAACACAGTGGTTATAATCTTCTTGTTGCTTGTGTTGAGGAGCGATTGATCAACCTCTGTCACTGTAGTGGATGGAATTTCCTTTTCTCTAGCCGGGTTAGGAGCTGGACTGGTTTTTGGCCTCTTGGTATGCAGTCAGAATTCTTCTAATGACACTTCAGTGACAGGAGGTGACAGATCTGTTGATGGGAGAAATTGACCGCTCGTCAACTGGTGGAGTGAATCCGGTCCGGGGTTGTCTAATTAACCCAAGCCATTTGGAGTAATCCACTCCGACGGGTTTAGCAGCTCCATTGGTTGATCAACGTCCTAAAGAAAGCGAAAAAACTAAACTAAAGAAAATGCAATAACTTGGTGAATAACAATCGCTGGAAACTATATATAGATCTAATATATATTTACAGTTTGACTGACTAATATTTATAAAATAACTCTACTTATTATATGTACAATATATACAAATGATTCTATTTCTAATATATATATATATATATATATATATATATAATATGTACACAATACGAATTTTAATCTAAATCCACGAAAATCGAATATAAATTGATTTTTTAAACAACAGTAAAACTATTATTTAATCTGTTTATACTCTAGAAATGGTATATCAAACTGTCTAATTGAAAATAGAAACAACAGATAGTAGAAGATGTTTTAACTACAGTAAATTTCTATATTCATTAAACTAATGAAATCAAACTAACAAATTGACCTGTTACCACATCCAATATTTGTTCAGAGTGTAGCATCCAATCTCCCTGTCTGATGAGGTAAACCCACAGTAGATCCTACAATTGCTTCTCATAAATGTGAAGCAGTAATGATGGAATTCGAATGATAGAGCATATAAGAGATATGATCACAACAATCTCATAATTTCACAAGTAGCCACATTAAGAGAAATCCTGCTGTGAGAACTTGTGTATAAACGTTCAATAAAGGATAAAGATAAATCTCTTAATTCAAGTTTGAACAAAATGATTGTTGTGTGTTAAATATGGAACATAAAACATGGATAATATATAAATTTTTATCATACCAATTTGTAGTAAACCACGATAGCGAAAGCAATCATAATCTAATTACAAATTGAAATAATCATGACTTGAATAAAACTACAATACGGAAAAGCTAAAGCTGTGACTAGTATTATATTTCATTCAAGCCTATAAATGAAAAATCCATAGTCTTGACCCAAGCAGAGATGATATCATGTTTACAAAATAACATGCTTATATAGGTTCCAGGAACAAAATGTCTCCTGTTGATAATATCAAATCTGTTCCAAAAATATGGGGGATGCAACCTCCCTGATTTTACTTGATATCAAAATACCAACAGCCTAATCTATTTACTAAAAACATAAAGATGGTATGGCTAGGATATCCCAACAGTGCCTCAAATCTCTTTAGAAATCATGGGTTCCTAAAAACAAATGAAAATGGGAAGATTTTAGATGTGTTTTCAATTGTCAAAACAAGCAATTCAAATTTTTCTAACTGGCTACAGAATCTTACAATTCTGTAGCTAGTTATAATTACCACTACAATCATATTTTATTCAACAAACAAAACAAACTAATCTTTATAAGAAATTTAATCTATTCAAACAAATCGTATATCCTAAACTGAGAGTGACAAAATCATGCTAAACTTGAAAAAGATCATACCTCAAATCATGGGATTAAAGCATATCAAGCAATCTTGGAGTTTACTATTGTTGTCGTTTCCTCTACATTCTTAAAAAAGACAGATCCTGTAGTTTTTAGGCGTTTCTCCTTTTCTTGAGTTAAGGATTGGAGTCTGTTGTTCTAGTTTGTCAACAAATCCACTTGGTCTTTTAAAGATTTAAGCCGGGACTATAGAAAAGGCACATCCATATAATACCTGTTGATCCAGGATTGACACTCATTACACTGTGGCTGTAGGGATTGTGCATTGGCACTGATAGCATTAACAGTTGGAGAATAGTCCACGCGAAAGGTAGGTTTATCACAGAGTCAAATGCCAGGAAATTCGGGATTATCCTTTAGACATGGAGGCAGGTTGCTAACATAATCGTAGGGTCTGTCAGGGCAAAGTCCATGTGACATTGGATCCTCTTCAGCCAAGAACCTTTCAATTTATGAATCTAAGTCTTCACTTAATTCAATTGTATTTTTTGTGTCTGCAGAGGGTTTGGATTTGTTTCGAGCACATCGTGAAATCAAACGACTAGCCCTTTTATTCTTGTAATTAACATTGACGCTGCCCTTTAGCTTCTTCCCTGTGGGTTTTTTAACAGTCTTAGTGCAACTCTTAGGGTGCGAACCCGAATAATTGTCCAATTTAGTAGCATCAGGGTAGGTCGAGGGTTCAATATTAGGGGCAGGATCACAGGGCAGGAGTGGTGGAGAAGGGGTTGTAGTGTTCACGAGGGTTTCAACAATAATCGGTTTATCAACCTGTCCCAACTCACTATTGCCAAAGCCATTTCGTAAAACAAAGGCATCCCAACAATCGTTGTGTAATTGCAACTGATGCACAAGGATAATTTTAATTAAACCATGATGGAATAAACTCAAATTAGACCTTTGCCTCCTAAACCGTTTTCCCATCTTGTACAGACTTCTAAGCAGGAAGTAGGGCATATTCAGCGGGAAGTCAATGAAACTCATAAGAAATCGCAGATGATACAGAAAGACTAACCCAAATCTTCCTTCACACATAATGAACTGTTTTACAATAGCAAGTAGATCATACCACCTAGGTTTTAAGGATGAGACAGGCATACCTCGGTCGCAACTAGTAATTTTTCGTGAGGTGAACATCAGAGTCCAGGGGACCTCTTCAACTTTTGCATTCTTGAACCATTTTTGCCCGACAGCTGGTAAGCCTGTAGCTTGACTTAAAAATTCTTCAGCTACCTCTAGATGAATATCACCTATCTTTTCTCTGCAGTCGTCGAAGGTCAATGCGAACTCTTGGGCAACTCTCAGATTGAAACCCTTAAATTTTTCAATGAATAAATGCCAACCATTCCTTTCTAAATCGTCCCTGACGTTATCATACGATAGCAAGGTTTGGATGTCATTGGGCTCAATCCTTACCACTGGAGCCATGGCGAACATAAGGGAATCAACATAGAACTCGGAGGTAGGGTTTGATTAAAAACCACAGAGCCATAACCCCGAGTTTCCACAAAACAATGCTATGACAGTTCAAATGGTAGGCAAAGGCATTAATCACCATGCGTGGGAACGAAATCGTGAAGCCCGAGACCATACAGGGTAGTAATAGCATGTTGTACTTCATATGACACCTTGGTATATGGGTACGTATAAGGATCAAAACACTTGAAAACCATAGTAGGCACATTCATGGCTTGATTACAAAGGTAAGTGTATCAAATGAAAATTGAATAGTTAAAAGTTTTATGAATCAAAACTTCATTAATATCGATTAAATATAAATGGAGGTCTTTCACTTATGCAACCAAGACACGTTTCGAACCAAGGAGTTATAAACAAGGAGAACAATCTTGTTCATAGCAAAAATACGACAATTCGATAATAGACCATATGAACAGTTTTCCTTTAATCAAAAATTGAAACAAAGTGTCAATTCCATCTGCGAGTTTTCATGCTTACAGTCATGAAAACAAAAATCGAAAGGAAGATATGTAAAAAGAGACAAGTGACAAGTGTCATTTAGTGAGAATGCTCATGATGAGTAATGAAAATTTAGAGACTCTGTGTAGGTAACTTACAAACGATAGTAATTATATCACTGCTGCCAACAATGGAGACACGCTGGGAGAAGCAGTTATCTCTGTCGATTGAACAAGTTCAGATTAGGATAATCAGAAAAAAATTCAAATCGAAAACAACCGAAAAGATGTCTGAACATTGTAAATAATTATTATGCATTCCAGTTTCAGATTACTGTTATTTTAAAGAGACGAAAACTGACAACAATCTTAACAAAAGAGAGTCACGATATTAAAGTTAAAATCTTCAATACTGTTGATAGGGTCGTTGCTACCAGCATGCGTCCATAGCCTTGACAGGGATGTCAATTAACCCACTCGGATATCTGTATCCTACCAAGAAGTTCCAGATCAGAACGAAGGACATTTAAGGTCAAAAGAATCCATATGAGAATTTTCATATACCTGACATTGCTTCGCTGCCATCGGGCCTATTCAGTACCCCGGCGAAGTTATCTTGGCATCATGCATGCATTTACCCGCTGCCAGCAGACCTGTTCAGTATCCCGACGGGTTTACAAGCACTTCCCACATTTCTCTGAAGGTTTATTTAGTTTTAAAGATATTTAATAGAGTGGGGTGACGCTGAAAATTCTGGTTTTGTACACATCTTAGTAAATTACAGACCTTGAAGAAATTTCTTAGCTGTCCATCGTCAAGATTTAGAAATAGTTCGTTAATAAAACCGACTTTCAAGAGAAAGGAGATATCTTTGAGTTGTTCTCTTAAGGAACAGGGACAGTGTAAAAAGAATTTTTATGGATGATCGTGAATACCTTCAGTTGCAGATTGAAATTAAGAAACACTTTTCAAACAACAAGTTAACTTTAGCATGGCTGCGAACTCAGAGAAAAACTAGAATTGATGTTTAAACAACTTTCAGCATCTAATCTAGCCCACGATGTAGGCATGTGTGTTTCAAAAAGAAAGACTGATAAGCATAAAGGAAAAATCAAAACAAACCAGCAAAGAAAAACAAACAACAAACAAAACGAAAAATATTTACATAATGTACATGGGAGTGTCATCAGGCAAAGTACCTTTTTAGAGCTTGGCCATTCACCGGAAAGGTGTCTGGCTGCCCCTCTAAATTTTGTAATCGGAAGGAACTGGGACCCAATTTTTCAGCAATTAAAAATGGTCTCAACCACAAGTTCTGAAACTTAGTATGCTCTCATTTTCCCTCATGAGGTTTGTCCCATTTTAGGACAAGGTCACCTACCTCAAAATTTCTGTCAAAGGAAAAATTGGAATCAAACCAATTTTTAACAATGAGTTGATGTTGATCCAATTTCCGTTTTGCTTGAGCCCTCACTTCTTCTAATTTTAAGAAAGTGTTAATTCGAATCTCTAAAGGGGGACAGTCCTCTTCCTGTACTTTCTATGATAACTACAAAGATGGAAGAAGGACATGTGGTGGAAGAATCACCTCCCTGTCGTAAACGAGAAAGAAAGGTGAGTTACCCACAACAGTTTTAGGGGTTACTCTATCAGCCCATATTGCGTTTAACAATGCATTATGCCAATTTTTATGGTTTTCGGAGACCGTTCTCTTGATAATTTTGATCAAATTTTTATTAGTCGATTCCGCCAAACTGTTGCCTTGGGGGTAATAGCTGGCAGAGTACTTTAATTTAATTCCTTTTTCTAGAGAGAAATCACTCATTTCAAGAGACGAAAAATAAGAAGCATTATCAAATACCAGGCATTCAGGAATACCAAAATGGGTAATAATATTTGAATTCAATAAGGATATTACCTGGCTGGTATTTACATCTTTTAATGGGGCATCCTCGGACCACCTGGTGAAGTAATCTATGGTTGTTATGATATATATATGTTGCTGCGAGGATGGTGGATTGATTGGGCCTATAATATCTAGACCCCACTGCTGAAAAGGGAAGTCTACCGAAACTGGTTGCAAAGGGAAAGTTGGTTTCTATATCCGACCGGATGCTTTTTGACAAATCACACACTTGCGACATAAAGCATGAGCATATTTAAAAAGGGTAGGCCAGTAATAACCTGCTCTTAATACTTTATGGGTAGTGGTGTCTCCACCAAAATGCCCACCAGCTTCTCCTGCATGCAATTCCAATAAGACTTTTTCTGCTTCATCTTTCTCAAGACAGCGCATTAGTACTCCATCAAAATTTTGAYGAAACAAAATACCATTAATCAGCTGAAAAGAAGCAGATTTTAATCTTAGTGCTCTCCTTTTTGTGGGATCAAGGTGACAGGGAGYTGATCCATGTATAAGACAAAATTTTATGTCATCGTACTAGGGACTAAAAGGGTTTTGTGCACARCAAATTTGATCTTGATAGTGTTGTCCTGGATCTAACAGATCATTTTCCTCTTGTTGTCCTACAGCTGAATCAGCGACCAATTTGCATAAACCTTGGCCTCTTACTATTTGTCCTGCGGTGATTTCTATGTCATACTCTTGCAAGGATGTGACCCAGTTTGCCCTTTTTTCACCTAGTTCTTTCTGTATTAATAGATTTCTGACAGTCGAGTAAGGGACAATGATTTTCTTCCTTGATTTCAACAGATAAGATCGGAAGTGATTTACTACTTTGAAAATAGCATAAGCTTGTTGATCTACTGTTGGGCAATTAAGTTTCGCACCTTTGAAGGCTGAGCTCATAAAGGCAATTGGGACTTCGTTGTTTTCAACATTCTTTTGAGTTAGGATGGCAGCGTAGGATCGGTCGGAGGCAAATGTGTAGAGGGTGAAGTCTTGGGAAAAGTCGGGGCTCATTAGCAAAGGAGCATCTATTATGGCCTTTTTTATTGAATCAAAAGCCTGGCTTTCTAAAGGTCCCCAATGGTACTATACATCCCTTTTTATTAGGTTTTGTAATGGTCTCACCATTTTTGAAAAGCTGGGGACAAATATCCTAACAAATTGTATCTGACCTAAGAAATATTGCATTGACTTTTTTGATGAGGGAGGCGGCAGTTTTGAAATGAATTG
This sequence comes from Picea engelmannii, assembly GCA_009831015.1. Classification (NCBI taxonomy): domain Eukaryota; kingdom Viridiplantae; phylum Streptophyta; class Pinopsida; order Pinales; family Pinaceae; genus Picea; species Picea engelmannii. The sequence continues at coordinate 595,253 of ML785478.1, forward strand.
AGTTCTTTCAAGGTCAATAATCATCCCTTCACTCGATACAATGAATCCGAGGAGTTTACCTTGTTCTACTGTGAAGATAGATTTTTTAGGATTCAAATAAATGTCGTACTTATGACATCGTTGTAGAATGGATCTTAAATGAGCTAGATGATCTTCTTTATTTTTCGAAAAGATAGTGACGTCATCTAGGTAAACTACCACAGATTGATTGTCAAGTTTAGCATGATTTTTTCACTCTCAGTTTAGGATATACGATTTGTTTGAATAGATTACCTTTCTTATAAAGATTAGTTTGTTTTTTTTGTTGAATAAAATATGATTGTAGTGGTAATTATAACTAGCTACAGAATCGTAAGATTTTGTAGCCAGTTAGAAAAATTCGAATTGCTTGTTTTGACAATTGAAAACACATCGAAAATCTTCCCATTTTCATTTGTTTTTAGGAACCCATGATTTCTAAAGAGATTTGAGGCACTGTTGGGATCTCCCAGCCATACCATCTTTACATTTTTAGTAAATAGATTAGGTTGTTGGTATTTTGATATCAAGTAAAATCAGAGAGGTTGCATCCCCCATATTTTTGGAACAGATTTGATATTATCAACAGGAAACATTTTGTTCCTGGAACCTATATAAGCATGTTATTTTGTAAACATGAGATCATCTCTGCCTGGGGCAAGACTATGGATTTTTCATTTACAAACTTGAATGAAATATAATACTAGTCACAGCTTTAGCTTTTCCGTATTGTGGTTTTATTCAAGTCATGTTTATTTCAATTTGTAATTAGATTATGATTGCTTTCGCTGTCGTGGTTTACTACAAATTGGTATGATAAAAATTTATATATTATCCATGTTTTATGTTCCAAATTTAACACACAACAATCATTTTGTTCAAACTTGAATTAAGAGATTTATCTTTATCCTTTATTGAACATTTATACACAAGTTCTCACAGCAGGATTTCTCTTAATGTGGCTACTTGTGAAATTATGAGATTGTTGTGATCATATATCTTATATGTTCTATCATTCGAATTCCATCATTACTACTTCACATTTATGAGAAGCAATTGTAGGATATGTTGTGGGTTTACCTCATCAGACAGGGAGATTGGATGCTACACTCTAAACAAATATTGGATGTGGTAACAGGTCAGATTGTTAGTTTGATTTCATTAGTTTAATGAATACAGAAATTTCCTGCAGTTAAAACATCTTCTACTATCTGTTGTTTATTTTTTCAATTAGACAGTTTGATATACCATTTCTAGAGTATAAACAGATTAAATAATAGTTTTACTGTTGTTTAAAAAATCAATTTATATTCGATTTTCGCGGATTTAGATTAAAATTCGTATTGTGTAAATATTATATATATATTAGGAATAGAATCATTTGTATATATTGTACATATAATAAGTAGATTTATTTTATAAATATTAGTCAGTCAAACTGTAAATATATATTAGATCTGTATATAGTTTTCAGCGATTGTTATTCACCAAGTTATTGCATTTTCTTTAGTTTTGTTTTTTCGCTTTCTTTAGGACTTAGATCAACCAACGGAGCTTCTAAACCCGTCGGAGTGGATTAATCCAAATGGCTTGGGTTAATTAGACAACCCCGAACTGGATTCACTCCTCCAGTTGACGAGCGATCAATTTCGCCCGTCAACAAATGGCGCTAGAAGGAGGGCATATTCAACGGGAAGTCAATGCAACTCATAAGCAATCGTAGATGATATAGAAAGACTAACCCAAATCTTCCTTCACATGTAATGAACGGTTTCACAAAAGCAAGTAGATCATGCCACCTAGGTTTTAAGGATGAGACATGCATAACTCGATCGCAACTAGTAATTTTCCGTGAGGTGAACATCAGAGTCCAGGGGACCTCTTCAACTTTCGCATTCTTGAACCATTTTTGCCCGACATCTGGTAAGCACATAGCTTGACTTAAAAATTCTTCAGTTACCTCTAGCTGCACATCACCTATCTTTTCTCTGCAGCCGTCGAAGGTCAATGCGAACTCTTGGGCAACTCTCAGATTGAAACCCTTAAACTTTTCAATGAATAACCGCCAACCATTCCTTTCTAAATCGCCCCTGGCGTTATCATATGATAGCAAGGTTTGGATGCCATTGGGCTCAATCCTTACCACTGGAGCCATGGCGAACAGAAGGGAATCAACACAGACCTCGGTGGTAGGGTTTGAGAAAAAACCACAGAGCCATAACCCCGAGTTTCCACAAAACAATGCCATGACAGTTCAAACGGTAGGTAGAGGTGTTAATCACCATGCGTGGGAACGAAATCGTGAAGCCCAAGACCATACAAGGCAGTAATAGCATGTTGTACGTCATATGACACCTTGGTATATGGGTATGTATAAGGATCAGAACACTTGAAAACCATAGTACGCACATTCATGGCTTGATTACAAAGGTAAGTGTATCAAATGAAAATTGAATAGTTAAAATTTTTATGAATCAAAACTTCATTAATATCGATTAAATATAAATGGTGGTCTTTCACTTATGTAACCAAGGCACGTTTAAAACCAAGGATTTATAAACAAGGAGAACAATCATGTTCATAGCAAAAATACAACAATTCAATAATAAACCATATGAACAGTTTTCCTTTAATCAAAAATCGAAACAAAGTGTCAATTCCAGCTACGAGTTTTCATGCTTACATTCATGAAAACAAAAATCAAAAGGAAGATATGTAAAAAGTGACAAGTGAAAAGTGTCGTTTAGTGAGAATGCTCATGACGAGTAATGAAAATTTAGAGACTCTGTGTAGGCAGCTTACAAACGATAGTAATTATATCAATGTTGCCAACAAGATCCTACCTAGGCCTTTTCTCCTTTGGAGCCTATGGTGTGGTTGTTTGTGATACAGTGACCGGGAGGTCCTGTTGTTCTGTTTCGACCAAAGTGTTTGGTTCCCATCCTATCTGGTTTGCAAATTTCTCTACCTCAGGCCTAGATTCGTGGACATACGGGATATTCTTGTTTTTTATCCTCATCTCTGAAATGATCCCACATGGATCGTAGTGCCATGTGAAACTCATGAAGAATTTCATTTCCTTCAACAGCATGTCTTCTTCCTCCCCGGCATCTCAATTGTTGCAGATGAAAGACCCAATCTACCCTTTTATTCTGAGCTGTTGCTTTTTCTTTAAAAACACAAAGTGAATATCATCCAAGTTTATCATCTGCCTTATGTATTCCAGAGCAAAAATTATGACTGGTAAGTGTTTGGGCAGTTTATATGGGGCCAACTCACACCCATAGACTCTGATCTTAGTGTGATTTTGGTACAAGTACCAATCACCAGTCTTTGTATGATCTGAGAGATGTAGGATCCTCTGAACTTCATCATTAATCCTAGGTCTGGGTCTGCCGCTGAGCATACTCACCACTGGGTGGTAAAATTGATCGATGAACTGCTTGAAACTGAATTCTATGGAGTTATGTCAGAGAAGAGAAGTCCATGTGGTTACTGCTTAGGGTCTGCCATCTTCGTCTATCTTCTGCATGGAAAAAGAAAATTTGTCCGCTTGGAAGAAAATGAGCAGGTATGCCAGTATTGAAGAATACCGGAACATGCCTCTTGTGGCGAAATTGACAAATTGCTCGTGAATGTTGTTCGCCACGAACGTGTTGAAGTCGAACTGTGTAGTAGGCTTCTCATCGATGGAGAAAATAGACAAAAATCCCAGAATGGGTTCATCTACCCACTGATCTGAATAATAACCCAAGAAGGCACATAGGGACGTGATAATGTGGTTTCCTTTGGTTGAGAACATGGAGGAAGGATAAGGGGGATTTGTAGTGGGGAGATGAGAGGATTGTGGAAGAAAAAGATCAAATATTTGAGCTCTTTGAGGAAAAATCATCTTCTGGTATAACTCTGTAAGGATTTCAAGGTTAAAAGGTGATGCGGAGTTGGCTAAGGATATTTGCATCATTTGGTCAATGGTTTCTGGCATGATGAGGAAGAGAACTTCCCCAGACAAGGATATGATGGCTCTTTGCTTGGGAATATAGTGGGCTTGGCACTTGAGGGCAAACTCTGGGAAATGGTGAATCTAGGGGAAGAGATACAAGGGTAGCTTGGACTCCTAGAGTCCAATTTCGTCACTCTGGTCCAGGAAGACTTCTTTAAGCCATGATTGAAGGTCTGTGAAATCAGAATTTCACTTAGTGTCTATGATTAAGTAGTCTTTGTCGGCCAGTGGAATCCTGTCGAGATCGACAGGAGGTGAGAGAAACGGATTCTCCTCTCCATATGTTCATTTTGATTTTGGCGCCATTACTGTAACAATACTTGCAAATAAAACAACGTTAGCGGGGACGACTGTAGATGGGGGTGACTGACTATAATGGAGAAGAAAACAGGGTAAATTCTCTGGTGTGATGAGTGGGTAAATGGTGAAGGAATGAAGAGTGAGGGTAATTTTGAGTAAACGGGTATCCGTTGGGCGCGGGGAACAGGTCAGTTGGTTAACGGATAAGTTATCCAGTAATAAATGGCCAATGGGTCATTTAGAATGTGAGATGGAAGGTGACAACGACTGAGGGATATGGATGGGTGATGTGGTGGTTATCGATTGGGGGAAAAAATCATGGTGAGGGGACTTGCCACGAGTGAATGAGGGAGAAGGACTGACGGAGTTATGGGATGTGACTCTTTTAGAAAGGTGGATGATGATGTCATGCGGTGACGAGGTATGTTAGACAGTAGGAGGCGGTGGGACTCGGGACCAGTTGATTTATGCCACGTATTGATAGGGGGCTTGCCAGAGAAGATTCCATTCCGGAACCCCCCCCACTGTTAAAGGTAGATCAGTCCGGGGGTCCGAAAAATACCTTGGGTCGTTGATCTGCGCGCTTTCCTTTGGACCGCAGATCTGTGCGCGCTCTTTAACACACATTCTGGACCCCCCCCCCCCCTCCATTAAAGGCAAAATGGACAGGGGGGTCTGAAATCTAATACAGACCGTAGTTCTAAGCACTGAAACTTGGGCCATCCAGATGCGTGGATGCATTATCAGCGATTCCAGACCCCCCCCCCTCCGTTAAAGGTAGAACGGTCGGGGGGGTTCGGAAATATTTGTCCATCGTATATCTAGGAGTGATCATCTGGGTCGTTGATACATGAACGGTGCATAAATGTGGGCGCGAAAGCATATGTGCCCTGAAAAAAATAGGATAAGAGCATATCATGGGTTTTCCCAAGCCTTTACATCTTTACATCACCAAGGGGTTAGGAAAACAACTTTTCGAGCATCCAAAACATGGTCCAACATTGATCATCGATCTGGTTTTTATTTAAATCAAGCAAACTACCCTAAGTTCTAACCTAAATTCCTATGACAATTAGCCCAGATTAAATTGTTGGGCTAAGAACTTACTCTACCCTGGGGCTATCTGACCAATATTAGACAGTCTGGCTAGATTTATTCACTAACTAACATGGATCACTTGACTAAGATTAAACAGTTTAGCCAAGCTTATTCACTATTCCTATCAACATCAATTTAAAAGAACTTGGCCATGCTTGAAAGGTATGGACCAAGTCATCGTTATTGCGTAGGGCTCTTATTGAAATTCTTTTATGCCCTCTTTTATTTTTATTTTTCTTTCTTTTCTTTTTCCTTTTTCTTTCTTTTCTTTGTCCTTTTTCTTTCTTTTATTTTTCCTTTTTCTTTCTTTTCTCAAATTATTTGCAGAATGAAAAATCATTTGACAAACAAAAAACACTAGAGAGATAACATTCCAGTCACCAGTTGATCCTATAAATTATAGGGTGATAACAGATTCAATGGATTTTATTACAAGTTTACCCAAATCCAAAGGAACGACTATAATCATGGTAGTAGTGGATAGACTGACAAAGTATGCCCATTTTTTCTCTCTTTTTAATTCTTTTAAAGCAATTATAGTAGCCACAACATTCATGGAAACATTTCAAAATCTACATGGAATCCCAAGATTATTGTAAGTGATAGAGATCCAATTTTCAATGGAAATTTTTGGATTTAATTATTTTCTTGTTTGGGTACTCAATTAGCTCACAACTCATATTATCATCCTCAATCCAATGGGAAAATTGATATTGTGAATAAATGTATAGAATGATATATTTGTTTCTTTGCATCTGATAAAAAGACACATTGGGTCAAGTGGTTTCCCTTGGTGGAATGGTGTTACAACATATCCTTCCATACTTCATTAAAAATTTCCCCATTTTTGGCACTTTATGGATATCATCCTCCATCCATCACATCACTCTTGAAAGGGAATAAAAAGGTTCAAGCAGTGGAGGACCACATAGGGCACCAAAAATATGTTATAAAATTGTTTAAGTACAACTTGGTTATGGCACGAAATAGGATGAAACAACAAGCAGATAAAAATCGTAGTGAAAGAGAATTTGAAGTGGGGGATTGAGTATTTTTTAGGGTACAACCATATAAATAGATGTCCCTCAAGCAACAAAATCAGGAAAATAAATTATCACCCAAATTTTATGGCCCCTATAAGGTTTTGCAAAGGATTGGAAGTATGGCCTACAAATTGGAGTTGCCTCCATCTTCATGTATACATACAATCTTCCATGTTTCTTGCTTAAAGAAGGTAATCGGAAACAAGATCCTAGTCCAAACTATTTTACCAGAGATTAATGAATAAGGGTAAATCAAAATAGAACTGGAAACAATCCTAGAAACAAGGATTAAGTAGCTGAGAAATCGATAAATTACTGAGTACCTCGTCAAATGGAAGAACCTACCAATGGAATAGGAGACATGGGAAGATGATTTCTTCATGCAGAAACACATGTGGTTAGTCAAGTGTTGAGGACAACACTTTTTTTAAGGGGAGGGACATGTTCAGCCCTAGACAAAGCCCCATGTTATGTATAAAACCCCTTATTAATCCCTAGATATATATATATGAGACCTAGTCTTAGGATCATATTATCTATTCTTGTACATTGAATATATTGTAAAATGAGGTTTCCCCCTCAAAGTGGATTCTTATTCATTGATTTTTTATCATTCTCAAGGTGTTGGTTCATAACACCCTTCAAATATGATTTTTCAATGGTGGGGGTCAGTGTCATGGTTGAGACATAGCTAACCCAAATCATTCACCACTGGTAAGACACTAATGGTCATTGAAGAATAAGGATTGGCATCTTATTGCACACCCCTCAACAAGACCTTGTAAGTGAGTGAATCCATGGCTTACCCTTACAACAATGTGTAACCTCCAAGGAAAAACATAGAACATATGGTTTTTAACCTATTACACGGTAGAGATGCTAGTAGGTAAGAATAGGTAATTGTTATACCACAATTTTCCACACCATTTGCATTGTGAGATGGCTTAGTCCTTGTCCTTAACTTGCAATCTTAAATCCCAAGTTCCCTCATCAAATTCACTTACAAAAAAGTGATTTTTATTATATCAATGGGTCACCTTGGTGCAACACATGGAAATTTGTGCCTTTCCAGCATACAACCTGCAAATTCTCACAAAAAATGTGAAAAATAAAATAATTCCACATTTTTGGGCATAGATTTCAGTTGGGCTTGTTTCCCGACCTCCTTTAGCCCGTTCCAAATAGAATTCAACCTCCTTAACTTCTTGAGGATGGTATAAAGGAACCCTTGGGGGCATGGATGAGGAACACAACCTAGGTGAAAAGTTATGCTAAATAAATTGTAGGTCTTCCTATTCGCCTTCATCCTCTAAGTAGCATCCTTGTAACCTGGAACCCTTGTTCAAACTTTCCTTCCTTTTCATTATATGACAATAAGGTGTGTTCCTATCCTTATTGGGTCATCCAAGGAAGGGAAATATTGTTGAGTGATACTTGAAGGACCTTTTGGAGGAACCTAGGAAGTTGTCTTCAAGGAAGTGTCGATGGTTGGAGTCAATTCATAACCACTTCTTTTATTGTTGCTAATAAATAACTCTTTTTTCCCCATATTTGTGTAGTATTGATTCAATTTGTTTATGTATGTCTGATCATTCTCCATATTTGAATCTATCTATCAGTTACTTGTATGATTTTATGCCATAAATACCTTGTTTCATCACTTTCTTGATCTTCTCTTGTAGGTTAACTCAAGTTGGATTCAATAGCAATACCAAGGTCAAGAGTGGGGAACAAAATCGAGCGTAAGGATACAAGGTGTGAAATTTTATTCCCTCTATGATAAAGTAGTTATTTCATGACAAGTCTTATGTGTGGGTCAGGGTTTTGTCTTTCACTTGGTCAATATCTATTGTAATATGACCCAAATTCATGGGGGGGAAATCCCATAATAGAATTGGTGACCATACTGGGGATTCTCCTAGTTGGGGTCAATTTTAGGGTTTCTTTGGTTGTCTTAGGTTTTTGCAGTTTTTCAAACATTGATTGTGAATTCGTGACCTTGGTGGTCATTCCTAGGGATCTCATAGGTGACTACGAGGGTTTGTCGTGGTACCTAGGGAGGATTTTGCATCAAAATTTGTAGTACTGTTGGAGGGTGCTCTGTGAAGCGTGGGTACTTGCACCGAATAAGGATGGTTAGTGGAGGTTGATATAACGACTTCTCATTCCTTCATTCGTTGTTCCATGGGACTTAACCAACCTGTACCTCCATCTGAAAGGCCCTTACCCTACCTTGTGACTATTGCGATCTCAAGACCTAATCCACCTGAGTCGAGATATTAGTAAGGTCATTTATATTTGTTGTTAGAATTTAGGATTTTTATAGTGGTGTGCTCAATGATCATAGAATCACTTAGGTAGGCATGTACATGGTCGTTCAAGATTTGACAACTCAAAGTGGTTGACCAATCACCTTCTAGATTAGGGAGGATTCAAAGTCTTCCTCCTGAAGAGGAAATAAAAAAAAATTCTCCCACGCCTCCACTAAGGAGTTGTCTTGATCAATCAGGTGCCTTTGTACTGACTAGTCTAGTTTATATCATAGCTATGGAGCCCTCAAATATTAATTCTTCATAACCAGAGGTTGTAATTGTTAAAGATCTCGGAGTTGAAGAATACACTCCAGCTTATAAACCTCTGCTAACTGGAACTTTCTCATCACTTTTGGTGCAAGTTCCCCCTCCTAGATTGAACTTTACTAATAGTATCCCTCTTCATTGGGCCACTATGGAAGACACTTCGCAAGTGTCTTGGTTTGGATTCCCTACAACTCCCACTTCGACAATAGTCATCGGTGGGATATTTCTTCCTCATGTGTCCAACATAATGACTAGTGCGATTAATTCCACCATAATCACTTTGAACAACATCACTACTTTGTTGGTCATTGGTTCTTCTCCTTGCATGAGTGGAGAAATGTCATTGTCATCGATGTCAAATTCTTTTTCGTTCAGTATATCATCAATGGGCATTCTCAACGCATTGGTTGGTTCTCAGCTAATGTCCCAAGGTTCGAACATTGGTGCAAGGAGTTCTTCAATTCCCTACCATGAGATCCCATGGGGTGGAGGTCACATTCCTCCATCGTTTCCATCTATTGGGAGTGGGGATTTCCCATATTTCATTCCTAACCCCTTCAGAGGTTGGGGTGTTTCTACGGGTGCCACTAGAATGCCTTCAACTTCCACTTCATTCACATTATACAATGGATTTACGATTAATCCTTTCACCACATATGCAGTGTTAGCAGGGGGAAACCCCTTCCAATCTTAGTTGAATCACATGCAAGGGTATTTCCCTTCACAAGGGATGTCGTCAGAGGGAAACCCATTTCTTGGTTAGTATAAACACATGCAAGGACTAGTTCCTTTGCAAGGTGGTATGGCAAGGGGAAACCATGTTCTTCCATCTGAGAATCATATTGGTGGAGGTTATCCTCTGTTTAACCAGATCCAACAAGATTTTGCCCAAATATTTGGTCCATTGGAAAACTCTTACTAGAAACCTAGTGTCGGTTACAATCAAGGACCCTCTTTTCAAGCTACCAATCAGTCGATGATGCAGCCTAGGATAACTTTTCTGTAAACTCTCCATTTTCCAAACTTGTCTAAGTTGATGAATGATCCAATTCTCCATGACCCAAGCTGGCCTACGGTTCCCACCAAAATACCATCAGACATCCCGAAGTTCAAAGGGAAAAGTGGTGAAGATCCACAAGACCATGGTACGATGTTTCACTTATGGTGCTCGTCCAACTCTTTAAACGATGACTCAATCTGGTCACATTTATTCCATCATACCCTCATTGGGGTCACTACAAAATGGTATATAGAACCAGAGAGGTAAAATTATGTAACATTTGGTGACCTTTCCATGGTATTTCTCAACCACTTCCAGCTCCATGTCTGGTATGATGCTGATACAAATATTTTGTCCAACTTTAAACAAGACAATGCTATGCACATTTCCAATCATATTCGGGAATGGAGGATATGGAAGAACTTGATTAAAACCATAGTTCTGCCAAAATTTATCATAGAATGGTTCTTGAAGTTGTTGCTTCCTTACATTTCTAAGGATGTAGCATCTTCAGGGGTGTTTTCATAAGAGCAGGCCATCTTTAGGGAGAAGCAATTGGAATTTATTGACTCTCAATCTGGAATACTCTACAATATCATGCCTAACATACCTCGGTCAACCCTTGACTTAGAGAAACCAAAGTTAGGACCACATGCCGATGGAATCGTCGGTTCCTCTCAAAGAAAATCTGCAAATATGGTTTCTAACCAGATGCAACAATTGTCAATTCAAAAAACTATGGTTGGTTAGGACCCTTTCTCGATGCTAGGGACCTAACTTCCCTAACCCCTCACGTAGGTAGAATAATATATTTTCCATGTAATAAAGGTCAATATTAATAAGGCCTAGTAATAAGGAAGAATAAGTCAAATGTAAGAATACCTAATAGAAGATTCTGCTTCTAGAGGATCTTCCTCTAGAATGTTCTTTTGGTAGATAGATTTAGTATAAATAGGAATTGAGGGAATGAGAAGTTTTTGTCTTGATAATTATTGTAATAGAGTGTTTCTTTGTTGGAGGTTTCCCCCTCAAAGAGGCAAGTGAACATTGTTTCCTATCAATACAGGTATTATTCTGGTGTTATGGTTTCATCTATTGTGTTTTTTAGTTATTATTCTCTACAATGTTTCTGTTTTCAGCTATTATACTATATTTGGTACCTTACAAGTGGTATCAGAGCACTTTCCTTGGAAGAACATTGTGGGTTATTATTTTTTTCCAGGGTAGAGACGTATTCCAACGTCTTAAAGCTACAGAGATCTGTCATCCAGCATATAAATTCGTGGTCAGGGAAGCATACAAATAGGAAATATAAGTGGTACTTAAGCACACATTGTTGGCCACCCTTGAAACCATTGTTGGTACCCCTTCGAGTGGTAGTGCACCAGAAATCACCTGTATACAAATTGGCCTAGATATCCTGATGCCCTTTGTAAATAAATAAATCGGTCGCCTTATTTATATAGTGCCACTGAGAACAACACTCAGGAAGATACTCTCTAGTACCTGGGTAGTCGGGTAGTACAGCTAAGGGCACGATCTAGCCTCCTCAGTTGGTTCCTTGAGATATTGGGTCAAGTACTGTTGTTGGACCCCACATGTATATCAGAGAACTATAGCAAAGGGAAAGCCCTTATTTGTAGAAACCCTAAATAACCTAACCTTTGGGACAGAAACAAAAAAAGAATAGACAATATCTATTGTCGTGCAACTGTGCCTCCTACATTCTGGTTGTGAAATTCCTACACATTTCTTCATGTTCAACATTTGGCCATTTCATCACTACAGTATTATTTAGATCGGAGTATAACTCTGCAGTAGTAAAAAAAAAAAGTCTGGATCCTGTTGGCACCATTATTTTAGACCTATCCCATTAGATTCCTCTATTTTCCCTAATCACATCCATACCTATTATTTTTCAGCCAATTTTTTTTCATGGACCTGACCCCTTCTTGATCCCCCTATTTGGAATATATCCCATTGATTTTCTCTCTTTTCATTGATCATAGTGGTACAAATCACTAGTAACCCATTTTTGTGCGATCTGACTTTCCCCCCTATCCCATCCCCATGGTCCACACTCACAGCCAATATTGGGAACAACGTCTCATTGCATTAGACAAAGCTCATGAACAAACCTGGATTGATATTTCTTCCATTACTTCTAGTATTGGTAACCTTAACTCACATCTTACTCCGCTCAAATCACTTCCCACGTCCATCACTCAATTGATCACCACCTGTCAGGAATGTTAGGACACAGTGAACACTTTGATCACCTTGTTTAATCCCATCCCAAATCCTTTCTCTTCTTCCACACCTTATAACCTTGAAGGTCCCAAATACTCCCAGTCCACCTCTTTTCCTCCCCACCACTTTCAATGGGACCTACGTCCCCCTCACGTGGAGGTGAACAAATGTGATGGCTCGGATCCCATAGGTCGGGTCACTCAAATGGGACATGATTTGTCTTTGTATGGAATTACTGATGAGTTGGCCAAACTAAGGTATGGTGTTCTCCATCTAGATCTAGAACGTTGGTAATGGTGGAAATGGAGAAACAATGCCCACCAAGGGTATGTGGCTTGGACACAATTTGTTGAAGAACTTTATGAATGCTTTGACACTAACACCCACCATGTACGTTGTTTAACAAAGTTGAAACAATCTGGCCCAGTGGAAGACTTTATAGTTTCTTTTGAGCGATTGGTTTTCCGCACAGAGGGCATGTCCGATGCTTTTTTCCAAGAATGATTTATCAGTGGCCTCAAGGATAACATGTGTGCCCGTGTCATCATGTATCACCCTTAGAGTTGGGTGGAAGCTACTAAAAGAGCTAAGGAAGAAAAACATGTTGTCTCTTCTCGAACCAAAAAATCCTCATTTATTCCTTACTCTAAACCAGTCATTCCCACTCCTCCTTCCACTCCACTAAAGATCCAAAAATTGACCTGAGAATAAATGGTTGAATGCTAACTCAATGGCCTTTGTTATAATTGTGATGAAAAATATTTTCCCAGGCACAAGTGTAAGGAACAAAATATTTTTATGGCCATCTCTAAGGATGTTTCTGAAGAATATTTTGAGGCTCCCCCTATGGTCGAGTCACCTAAACCCACTAACATGAATCCACCTTTTGACCCTACAGAAGTTGAACTGTTCATTTCCCTTAATGTTGTCACTAGATTCTCTACTCCTCAAACCCTCAAGCTAATCGGTTATATTAAGCATAGGAAGGTCATCATCCTTGTTGACAGTGGAAACACTCATAATTGTATTCATCCCTGCATTTCCTAAGAAAATAATTTATATATCTGAGAAGTCAACAAATTTCAAATCATGATTTCCAATAGTGGTTCCATGAAATGTGGGGGGTGTTGTGAAAATGTGTGTCTCCAAATTGGTCAGTACCACATGAAATATCATATGTTTGCTATCGACATGGGTGGTTGTGAAATGTTTTTGAGTGTCAAATGGCTAAGGACTTTGGGTCTCATTCTCATGGATTTTAAGGAATTAACCATGCAATTCAACTAGGAGGGCCAATAGTATAAGCTCCAAGGAATCACAACAGGTTCCCCTGAGATCATCAGTTCCCATCGCATCGAAAAGATCCTCAAAAAGGGTCATTTCGTCATTATTACACAACCATAATCCATTCACACCACTAAGACACGCTATGTTCTTCCTAACCTCCAATCCATCCTCTCCAAACATCAAGATGTTTTTTCCACTTCCTAGGGAACTCCTCCTTCCCATGGTGTTCATGATCATTCCATTCCCCTCGTCCCTAAAAACCTTCCTCCCAATGTTCATCCCTATCATCATCCCTTTTCCCAAAAAAATGAACTTGAGAAAATTGTTCAATAATTGCTCTCTGCGGGCATTACCCTCTCTAGTAATGGCCCATGTTCATCTCCTGTGGTCATGGTACTTAAGAAAGAAGGCTCTTGGCGCATGTGTCTTGAATTTCACACCCTCAACAAACTCAACATCAAAGACAAATTTCCCATTCCTTTCATTGATGATATCTTGGATAAATTAAGTGGTGCCCACTTCATTACTAAACTTGATCTTTGTTCTAGCTACCACCAGATACGTATGAAAGAGGCAGACATTCCTAAGAATTCATTTCGAACTCATGAGGGCCATTATGAGTTATTGGTCATGCCCTTTTCATTGTGTAATGCTCCCTCCACTTTCCAAAGCCTCATGAATCATGTCTTCCTTCCTTTTCTCCACCATTTTGTATTAGTTTTCTTTGATGATATTCTCATCTATAATAAAACCTGGACAACCCATATTTCTCATGTGGATTGAGTTATTCATCTACTCTCTCAGCACCAACTTTTCCTCAAACAATCTAAATGTGTTTTTGGAGCCTCGAAATTCGAGTACTTGGGCCATATTGTTGGCAAGGTAGGTGTCAGGGTGGATCCTAAGAATATTGAATTTATGCAAGATTGGCCTCGCCCCAAGACTCTCAAAGTCTTGTGTGGTTTTCTATGTTTAACATGCTATTATCGCAAGTTCATTAAGAATTATGGAAAGATTGTGGTGCCTCTCACTCATCTCCTTAAAAAGAATTCTTTCACTTTGACTCACGCGGTTGATCAAGGCTTTGAAGCCTTGAAGTTGGCTATGTGCACCACTCCTATCCTGGCTCTTCCTGACTTCACAAAGATCTTTTTCCTAGAATATGATTTCGGGAGAGGAATTGGAGCAGTCCTTATGAAAGATGGTCATCCTTTGGCCTTTACTAGCAAAAAATTGTCAGAGCAACATTTGGGACAATCAATCTATGAAAAGGAAATTTTGGCTATTCTGTGTGTAGTGGATCTATGGCTCCCTTATCTATCGAGGAAATGATTCCAAATTAAGATAGATCATCAAAGCCTCAAGTATTTTCTAAAGCAATGTACTTCATCCCCAGATCAACAAAAATGGATGACTAAGCTATTTGGATATAATTATGAGATAATTTACAAGAAAGGAAAATAAAATGTGGTTGTTGGCACTCTTTCAAGAAAATATGAAGATGAATGGTCCCTTTTTTCCCTCTCCTTCATTGTACCATATTGGTTCCAAGTTGTTCACCAGGAATGGCTACAAGATCCCAAAATTTCACATCTGATCCAACAATTGCAAGTCAATTCTCCAGTTTCCCCAAGGTACTCTTGGAAAAATGATGAGATTCACTACAAAGGCTACATGTATTTAAGTAAACAGCCACAACTTAAATCCACGGTGCTTTCTGAACTTCATGCTACACCCATAGTTGGGCACTCGGGGTTTACCAAAACTTATGACCTGGTCAAACATTCTTTTTTCTAGGATGGTATGAAACAGGATGCTCACACTTTTGTGGTGGAATGTGATGTTTTTCAACACAACAAGGGAGAAACAGTCAAATCCCATGGAACACTACAACTACTTCCTATTCCACCCACTATTTGGAGGGATATCTCTATGGATTTCATTCTTGGCTTACCTAAATTGGGCAATAAATCATTCATCATGGTGGTAGTTGATCGTCTTTCCAAGTATGCTCATTTTTGTGCTCTTCAAGACCCATTTATCACCTCCACCATGGCTCAATTTTTTATGTATCATTTCTTCAAGATTCATAGCATGCCTCATCCTATTGTTTCTGATCAAGATACCACTTTCACCAGAAATTTTTGGCAAGAACTATTCAGGCTACAGGGAACCCAATTTCATATCAACACCTCCACTCATCCCCAGACTAATGGTCAAACTGAAGTTTTCAACAAGTGTTTGGAAACATATTTGAGTTGTTTTTCATATGAAAGTAAAAATAAATGGGATCAATGGTTACCACTAGTTGAATGGTGGTACAACACTTCTTACCTTACAACTAGTCGCATGACTCATTTTGAAAAAGTATATGGAAAAAATACACCTTCAGTTATCTCATACATGCTCGGTGTCTCGAAGGTCTAGGAAGTTGACCAAACTCTTACAGTTCGAGAGGAAATTCTTCATACCCTCAAAGAGAATTCGTTCATGGCTTAGAATCGCATGAAGCAACAAGAAAATCAAGGTCACTTCAAACGTCAATTTGTTGAAGGAGACCAAGTGTTTCTTTGACTGCAACCTTATAAAAAGACTTCATTCAAGGTCGACCATTGTCAGAAACTGGCACCCAAAGTTTATGTTCCTTTGGCCTATTAGTTATCATTTCCCAGTCATTCTAAGCTCCATCATGTTTTCCATGTCTCCTACTTAAAGAAGGTGATTGGAACTAAGTGCCAAACTCAAACCAGCCTTCCTGAGTTGCATGAAGAAGGCTCCATCTGGTTGCATCCACAAGTAGTTTTGGACCAACATGAGCATCGTCTTCTTCAACAAACCATCAAGGAAGTGTTAGTCTAGTGGAGATATACAAATCTAGTAGATGCCATCTGGGAGCCAGCTACCATTTTGTAGCAATTTCCTCATTTCAAGCCTTGAGGAAAAGGATTTTTTTAAGGGGGAGGGAATGTTAGGGACCTAACCTCCCTAACCCCTCACATATGTAGAATAATATATTTTCCATGTAATAAAGGAAAATACTAATAAGGCCTAGTAATAAGGAAGAATAAGTCAAATGTAAGAATACCTGATAGAATCTTCCGCTTCTAGAATATCTTCCTCTACAATGTTCTTTTGGTAGATATATTTAGTATAAATAGGAGTCGAGGGAATGAGAATTATTTGTCTTGATAATTATTGTAATAGAGCATTGCTCTACTGGAGGTTCCCCCCTCGAAGAGGTAAGTGAACATTGTTTCCTATCAATAAAGGTATTATTCTGGTGTTGTGTTTTCATTTATTGTGTTGTTCAGTTGTTATTCTCTGCAATATTTATGTTTTCAGCTATTATAATAGATCTGGTACCTTACACTCAACCACCCCCACAACCCAGTCCTAGGACGTGCACATAGTGCAATCGAAGACTCAAAAGGGTACTTAGCAACCCAGAGAGAAAAAGAAAGGTAAAGGCAAGAAGGGTAGTGGGGGAAATGACAAAAATCCTAGTAAGAATGTTGAGGGGGGGGGAAGTGAAAAGAGAAAAGTGAAGTTACCATACAAGCTTTGTGGGGATGATGATGACCCCACTCATCAATTCTCGAAGATGGAAGAGGCACAACGCTTGATAAAGTTGCAAAAACAACAACAACCTGTTGTATTTCAAAATATGTTACCACAAGGAAAAAATATGTAGGTTCGCTCTTCCACTTCCAATACGCAAGGGGGAACGCCTGGCGCACCTTTGCTAGATGGATATTTCTTGTTCATTAACATGGTCAATTCTTAGAAGTTAAAATAAGAGGAGGTATATTTGTTGACCATGTCTCGCAATTATAGTAATATGGAGTCGTCAACAAAAGGTAAAGAGACTTCCAATCCTCAGGGACCTCTTCACATAGAGAGACCTGAGAAGGAAACAATGACACACATACCAAAAGGTATGTACAAAAGAGAATCGCATAACCCTAATGTAAGAGACATGCCCAACTACTCTATTGTTGAGTATTTATCTCAAACGTCATGTGTGATGTCTACTCTTGAGGTGCTTCAGACTTTCCCCACGCAATGCACCATGTTGTTGAGGAGTGGAAGAATCCTCCAGCCCACTCACTATGAATTTTGACACTATTGATGTGAAGCCTTGTCTTCCTTATCATGTATCCTTCTATATTGACATTATTTACGCAAAGCACGTCATCAGGAGGATCGTTGGTGATGAGGGAGATTATACGTGCATCATGTATTTGTCCTATTGGAAATATATTGGCTCTCCATAGCTCACACCTTATACAAATTTTTTAACCGCGTTTGACGAGCGATTGTTTAGGCCGCACGATCTTGTTTCTTCTTTTTCGGTCTAGTTAGGAGGCAAGTCTGTTTTCATGGAAGTAGAAGTAGTCAACATGTCCCTCAACTATAATTTTTATTGGGAAGGAGTTGGACTTACGTGATGACAATAGTTGTCTCATCGGTATTTCAAATTTTATGCTTTCCCCATGAGGGAAGAATCGTAAATGTCGATTATATGGATTTTAATCGATCTAGCTCCACGATGAATCGAGGATCCATGGTTTTGTGGATTGATAACTCATAGTCGGAAACTGAGAGCATCGGTGTTGGAATGTACCCTTCGCTTATGGGTACTTTTAATTTTCCATCACCAATGTCCTACATTCATGCTACCCCAGTCAGATACCAAAATTTGAACCCCCTGGATCCTATTACAAGAGTCATTTCTTTAAAGAATCATATCTACAAGATCCATGGGTGTTACCCTCATCATTTGGTTTGGTCGAACGTCACACACATGATGGGATGGATATTCCACTGTCTGCAGTGGATGTCGTTTATCAAGTTATACAACAAGCTACTACAAACTTGGATCAAACTCCTTCTTTGACAGAGAAGGATGATCTTTCCTAGAGCCCATATGGGCTCAAAATTATTCAAATTCCCAGGACTGTCTTGACACCATATTTCCTTCATAAGAGGTTATTATTGAGGAAATGACTAGAGTTGAAAGTCCATGGGAGGATATGCATCATAGATCATATTTCATCCCCGAGATTATTTGTGTAGAAAATGGATAATTCAAGTCAACTGTTAGTAGGAGTGTTAATCATACTGTAAACCCCTTGGCTAGGCATGGTATCTACGTCGAGGGAAATATGGATAATATATCAAAAATCATCCCAATTAACATTTCTAGGACCCCTGATGTTTTCTAAAATGTCTTTATTGGGGAAAAGTCCTCTTAAGAAAAAATTTATGAGTATATGACACTTTTTAAGGAATTTAGAGATATTTTCACTTGGTCGTACGAGGAAATGCCTAGCATAGATCCTCGAATCGTTCAACATGATATTCGAAGCTATGAGAACATGAAATTGGTTCGAAAAAAATTGTGACCAATGAATCCAAGGAAAGCAATAACAATTAAAGATGAAGTGGATAAGCTACTCAAAAATGGATTTATTTACCCAGTGTTTTTGACGGAATGGATGTCCAACCTAGTTTTGGTCGATAAGAAGAAGGGAAATATTTTAGTGTGTATGTATTTCTGAGACTTGAATAAAGATTGTCTAAAATATAACTTCCTTACGCCATTCATCGATCATAATCTCAATGAATGCATAGGAGAAAGAATTTTTAATTCATGGATGGTTTTTTGAGGTATAACCAAATCGAGGTTCGACCGAAATACTACCATAAGATAGCTTTCATTTTTCCTTAAAGAACCTTCACATACAAGAAGATTCCCTTTGGCCTTAAAAATTTTGGAGCTACTTTTCAGTGGGCCATGATGTTTTCTTTCCATGACCTGAATCGTATAGTGGAGGATTATTTGGATGATCTCATAGCCCATTCTCACAAGAGAGCTCAGCATATTTTACACCTTTGCCTAGTCTTCGAGAGATGTCATCAATATTGAATCCGTTTAAATCTACATAAATGTGTTTTTTGCGTGACTTCAGGATGTCTTTTTGGTTTTGTACTTTCAACTAAAGGGATCATGGTTAACCCTTTGAAAGTGGAGGAAATCACTCAGTTGCCTCCCCCATGCACAATTTGTCATCTTCGGAGTCTATAAGGAAAGGTGAATTTCCTTCGACGCCTTGTACCTAACTATGATAATATTATGAAAGGCTTCATGCATTTTTTGAAAAAATGGGTTCCATTTTTTTGGGATGAAGCAACACAATGTTTTTTTGATGTGTTAAATAAAGCGTTGGTTTCAACTCTGTTATTGAGCCCCCAGATTATAATCGAGATTTCATGTTATATTTGGAAGCAGTTGAATCATCGATTGGCATGGTCTTAGTTCAGGAGGATGATGAGCTCCAAGAGCATGTCATCTACTATTTAATTCATGCTTTATTGGGACCTAAACTAAAGTATTCTCACATCGAGAAACTAGCCTTAGCAGCATTTCATGTTGTTCAATGGCTTCAACATTATATTTTGTTGTCCAAGACAATCATCATCGTCGATGTTAATACTTTTCAGAATGTCTTGACTCGGTGAATAATTGGTGGGAATTATAACAAGTGGATTGATGTGCTTCAATAGGTTGATTTGGATTTTGCTTCAGAAAAATCCAAATAATATTTAGTCTTCGTCCAATTGATGTATGAGTTCCCGGTAGAGAATGAGGATACTGAAGTAATCGACTCTTTCCTGGATGATAATATCCTCCTCATCTCTTCGTTCGTTCCTTGGTATGGATATATCCTTATATATCTCCAGACTTTGAAGTTCCCTCTTCATTTTTCATGAGATGAGCGATGACAGATTCTTCACCTAGCGAAGAACTATCTCATTATTGCTGACACTTTGTATCGATGAGGGGTAGACTCAATTCTTCATCTCTACCTCACTCATGAGGAAGCATACATTGTTTTAAATGACTACCATGGTGGAGCATGTGGTAGTCACCTATCACGGTTGGAAAAAACCCAGAATATTTTGCGTACTGGTTATTTATGGCCTACGATCTTTAAGGATTGCATTGACGTGGTCAAGAAATGTCATCCTTGTCAAATATTTACAAATAATATGTACGCACAACCTGCTCCTATTTTTCAAGTCATCGTTGTTAGCCCCTTCACCAAGTGGGGGGTATATTTTATGACATTCCACCCAGCCTCATCTAGGAGGAATTGATACATTATAATGGTCGTTGACTACTTTACAAAGTGGGTAGAAGACATGCCAACATTTTCTAATGATGGTGAAACTGTAGCACTTTTCATGTTCAATCGGGTCATCGCTAAGTTTTGGGTTTCGAGAGAGATTTTCAATTATCATGGCAGTCACTTACAGAATTGCTTGATGTCTAAGTTAGCATCAAAATTGGGTTTTAGACAGGATCACTCATCTCCTTACGATCCTCAGGTTAATGGTCAGGTTAAATCCATTAACGAATCCTTAAAAAATATATTGAAGAGGATGGTTAAATTGACCAGATAAAATTGGCATTTGATGCTATATCCGGTGTTATGGGCTTATTGAACATCTGTAAAAATTGCAATAGGATTCTCACCTTTTTAACTTGTTCATGGAGTATAGGCATTTTTTCCCATCGAATGTGAAATCCCTTTGCTTAAAATTATTGACAAGCTCTTACTCGACACTATGCAACTTGAAGAACGTCTTGTTTATATTGAACATCTTGATGAGAAACGTCAAGATGAACCTTTAGAAAATGAAGCACATAAAAAACATTTCAAGTCTCAATATGATAATTTTGTCTTCCCAAGGGTATTTTCCAAAGGAGACCTTGTGTTAGTCTACAACCAGGACAAGGATGCTCTTGGGGCATGCAAGTTTAACCCCATGTGGCATGATCCATATATTTTGTGATGGGTGTTGAAAAAAGGGTCTTACAAGTTAGAATATTATGAGGGAAACATGTTGTCGGAGCCCAAAAATGGGCTCTACCTTAAGAATTACTATGCTTGAGCCTGATGACTCGAGTACTAGTTCTTTTGTAATTATTGTTTATTGTTGTATGTAAGTTTGTATATGTTTTTTTTCTTTCCTTGCATTGTTTATTATTGTGATTATTTTTTGTAGCATCTGCGAGGGGATTCATCCATGTATTTTGGATTCACAAGAGGTGTCATTCGTCAAATCAGAACTTGGCTTACGCTGCCTGGATGATTTATTTTCCCACTAACCATCTAGTATCCACTGGAGGTGTTTTTCTCGGAGCAACTACAAATAATGTTGTTGAATATAGCATGGTCATCGAACTTTTGTGAGATGATATGTTACATGAAATTCAACACCTTCACGTGTTTTTGGATTCTCAGTTGGTTGTGTCACATTTGAATGGTCTATATCATATTTGTGATCCAGTCTTGTTATGGTGATTCCTTAGGGTACATCTTTTGGAACAATCATTTGAGTTTATTTCCTATGAGCATGTTCCTAGGCATGCTAATCTAGTAACCGATGCATATGCTAATTACGTTTTAGATTGGAATTTTTCACATTCATAACATAAGAACACACATTTTACACATGTAAATATTTAATCATTCGCAAGTAGAATATAAAAATAACACAGAATGTATGTGTGTGTGTGTGTGTGTGTTTCCAAAAGAGGTCCATAGTACAAAATTTTGGCTACTAGCCCCAAATGTCTATAGGTACAAAATAGTGCTCTCAACTCGTAATAGTCTAGGCCTGAGGCCAGTGAACTATGTCATAGAAAACCACAACATTAGCTAAACGTATGAAAATATAGACCCATGTCCAGGGTACTCCTACAACATGATGCAGCATCCCTACTGGAATTTCATATATAGTGTCCATTGGTATGGATCCTATCAATGCCTCCAGGTTTCTTCCCACTCTCCTTAAGTTCCTCACAACATCGTCACTAGGGCCTGCTTCATCTCTCCCTCAATGGATATGTCGTGGAACGTTGGCTGGTCTCGCTGGTCCTCTATCTGCATGTTTGAAAATCACATGTTAATATTATGGAACTCATCAAAAAGATAGGTTTCTCTCCCTTTCTTATGTATATATAATATATAATATAAAAATAAATAAAACAAAATAAGGTTACCTATGTCTTGAATCTTGTTATCAAGAGGAATGATAACATCAGGATCTCCAGAGAAGTTTATTCTGGTATATGGATAATCCTCGATAAAGGGTACTTGGTGTTCCCACCTAGAAACGAAGTCATCATCATAAGGGTTAAATAATTTCCCTCCTCCTAGATGTTCCAACAACTCAATTCATCGTACCATAGTGGGCCATGGTCCTAAGTGTCCTCTAACATGATATTTTGGGCTCATTATTGCCATTCTCTCAAAAACTAATGTGCATAGAACCATGCCAAACCCAAAATTCTTGTTCTTCCACAACTTGTAATTAGTGAGTTGATTTTTCATGCACAAAAGCATCGCAGTGCTCTAGTCAAACATTGTGGGTCGTAAGAACTCAACCCCATGTTGCATTTGTGCCCAAGAAAGAAAGTGCAAGGATTTATATCCCACAATGCACACTATAGTATACAATATCACCTTTAGACTCAGGTTGGTGATATGCTTGATGGGAACTTGCCAGCCCATTTTCTCTATGCCATCCTCGTAGTATTCATTTATGTATTCATTTATAGTCGGGCCACCTCTGTTGTGAGTTATGAAGTTGGGCACTTCACCTCTACTAGAAAAAATGGTGATGAAGTAGATGTCTTCAACTGTGATGGTCAATGACTACCCATTGATCATAAACGCCTCTACGTCCAGATTCCAATAATCAATGAGGATATTCAACAATCTCTTTTGATCTCATATTCCACCAATTTGAAAAAACTTATACATGTTGCATTTCTAAATAGATTCTTTGGCATCATCATCATCAAATATTGCATGATTAACCTCTTCATGCTCATGTTCCCTCAAATGAACAAACATCCTGCTCAAGATCCAAAAGAGAGAAAAAAAAAAAAAATCAAGTTTACTCTGGGCATCTACTGGTCCCTATTATGATAGTCACGGATATCCATGACTAGTTTTTCTACCAATCGTAGAAATACATAGGCTACTTTGGGGAAAACTGTAGATGCACAGAGTTGTGAGGAGAAAAGGAGGGGTATCCATTAATTTCTCATAAAAATTAAAAATCGAATGGATGGAAATGAAAGGAATGAATTGAGCACTTACTTAGTCCAGACAATTTGTGATTTGGTCACTCCAAGCTCCCGCAATTTCCAAGTGAAGTTGGAAGGGTTTCTCCAAATTTGGGTTATCTTAGTTCAAATGGTAAAAATGATATGGTAAAATGGTAAAATGGCCTTATTTATATAATTTTTTTAGAAACCCATTTTCCATAGTTTCTCATTTTTCTATAAATTGAACTAATAACAAGTTATATTGTAGTGTTGTGGTTGCAATTGTAGTTTATAGAGCTATATTTTGTAGATTTTAACCTTGTACAATTATTTACTGCAAACATATTTTCAATAAAAAAACAGAAAAGATACAATGGAAAATACACACATTACACAGAGAGTTTTCCCCTGGAAACCCAAACCGGGAAAACCAACATCTTTTATATTCATTCACAACATACATTGTTTACAATACAATATACATATAGGAGCCAGCGACATCCAAAACCCTAATCCAATGACCTGGATTAGTCAAAAACCATAATTCCTTAACCACAAAGAGAAAATGAAAATACTCGTGGGTAATACTGTCAGCTCTGGTCACCATGCCAAGGCAGTGTCCTCTGGTCAAGACCTTGAAGAAAAAAGAAAGAAAAAAGTAATGAATAAAGAAAGAATAAAGGCAATAAAGGGGCTTGGAAAAAACTGCATCCATGACAGGTACATCTCGCATCCTACAAAGGCACCCACGGATAATACCTACCCCTGGTCTTCACTATGATTGGACATCCTTAGACCATACCACCTCATGTTACATGGCTTGAATAATGTCCTTTGGAAACTTTACTCTTCTTATGGATACTGGCCCAATAGGTTACCTTGTCCTTTTCTTTATCTTTGTATAGTAGATCAGTGTAATATCTTTGAGCTATTAGAGGATATGCTAGGGGTTTTATGCATGTATTTGATAAAATTAATGATGAAATATGATTAACATTTCTATGATCCCGAGGATTGATGAGCCCATGGAGGGTGAAGTTTTTGATGTGCAGGACCATACCCGATGGACAGGTACCACTGGACCGGTACACATGGGGAGATGATTAGCTCGGACCTCCATGGGGCTGAAGATCCCATCAAATGGTTGTTGAGATCCCATCAGTGGCAGAGACAGGACAGTGTTATGATGAGCCTTTGCACATGAAGAAAAGAAGGACATTCCACCAAGGACACTTTGGCTGGGCCCGGCCTAGGGGGGATGACCCACTTCAGATGGAACTTTTTCCTCTTGATGGACAGGATGTCAACTAGGAGATTTAGATGTCATCTTGAGCGTGTGGTAGTGTGATGGGATTACTGGCACGTGTGGCAGCTTAGAGGAGCCCTAAAAGGGCTAACACCAGACTTCTGGATGCTGGACATGCCCAAAAAGGGCCAACGTCTCCCTCAGAAGGGCTTGACATCCCACCTTTTGCTCATTTTGTGTCTTTTACTTAGCAGTTAATGTAAAAATAGTGTAATTTTTGTAGTCAGCCTTGTCGGTTGTTTTAATGACCTATTTTGTAAATTAAAGGTCATGGAATGATATATATTGAGGATGTTTTTCCCTCATTTGGACAGAACACAACTCACTCTCTTGTGAGATCTTATTTCTTGCACCCTACTAGGGTAGTTTTGGTGTTTTTAAGTGAGGTGCAACTTTTGAAGGAGGATTTTTCTTGGCATTTATGGCATTTCTCTCAAGGAAGGCTTACAACTAGGGTTTGCACATGCTTTTCTTCATGATATGTAAGTGTTTTTCCTGCAAAACTTCTTGATTGAATGGTTGTAGGTTAGTATTCTTGCATTTACTTATAAATTTGATGATTTTAAAACCTTAGGTAGCAAGCACACAAGTAGGTCATTGATATATGTCCCCTTGTTGAGAAATAGTTTTCAGCCATTGAAGAAAGAAGATATAGCCTAGTTGTTTCTACATTTGTCTTCCTTTTTCTGAGCTAGCGTTGAATATATCGGTTGAAAAGAGGA
>ML785478.1:621034-670978 GCA_009831015.1 Picea engelmannii
AACACCGGAGTGAGCCTCTTTCCCCTAGGGTTTTGATTCTAGGGCCCTTCTATTGCAGCACCATAAAACCCTACCTTCCAGTCTCTAAGTTTTCATCCTCCCAAGACCTTGTGCCCTTACTTTTGACTCCATATACCCTAAGCCACTGGTTAGATCTCCAACGTTGAGCCTCTAGTGTGCAAAACCACCTTTTAAACTTTAATTTCTGAAACCCTAACGTTGCTAACCTAGGCTGGCGTCATAGTTGCCACAGCAAGCTTTTGACTCTTATAAGCAATTGAATGATGACGTCAAGTATTTATTGAACAAATAATTGATTGAATATACTATTGGCTTGGTCATTTGGATAGATATTGATGAATTGATAATCTTTCATAGGCTAATTAACAAAACGTTGACTTCATCTTGTATCTATTGCATTGCTTATTGAATGAAATCAGATAGTTAAAGAAGTACTAACCCTTTGAGTTATAGCCTGCAAATATATATATATATATATATATATATATATATTGTTCTGTTATTGTCTTGTTCCGGGTAGGTGTTTTCAACAGGGCCTACACTTCTTTTATTGGCTTATTATCCAGACTATCTAATACTGGTGGTAACCTGCGAGGAGGGAAATCTTAAAAATTGACCTTGTATCCTTTGTCTCTTCAAACCCCAGGTTACCGGGGACGTCTCCCCTGGGCTTACCTCCCTAAACAGAAAGAACCTCCCCATCGAGGTGACATTGGGTGGGGAAGGTTCCTCTTATGCCAGTTTGTCCTCTATCTTGTAGCCTGTGACCTAAACTACAAACTGTGTGATAACATTTTGGCGTCGTTTTCGGGGAACACTAAGTCAATCTTCCTCAATGACAAATCCTTTAGTAAGCCTTGCCTCAAAGACCTTTCTCTTACAAGCTTACCTGGTGACTACACTAAGACTTTATTCCCCTATTCTTTGATAGTTTCAGGAAAACTATCTGGCGACTCCACAAACCAAAAGGAGATTCAATAATCCTCCTTTAGCTTTCAGAAGGAAGCCTCCTGCAAATTCACTTGTTGTTAAGTCACTTTTTGGAAAGAGACCTCCTCTAAACATGTCTACTTCTCAGACCGGTACTACAAACCCAGTCAACAATCAAAGACAATGTTCATATACTTTGTTCAAGCCATTAGACATGTCAGCCATACCTCGATACCCTAGGCAAATGCCACCCAAATATGAGAAGTGGTTGCCTAAGTTTACCAGCACTGATGCCACTAGTGTCAAAGATAATATGAGTAAATTTTGGGCATTTTTTCAGCTTCACCCCATTAGTGATGATGTTGAGGACTTAGTCATGAAGTTATTCTCTGCTACCCTTTATGATGCTGCAAGACATTGGTATCTTGGCCTTCCTGATGGAAGCATCAAAACCATGGATAGACTTGAGAAAATCTTCCTTAGAAGGTGGAGTATCAAAGAAGACCCAAAAATGTTGCTCACCTGACTAAATAGCCTTGCCAAGCATGAGAATGAATCTATTCAGGAATTTCATACCAGATTCAAATCATTACTCCAACGAATTCCCCCAAGCCACCATCTGAAAGATGATTATCTTGTTCACATTTATACTAGATCTTTCAGTGGCCAATTAGGGTATCTTCTTAGAGACAAAGACCCTCAGTCCATCCAAGAAGCCCAAGAGCTCGCAACAAAGATTGAACGAAATCTCCTTTCATCCAAGATTGAGCCCTTTGTTATCCCTAGGGGGAGAATAGACACCAAGTAGAAAGTGGTACACAATGATGAGCCTACTTCGGATCTCTACACCAGTATTAGTAAGCTACAAGCCTCAGTGGATAGCATCATGAAGAATCAAGAAGAAATGATGAACCAGATCGTTAGACTTGAAAAGTCCCAGACCTAGGCACCTAGACCTCCATTCAAAGGGCCATTCCAGAAAGGGAACCAAACCTACAAGATGAAGAATGAAAATGAAGTCCCAAATACTCTGGCCCCTGCAAACGTCGTTGATGAAAATCCTTGGTGCCTGGAATGCAGCAAAGCACATTGGGAGGATGAGTGTCCTTATAATGCTAGCCAGCAACAAGTCAATAATTTGGACTGCTTTTTGAGTTTCCCTCAAATAAATATAACTGATATAGAACATCAACAGGCCTTGAAGGAAGCAACCAGAGCAGCAAGACTAGAAATAATTAACAACTTGGACCAGGAGTCACGAGAAAAGATTAAAAATCAAGAAGTCCAAGTATACTGGAGAAAGAACCCAAAGCAACCTCCCACTGATCAGCCAAAATTTCTTGAGGTTCTTCCTCCCAAGACATCCAAAGTTGATAAAATTACCGTTGATTTTGATTTTGAAGGAGGTTTGTCAAATATGCATGTGAACATTCCCTTAAAAGAAGCAATTAAGATCCCTTATATTAAAGAACGCTTCAATACCTTCTTTTCGGGGACGGTTGAGCCTATGGACCCCCTGATTATGCTACAAGCTGACCATTTAAGGATCCAGTATGGTGAAAATCCACCTTTCTTCATGACTCTTATGATGAACAATAAATACCTTAACAATTTCATGTTGGATACAGGTGCTGGTGCAAATATGATGTCTCTTAAAGTCATGCAACAAATGGGCTTGAATGTAACTAGGCCTTACAGAAATGTGTGTGGATTTGAATCCAAAGCAATACCCACACATGGTGTAGTTGAAAATGTCGAAGAGCAATTGAAAGAATTCCCTGAGAAGATCTTCCACATAGATACTATAGTGGTTGATGTCCCAGGCGTGTGGGGAATGTTGTTTTCCAGGAAGTTTGGTGCAATGATAGGCGGGTCCCTTGAAATGGATCTCACCTTTTTGCGGTTACCTTTGAAAGATGGAACAACTGGACATTTACTCAATGTCTCAATAACTGGAAACCACGTACAAGATGTCCTTCCCTCTGCAAATGAAGTGAAGAAAGATGTGATACAAACTCTTCAAGAATATTCTCCAGAAGATATGCCATTTGCAACAGAAGAAGATTTTGACCAGATTGAGTGGCCCAAGAAAGAAGAATACCAGCAACTCCTAGATCAATTTCAGAACAAAGAGGTAGGGATGGTGAAGATACTAAAAAGAAAAAAGGATGAAGAAGACGTACAAATCCATCCGTCCCAACAGGAAGTTTTTACACCAGAAGCCCACCCACCTCCCTCAGTATAGTACACCAGGGTTGTTCAAGGAACAACCAAACACAAGATCCGAAAATACAAGGAGAGGGAGTTGGTATGGATGTGGGATACTCAGAAAGGAGAGCCAACTAATGTAAAAGGAAGTACACAATCATGGCTCAGACCTTTCAAGGTCGGGATGGAATTAGTTGATAACTCGTACTTATTTGTCCACCTTGGAAGGAAGAAGGTGTCCATTACCCATTAGTGGACGCCTCCTCAAACCCCACCAAGGTGGTGGGACATGATTGTATAGGTAAGAATGAGTAGGTAGGCATTTTCTGTGTATTATACCATCTGCATTTCATGTTTATTCCTCATATGCATATTGTTTGCTTTATTTCATATATACATGTTATATTTTGCGGGGTGGAAATACCACCCCACCTTGGTTGATGATGCACCCTGTCGAGTATGAGTAGGTCTGCAGGTTTATGCCAGAGATGTTGAGGTTCTCATGCGCTCTACAGTGAGCACATGTCCCCGAGTTGGAGCCAGATGTTATCCCCGATTGCTAGGGATAACTAGGAGATCATGTCTCGAGGCCCACAAGTCCTAGACATGGAGTACCGAGAGTAGGATTGACCTGATCATGGCCCTGGAGGGCCCATCCTTCTTCTTCTTCATCAAATTTGTCCTGTCAACAGTAGCAACATCCATCACCATCGGCTTGGACTTGCATCAGAAATGACTCTTGCTCCATGAGGTAATTGGTCCAGGTATCATGGTATGTGTCATGTTTGGTCATTATAAATTTCAGATATATGCATCAGGTTCCTTACATTTCTGATAACTGCTTGGATCTTACACTAACCCACTTGACCATTGTTGGGGGGATTAATGGGGTGCCCTAGCAAGCTCATGCCCATAGGTTTTGGTTAGCCACCAGGGGGGATTTTGAAGACCCATCACCCGCTCCCACCATATTATCATTTTACATCTTATCTCCCATACATCCATCCCATTCCCCTAGTCCAGGCATTAGGATGACCTATTTGAGGGGTTACACTTTGTCCTGTGGGAAGAATGGGCTAAAGGCCCAGGAGGTAAAAGCAGCTGGTAAGAGATAAAATCCATAGGGAATAAAACCTAGAGATTCCTCGCCCAGGGATCCTCGAGAAGGCAATAAAAGGCCTCTCGATAAGAAACAAAAGGGACCCAAAGAAAAATGATAAAACAAGACCTAACCAAGAGGATGGGAGGTCTCATCACGAGCTGGCCTATTATGTTCCTAGGTATCTAGTAGTATGACATTTCCATTATCTGGTTACCATGCCAGGGAAATGACCCTTGGTTGCATGGCCAAGGGAAAGGGGGTCTCATCACGAGCTAGCCTTATCATTTCTGTGAAAATACTCGTGGGTACCACTGTCAGCTCTGGTCACCACACCAAGGCAGTGTCCTCTGGTCAAGACCTTGAAGAAAAAAGAAAGAAAAAAGTAATGAATAAAGAAAGAATAAAGGCAATAAATGGGGCTTGGAAAAATTGCATCCATAACAGGTACAGCTCGCATCCTACAAAGGCACCCATGGAAAATACCTACCCATGGTCTTCACTATGACTGGACATCCTTAGACCATACCACCTCATGTTACATGGCTTGAATAATGTCCTTTTGGAAACTTTCCTCTTCTTATGGATACTGGCCCAATAGGTTTCCTTGTCCTTTTCTTTAGCTTTGTATAGTAGATCAGTGTAATATCTTTGAGCTATTAGAGGATATTCTAGGGGTTTTATGCATGTATTTGATAAAATTAATGATGAAATATGATTGACATTATTGTGATCCCAAGGACTGATGAGCCCATGGAGGGTGAAGTTTATTATGTGAAGGACCATACCCGGCGGACAGGTACCAGTGGACCGGTACACATGGGGAGATGGTTAGCTCAGACCTCCATGGGGCTAAAGATCCCATCAGATGGTTGTTGGGATCCCATCAGTGGCAGAGACAAAACAGTGTTATGATGAGCCTTTGCACATGAAGAAAAGAAGGATGTTCCACCCAGGACACTTTGGCTGAGCCCGGCCTAGGGGGGATGACCCACTTCAGATGGAACGTTTTCCTCTTGATGGACAGGATGTCACCCAGGAGATTCAGACGTCATCTTGAGTCTGTGGCAGTGTGATGGGATTACTAGCATGTGTGGCAGCTTAGAGGAGCCCTAAAAGGGCTAACGCCCAACTTCTGGATGCTGGACATGCCCAAAAAGGGCCAACGTCTCCCTCAGAAGGGCTTGACGTCCCACCTTTTTCTCATTTTGTGTCTTTAACTTAGTAGTTAATGTAAAAACAGTGTAATTTTTGTAGTCAGCCTTGTCGGCTGTTTTAATGACCTATTTTGTAAATTAAAGGTCATGGAATGATATATATTGAGGATGTTTTTCCCTCATTTGGACAGAACACAACTCACTCTCTTGTGAGATCTTATTTCTTGCGCCCTACTAGGGTAGTTTTGGTGTTTTAAAGTGAGGCACAACTTTTGAAGGAGGATTTTTCTTGGCATTTATGGAATTTCTCTCAAGGAAGGCTTACAACTAGGGTTTGCACATGCTTTTCTTCATGATATGTAAGTGTTTTTCCTACAAAACTTCTTGATTGAATGGTTGTAGGTTAGTATTCTTGCATTTACTTATAAATTTGTTGATTTTAAAACCCTAGGTAGCAAGCACACAAGTAGGTCATTGCTATATGTCCCCTTCTTGAGAAATGGTTTTCAGCCATTGAAGAAAGAAGATATAGCCTAKTCRTTGCTACATTTGTCTTCCTTTTTCTGAGCTAGTGTTGAAGGTATAGGATGAAAAGAGGAGACATCCTAGGCCTAGTTTGACTACACCTAGGGTTTCACCTTCTAGGGTTTGAAGGCCTTGCCTTTGCAACACTTTCTCCCTTAAATTTATACTTTGAGCTAGTCGTTTTGCCAAGTTTATTTAGAGAAGGAGGAAAGAGCACGAGGCCTTGCTTAAGAAACACCGGAGTGAGCCTCTTTCCCCTAGGGTTTTGATTCTAGGGCCCTGCCATTGCAGCACCATAGAACCCTACCTTCCAGTCTCTAAGTTTTCATCCTCCCGAGACCTTGTGCCCTTACTTTTGACTCCATATACCCTAAGCCACTGGTTAGATCTCCAACGTTGAGCCTCTAGTGTGCAAAACCACCTTTTAAACTTTAATTTCTGAAACCCTAACTAACTAACCCTAACGTTGCTAACCTAGGCTGACGTCATAGTTGACGCAGCAAGCTTTTGAATCTTATAAGCAATTGAATGATGACGTTAAGCATTTATTGAACAAATCATTGATTGAATATACTGTTGGCTTGGTCATTTGGATAGATATTGATGAATTGATAATCTTTCATAGGCTAATTAACAAAACATTGACTTCATCTTGTATCTATTGCATTGCTTATTGAATGAAATCAGATAGTTAAAGAAGTACTAACCCTTTGAGTTATAGCCTGCAAATATATATATATTGTTCTGTTATTGTCTTGTTCCGGGCATGTGTTTTCAACAGGGCCTACACTTCTTTTATTGGTTGATTAGTCGGACTATCTGATACTAGTGGTAACCTGCGAGGAGGGAAATCTTAAAACTTGACCTTGTATCCTTTGTCTCTTCAAACCCCAGGTTACCGGGGACGTCTCCCCTGGGCTTACCTCCCTAAACAGAAAGAACCTCCCCATTGAGGTGACATTGGGTGGGGAAGGTTCATGTTACACTAGTTTGTCCTCTATCATGTAGCCTGTGACCTAAACTACAAACTTTGCGATAATAAATCCCTCTTTAGTCCCACCATGTCTTTGTGTTGAAGCCTCATGACTTCCTCTCAATATTTTTCTAGATAAATCACCTTCGGGGCTTCCAAACTTTGTTTCATTGCATATTAACCACTCAATATTTTAAGCCTAATGTCGGCCTCATCTTTTTCTTGTTGAACTAATTTCTTATGCATTCTTATCAATTTCTAGCCTTGCAATTTATGCCTTTGCGACTCAACACCTTAACCCTAGAGGAAACATTCTCTGAGTGTATGTATCCTGCATGTGCTTCCTTTCATTAAGCATAGGTATGTATCCTTGCACTTTGGAACTAGTTTTCTTGCTTGTGACACTTGTTTCCTCCACTGTACTATAGCATTATTTTATTCTTTTTCATGATTTAATAACATGAAAAAGACAAAAAAATAAAAAAAGAGGGGGAAAGCATCTATCTATTTT
The DNA here is from genome assembly GCA_009831015.1 of Picea engelmannii. Taxonomy (NCBI): domain Eukaryota; kingdom Viridiplantae; phylum Streptophyta; class Pinopsida; order Pinales; family Pinaceae; genus Picea; species Picea engelmannii. Next base: position 628,459 of record ML785478.1, read on the forward strand.
TATTGGCAGCAGTCTTTTTGCCCTTGAAAAAATCACAATCTTGATTCAGTATCTCAATATTTTGGATTTAGTGTTTCTTTAGGAGACATTTTCTCATTGTTGAGCATAATCTTCCCTAGTTGGTTATTCTTCCAACCATATGGAGTGTTTGTTGATGCCTCCTATATCACAAATGTATCCCAGTTTATAGTCATGTTTCCTAAGTCACATAATGTGTCATTATTTTGTTAAAGGGAAGTTCCTGCCTAATCGACCATTCTACAATAAGTATCTGACCTTTAAAGTCATCCTTCCCAAGTCTTTCAATTTTATCTCATTATCTCAAGTATCTATGTCTCTTACTCGTGCTAGTATGGAAGGTCCCCATTGACTTCTTGCTAGAGGGTCTTCTCTTATCAACTCAGACACATTTCTCTCAGAGTAGACCTAGAGTAGAAATTGGGGCCTATTTCCATTATTGATAGGTGACCTTGCACTCAGGAGATGAAAAACCATCATTGGTCATTGAATGAGTGGTTTCCCTTATGTTTGACGTCAACAACAGTAATCACGCATAGGGATTTGTGTGGTACCTTGGTTTCTATTTGATCCCATTGGTGGATTCCTCATATTTGTCAGTAGTCTTCCTTATTGGATACTATTCAGAAAGTATTTATCTTGCACTATTCCATCTGGTGCATGTCAGACTCATACCTCAATGTGGTCCTTAAATATGTTCATCTGAGTCCTTCCAAATCTTTGTCCTTCTGCTACCCCTCATGTTGGATGATGGAGGATGTTGATACTGAGAGGGGGGTGAATCAGTATCAAGTACAATTTAAAAACCTTTTTCAACTTATACTTAAACCATTCAATTATATCTAATGAGCAATGAACAATAGTATAAGAGTTACACCAATACACCACAATACACCATTGCACAATATATGAGAAATAATCAATAGTTTTTGTTCAAGTAATGACTTCCAAAGGTAGCTACAGCTTCCAAATGTAAAGGGAGGGATAAACCTCCAAGAGGAAGATACAATCCTCCAATATCAAGAGATATTTGAACTCTCCATCCTTGCCCCTTCCTTCCACCCAATAATATATGAGAGATAATAAAACTTTACATTAAATCATCACCATCAACCAATCATTACATAGAACTTGATAATGCTTCCTGAGACTTCTTCAATTTCTGCAATTATTCAATTCTTGGAGTACTCTGATCCTATAGATAATATTACTCAATGTATTCTCTGAAACTCCTCCAATTTTCACTCCTTGAATCCTCCCTAAAAAGAGGTTATAGAAAAAATGGTAGATTTTATTCAATTTTGGTCTATTCAGGAGAGTGAACTTGCACAGAATGCCCCATGCTCAATAATTAACATCTGATTCTAAAACTCACACACAAGAAACTAAAGTCTGTACTTTTTCCAATGAAATTTGTCCCACTTCATTTTGATTCTCAATGAAGAATTTATGACTATTTTACCCGGAACACCTGTTTATTGACTAGCTTCAGGACTGTTCACAAACCCTATCTTCCACAAAGTGTATCTCCATAATTATAGCGAATCAAGAGCTGAAAGTTTTACCAGAGGTACCTTGATATGTCTTCTCGATACCATAGCGATGTCACCATCTGAATCGTTCTAGAAAAAAGTTTATAGCAAAAATGGTAAGATGACCTGAAAATAACATACCTTAGAACACATCACCAAAAGACTTCATCCTCCCTTGAAATCCGGCCTTCTTTACTTCTTATTTCCTCTAAAATTTGACTTGTATCAAAATAAATTTCTAATGATGTTTATTTATACCATTTATGTCACTTCCTTTTAACATTAGGGCTGACCTGACACTTTCTTATTTTGTAATTCTTTTCTTTAATTATCTTTAGGGCCTACATGTACTTCCTTCTTCAATTCACTTTGTCATCTTCAAAAATTCATTTATCCTCAACCATGAGGATCCACGTGGCGTGTCACATACCACTGGAAACAACATGATGTATACTATCCATTCATGGGTGTTGTATATGCATGTGCATTGTCCTTCATGTCCAAATACCTTTATCAATCTTGTGGTCCAAAACCCATGACTAGGGTTGGCATCAATGACAACAACCAATCTTCCAACAGAGGATGACTTAATTTATTCCTTCCAACAAATATCTTCCTATCGAATTCAGCACTTGTTACTCTGGGACAGGGATCTAGAGTCATATTTGGAACCTTGGGGATTGCATTCATCAATGGAAGTTCCCTCACTATTGACAATGGGAATACATCAGTCCCATGCTCGATAGATTCTACTAGATGCTCGACATCAGCTCATTTATTCACACTTGTTAGATGGTACCATGGTACTTTTATGTTGATTATCATCATTGGTGGGTTATATCATGTTTTTTAATGTTAGACATCAATGATCGGTAATCAAACAATGTCTCATTGTGTTCAACCCCAGCACATATATTCACATAGTGTAGACTCATACCACAGAGGATCATTTTGAAGACTTTGGGTGAAGTATGAGCATCACATATTTTGTGATCCTACCCGACATATATTGTACCACCCCACAGACATTGGTACTTTCATAGGATCATATTTTTCATAATATTGGTCCCACATATCCTATGTTTTTTTTTTTTTTGAGACATAACTCCATTGTGTATCTATTTGTGGTTATGATATACTTCCACATGGATCCACTATGTATTCCTCATGGCCATGCTTTCTACTTCATATATATCACATGGATCCACTATTTATTATTTTTGGCCATGGATATTAGTCATACTTTCATCTATATGTCATGGATCTGCAATGTACTTAATTTGGCATCCATGCTTACATCACTCTTAAGCATGGGTATGCCTGACTTGGGATGAGAATACTCTTACTTGATCTCTTCCGATGGTTTATGTTCTTGGATCAGTTGTTCAGAAACTTTTATTTGGATCTACTTCAATGCATCCTTGCCTCTCATAATTATAATGTATTTCATCCACCAGATTCCCTTCTGACCTCACACATTAGGGGACATTTGTTATACCACAATTTTCCACACCATTTGCATTGTGAGATGGCTTAGTCCTTGTCCTTGACTTGCTATCTTAAATCCCAATTTCCCTCATCAAAGACACTTAAACAATATTGATTTTTCTTATATCCAAGGGTCACCTTGGTGAAACACGTGGACATCTATTTCTTGCTAGTATACAACCCACGGATGCCCTCAAAAAATGTGAAAAATAAAATAATTCAACATTTTTTGGGTAGGGATTTCGGTTGGGATCGCTTCCCAACCTCCCTGAGCCCGTACCAAATGGAATTCAACCTCCTTTACTTCTTTAGGATGGTATAAAGGCACCTTTGGGGAATGGATGAGAATGACAACCTAGGTGCAAAGCTATTTTGAAGAAATTGAAAGCCTCCCTATTCCCCTTCATCCTCTGAGTAGCATCCATGTAACTTGGAACCCTTATTCCAAATTTCCTTCCTTTTCATTATATGACCATAAGGTGTGCTCCTATCCTTATTGGGTCATCCAAGGAAGGGTAATATTGTTTAATGATGCTTGAAGGAACTTTTGGAGGAACCTGGGTTATTGGCTTCGAGATAGTGTCAGCGATTGGAGTCAGGTCGTAACCACTTCTTTTATCATTTCTAATAAAGAGTTCTATTTTCCCCATACTTGTGTAGTACTAATTCAATTTGTTTATGTATGTCTAATCATTCTCCATATTTGAATATATCTATCATTTTAATACTTTTATGACTTTATGTTATAACTACCTTATTGCAGCACTTTCTTGATCTTCTTTTGCAAGTTAAATCAAGTTGGAGTCAAGAGAAGTAACAGGGTCAAGACTGGGGAACGACACCGAATGTAAGGATACAAGTCCCTCTCTGATAAAGTATTTATTTCATTACAAGTCTTGTGTGTGGGTTAGGGTTTTGTCTTTCACTTGGTCAATCTCTATTGTGACATGACCCAAAGTCATGGAGGGAAATCCCATAACAATAACCTAGACCTCCTCTCTATGATGGTACCCATCATGTCACAACTTTTCATACAACCCTTTTCCCATGTGTAAGCTTATTTGGAAAATGTTTCCCTATCTCTACACATATCTAGAGACAAACATATCAAATAGTATGTCTAATACTCATGAATAAAAAATAAGCAATGTCATATACATGTCAATTATACATAATCTAATCCCATCATGGGTCCACATATCATGACTCGATCTAGATTCCATATGTACCTATGGTTCTTCCTGTCGCACTTGAAAACCCATCAATAACATCGTATAACATAATATATTTCATCATGTAACCATATTTTCATTTTCAATATTCCATAGCATCATAAAGATATCAAAGCATAAATCATAAAAGATATATGGACACATCAAGAAATAATCAAACCAAATCGATCAAAGGTCTATATCATATAATCAATAAATGTATATGTCAACCAACCGGATCATTCCATAACCAGAATTCCCTCAAACGATAAAAACATATAATTCAAACCAATTCAAATAAAAATAGGGCATTGTATACATCTCCTCTTCGTGAAAATTTATCCTAAAGTCTAAAATAAATAAGGAAATTGTTGACACATCTCAATATCATCCTCCCAAGTAATTGAACTAGGACTATACTATCCAATTGGACCTTTATCTGGTTGACCAAATGACATCAAAGCTATCAAGTTTACCAGTCCAATATGTAAAATGGATTATCCTTCAGGGTCCCCTTATCTGACATCTATAAATGGCTCAAATCGATAACATGAGAAGGATTTAAAATATAATGACACAAAGAAAAAGAAAAACGATAAACATCATGCACATGACCTAAAGATGAGGGCAATGTAAGACAATAAGCAACTGGTCCTAATATTCTGATGATCTTAAATGGCCCCACATACTATGGTGGAAAATTGGCTCCCTTGCCAAATTTAATTGAACTCTTTTGCAATCTAACTTGCAAGAACACTTTGTCTCCTTCTTTATAAATTATATTTATTATATGTGCATATGCATATCGTTTTTGTTTATTTTGAGCTTGTTTAAATCTTTCTTGGATTATTTTCATTTTCTCTTCCATTTATTAAATCATGTTTAGGTCCAACTAAAACTCTATCTTCAAGTTTATCCCAATTAAGAGGTGTTCTACAGGGCCTACCATACAAAATCTTGAAAGGTGGCATCTTTATTGAACTCTGATAATTGTTATTATATGTGAATTCCATAAGAGGTGAATACTCTTTTCAATGATTTTATTGGTCCATTACATGCACATGCAACATATCCTCTAACACCTGATTTACTCTTTATGTCTTTCCATCTATTTCAAGATTATGTGTCATACTAAAATTGAATTGTGTTCCCAAGGCTTCTTGGAAATTAGTCTAAAACCTCCCTATAAATATTAAACCGCTATCTGAAATTATATTTTTTTCAGAATTACATGTAGTGCAATTACCTAGTTTATAAAAAGAATTGTTATTTCCAATGGCTGATAAGTATTCTTTACTGTAATAAAATGAACACTCTTTGTCAAAGTATCCACTACTACTAATATTGAATCATGTCTCCTTAGTGTCATAGGAAATCCCACTATGAAAACCATTGAAATCACTTATGATTTTGATTCTAGTATTGCATGTGTTGCAATACCTCTATTGGATGTTGATGCTCATCCTTTACTTGCTAACATTCCAAGCATCTAGCTATTCAATATACTACATCCTTATTCATTCCACTCCAAAATAATAATGGTTTTAGATATGTGTACATCATTTTTACTCCAGGATGAGCCATATATATTTTCATGTGTGCTTCCCTACGTACCAACTTATGAATTTTTTTCATTTGGAGGTGTTGTCACCCTATAATGTTTTTGCCTAATTTATGAGCTTATTCGCTCATTTTTCATCGTTTTTGCATTTTCACAATGAAATGGAACTTTTGCAACACTCATTTCGTAGCGCTCCTGAGATCAATGTTCTTATAGCGCCAAGCAACCAACATCAACGCCAGTTTCATCAATGACAAACATATGGAAATGTTGGGCAAATAGGCAAATAAAATTGTCTTTTTCAAAGCTAATTTTCTCTAGGGTCTCTGGAAAGGATTTGAATAAATTTTTTATAAAAAATTATTGGGTCTGAAGCCCAATCTCTAAGTAACCAAGTATATAAACTATCGGCCACACAACACAAGCCAACGCCAAAGACCATCACCAAGCCATTGAAGGGAGATTCCACGAGGGGATAATGTTCTATTCACTACGCGTTGAAATGCCTTATGAGCACTTAAATATATAAAGGTATCGCGTTATGTTTTTTTTTTTGCATGTGGGATATAGTCCCATTGCACAAAGAAATACAAAGACAGGTGTCGATGAAAATTTATAAAAGGGATAATGCGCTCAGGTGTCAAGGAGAAAACATAAATCACAGGTGTAAGTCTAAGATGTTGATTAAAGTGCCCAGGTGTTTTATACACTTGGTAGTCTTGAAAATATCATACTAGAAAAAACTTATTATGTTGAGATTATTGACTTGAGTGGGGAAAGAAATACTTCAGTTTTGTGTGCAGGTGCTACAAGAATTTACAAAAATGTTTGATTTTGTTGGAATGAATATAGACACAACACTTCACACATTTATTGAGACTTTCTGGTTACCTGTAGAGTCACAAAAAAACATTGGTGTTATTGGGTAAATCGGTAGATGCGGACATGAACTAATCCCCCTAGATCCACCTGGATCTAGAACAAAACGAGACGGAACAAGACGCTTCCCCTAAGTTGTGATCATTGAGTTTTACTACCAAAATAGGAATAGATAACATACCATATGAATCGCTTCCCTTATATATTTGTTTTCCCTGCTTCACTTCAGTGCTCTTGTAGAATCGGATCTGCAATAATACAAACCAACCAATGTGAAAGCAATAATAGTAGAATTCAATGACAACCTAAACATGTGATCAAGGAATCATGTAATACAATACTAATCATTTTATGGGAAAGAAACATGTCACCGTATTATATTAATGAAAAGTGGAAGATACAACCGAATTGCCTTGATGTCGTAATTTCCCTTTTATTGGTCCTTCGTCCCAACACACACATACACTTGCTCCAAAATTCGCATGAAGATAATCCAAAAAATCTTGATGGACAAATGGAGGCCTCAAGCATCCCTAAGAATAGGATTCTTCACACAATATTCAGTCTATTCTCTCATCAATTCTCTGCTTTATCTTGCTAAACTGTACTTAACCTTTTCCATGAGAATCCCATGATTATATAGGAGAAGGTGAAGTGGTAAAAAGGATGAGGATGATCCCACCAAATCAGAGAAACCAGTAGGATCGCAACCATATAGATGCCACCTCGCGTTCTAGAAGATTCCCCTTCTAGAAACTTCATGAAACCTCTTTCCTCTTTTAGCTTTGGAACGCCACCACACCCTACCTATATAGCAGCCTGCGGAAATCCTGCGGGCCGGCTATAGGGCAGCCTGTGGAAATGATGGATTTTTTCACTATGTAGTATGGGCAACCTATGGACCCTTTCTAAAAAGAATCTTTGTAAGGTAGGGAAGAAGCTACTCTTCTCAGGAAAAAGCAATGTTGGGACCCTAAACACATGTCTGTGATGTCATCATTAGAATGACCAAAATAATGTGTAACATAATGCCCCCCAAAGTATGAGGTTGGAACTTGTGACAGTCGAAATACTTTATAAAAATGTGTGTGTGTGTTAGGAACGAGGAGCGCACCAATTAGGAACCTGCAAACAATCAAGCATCCACATAATATTACATCATGTCTAAAGTAGGCATTCCCATGTTCAGACTATAAATGATTGAAATCATAAATATAAGTCATGGCCACCAATTATACACCATGTATCCATGTCATCAAGATTCTACATAGCCACTAGGAATACACTGTGGATCTATGTATAGGAAAATTCATACACAGACATAGCCACAAGACATACAAAGTGGATCTATGTGCCAACTCAAATCATAAATACTCCATCGCAACCTGGATCAAAAATGATGAGGTCCAGGGTCTTCAATCTTGTCGTCCGTTAGTACGAATCTGGCCATGTGATCACAGGTGCTGAAGTCGAACATGGTCAGAAACCACTTGATTACCGGTCGTTTAATGAAAACTATTAACAAGTTTGAGGGAAATCACCATTGATGTCAATGACCCCCAAGGTACGATAGTACAATCTAATGAGTGTGAATAAATGAGTTTAGGTCGAACACTCGATGGAATCTCTCGATCAAGGATCTATGATGTAAATCCACTGTCAAAAGCGAAGAAACCTACCATTGAGGCATGCAGGCTCTAAGGCACTAAGTAGTTTCTAAGTCTCATTCCTGGATAATGAGCTGAAGTCAATAGGAAAAGACTCGTCACCAGAGGGCCTTGATGTATCCCCCATCAAATGACATGAAATAAGTAACAGATTTAGGGTAGAGCAAAGTATGAATATGATTTGGAACGGACACAAGGAAGGCCAACATGATAGGAATTGACAATTGCAGATGGTCGACTCAATAGAGGGCTAGGTTGAACTTCTCTTGAACATATGGATGGCACGACACTGGGCTTGGCAGCATTGACTCAAAGATGACCCAAGATATGAACTTGCAGAAATTCAGACGAAAGGCAAATGGATTTCCCAACCCGGATTCAAATGATAAAGGGGGTGCCATGTTCAAGAGTGACGCTTACTGCCACTAACACAAATATAGAGACACATCCCTTTCCCAAATTTCCCCCCACCATTTCTGGCGAGTACCTCTTTATTTACGCAAGCTTGAGGAGGATAAAATATGCTTTTTGATGTAAGCTCATCCTTCGGACAAGTCCCTCGGAGTATTTTTAATGAACCCTAATAAGGAGTGGTTCGGTCCCGTATGGGTCTGTCGATGTTTGTTTAACGAGTCCAAATATAGAAAACTCGAAGGTTTTTCATGTTTATAGAGTCTAGAAAAACACTTAAAAGAGAACTCTCTCAGTTCCTTTTTCGTAAAATAGTTTGACAGGACCGAAAAAGTGATAAATTACCGCTCGTCAAACGTTTTATTCAAATACTTTTACAAGCATGAATAGAACAAGGTCGCTCAGCAATCTTTTTGTTTTTAAAGAGTGTGAAAAGGGCTTAAAGATTACTCCGTAAGTTTCATTATTTTCGTGTTACCATGATGAGTACAGAAAGACGACAAAAGTATACTCGGTCACATTCTCATCGGTTTTCGAGCATGAGAACGAACAAAGACTAACCTCGAGGATTTTCTAAAAAACCCTAAAAAGTAATCGTACATGCGACAAAAAAGACAAACAAATTGCAAAAAGTGTCTATACTCTATTGTTCAGAACCCTAGCATGCTCATCTGCGAGAAACAACACTCACGAGACCATTAGGTTTTTGAGAAAATATATTTAAATAATATAAAATATATTTAGAAAAAGTAAAAACTGAGATAAATAGAGGTAAGAACTCATTTTCACTATTTCATTTGTATTTGATCAAAAAATTTGTCCAAAAGCCCTTTTTCACCTTGGATTTCGGCAATCGATTGCGAAGGCCTCGAGCAATCATTCAGTGAACAGTTTGCATGAAAACAGTAAGTGCCTCATCTTCTTCCTTTTTAACAGTTTAAAATTCATTTTAATCAGTCAAAAGATAGATTTTTGGGTGAATTTTTGGACCATGGGTGCACGCTAGGGTCGCTGCAAGTTCCCTATATCGGGACCTGCAAAAATCAAGGATTTTTGTAGGCACCTAATGGTTCACCTGCCGAAACTCCGCTTTGTAACCAAGGACCAGTCAAAATGGCATAAAAACCAAAAGAAAAAGATATGGTGGACCAAAAAGAATTTCAAATTATGATAACTGAAAGTGTTAACTCCTTTCTTTCCATTCCCATGCAGGTATATTGATTGCAAAAATGTTAGAATGGAGAGAAAGGGAACATGAAGACGACTATGCAATGGCATTGAATGATCTGGGCACTATAAATTCCCTAAGACAATGTGGTCTATTAAAATTCTTCAATATCCAGGGCATGAGAGCCCGGCTGATACTATTGGAACATTTGGCCCGAATGTGGGATGTGGACCAACAAGTATTCCATGTGGGATTTCATGTGCTCTCTTTGGACATCGAAGACATTTACTTCTTGATAGGTTTGTCTCGTCATGGGGCACAAGCGACCTTAACAAGAGGTCGAGGTGGGGGTTTACCGATGAGTGAATACATCAGACTCTATTGTGATCCCGGGGCCGAACGACCCAAGGGTAAGGTGGCTATTAGAGGGGTTCGAGATCTAACCTTGAGAACCATCCTATTCACCATTGCACAGATGGCAGGGAGTGCTTCTCCACACATGGATTTGCAGAGATATTTCCATTATGTGATAGAATGCACAGAACCTCGTGTGTTCAACTGGTGTGATGGGTTGCTTCGTAGCATGAAGAGTCAATTAACCAAGAGCAAGAATGGGGATCTAAAACAGTTTGGGTATGCATCCATTTTAGTATCTTTCTTCCTAGAAAGAGTCCCTCACTTTATCTTACAGGTATATTGGAATATACCAGCACCACGAGATCCACGGATGAAACGATGGTGTGATCTCATGTCCCGACATGCGGCATGCCCCATTATTAGATATAATGACACATTTCTTTATTGGATGGAGCCCCAGATCTTGATGATCGATGACTATGCATATGTCAGGCTAGATTTCTGCAATGATCCTCACTTAGTGTTACCCAAGGGTTCTCAGTGAGGGGAACTAGGTGATAAAGACATTTTTCTTTTATATTCTTTTTGTAAATGTTTTCAAAATATTAAATGTTTTTATATGTTTTTCAATCCAATAACTAACCAAAACATCCTGACTATGTATATGTAGGGCCATTCACACCCCCAGGAACCTCCCCTGTCCATAGGTGAGGGGAAGCAGCGGTAGTGGCAGGATGGGATGCAAATGACTACGAGGAAATAAAACAAAATCTGGAGGGTTTAACTGCAGGTATCCCAGACATGTCCATTGGCGAGGTCCCGAGGCTTTTCCAGTGCCATACTGTAGGCGTGGCTGGTCCATTGAGACGATTTCTATATAGGGTAGCATGCACAGTAGTGTGTTACTGAGAGCAACATCCATGATACTATTTTTGTAGAAGCTATGAGCTTCATTTTTTATATTTTGGTCCTCGGACAGAAAACAATCTTTTTGTAAAAACTTTTTATCGTTATATATATATATATATATATATATATATATATATATATACACACACACACACATGAGGCTTCTACCGGCTTATTTTGCTTTATATGATACATGTGATGTGTGATTTGGTTTTATAAATGTCTCAGATGTCTGTCTAACACATAATTAGCTAACACATCAGTCAATGTATTTAGACATCTAGGAATGTGTTGATACTTGATATAATCAAAATAACGTTCCAAGAGGCAAATTCGTAAATATACCCATAACAAAGTAGGACTTCCAATAGCATAGACATTACTTAATTGTAGCACCACTAGCTGTGAATCAAGTCGTATAACCAGATGACAAATCCCAAGTAAGATAGCATCAGTCATCAATTCGATAACGGTGCTATACTCTGCTATATTATTGGTTGCACGACCAAGGAAAACACCATGTAGACTGGTAAGTTCGTTTGTGGGTGAATAGATTGCCCATGTAGCAGAAGCTAGGTTCTAAGTACTATGACTAGCGCCATCAACAAATCCAAGGTAGGGTAACGAAGACTCCGACATATGAAAACCAAGCACAACGCAAGATAAACAGTCGAGGGTAGAAACCGAATAATGAAGAAAAAACACACAAACGTAGCACACAATAGTATGATACAGTAAAATACAAGTACTCATGCCAAGATAGTCTAAGCATAGTACTTCTTCAAGTAAAGCCCATTTCTGGGTTCACTCAAAGGAATGCCATCATAATCTACTAACTCATAAGATCCCTTCTCCAACACTTGTTTGACGATATAAGGGCCTTTCCACATAGCCTCAAATTTCCCAGCTCCTAGCAAATCACAATCATGTTCATAGAGGAGAACTAGATCACCCTCAAAGAAAACACGTGGCTTGACATGTTTGTCGTATTGGGCTTTGATGTGTTTCTTCTAGGTTTCAATACCTAGGGTGGCATCACGATGGGCTTCATCCAATTGCATCAGATACAACAGACGTTCTTCTTCAGCAGAGGTGTTTGGGAGAACTTCAATGGCTAGTTTTAATGATGGAATTTCACATTGAATCGATAGGATAGCTTCTATACCATACATTAATTGGAAAGGTGTAAACCCTGTGGCAGACTTCATGGACGTTCGATAGGCCCATAATGCTAAGAACAACATCGTGTTCCAGCTTGTTTTTTGAATTCCTATAATTCGTCGAAGCATGGTGATAAGAACCTTGTTGATCGCTTCGACTTGTCCATTGGCCTGCGGATAGTAGGGGGTTGAGTTTTCATGTCGAAGACCCAACTTTTCTGTAAGATCAGACATCATGAAGTTTCGAAAGTGGCTACCATGATCAGTGACAATAGACTGTGGAATTCCAAATCGTGTGATGATGTGATTGAAAATGAAAAGTGTTGCAGTTTTTCCAGTGTTGTCGAATGTAGGCATCACCTAGGCCCATTTCGTGAAATAATCCATGGCTACAATAATGTATCCATGCCCCCCGACCGAGTGAGGGTTACAGGTCATGAAATCGATACCCCATTTAGAGAAAGGTCCAACGAAAACTATAGCGTGTAAGGGAGCGGGATGAGATCTTATCTTATTGTTGTATGTTTGGAAAGCATGGCATTTTTGAACGGCAGTAATACAATCTTTAAATAAAGAAGGCCAAAAATACCTTGTGTGTAATATCTTCTGGACAGTAGCATACCCAAACATGTGACCACCACATGCTCCAGAGTGGCATTCATTTAAAGCTTTCTCATCTTCATCATAGGTGAGACAGCGTCGAAAAACAAAGTCAACCCCACGACGATAAAGAGTGTCACTGAGGATGATGTACTGACGGGCTTGATAGCATATTCGACGACAGTCAGTGCTAGACAAATTGGGCCAGAAAGTCTGAGTTTGGAGATAGACAATGATATCCCCATACCAAAGGTCGTCAGAACTTATCAGAAAAAGAGACTCATCGGGTAAAGAGTCATCTGCTGGGTTTTTTGTCTCAGTGTAGGGAAGGTCACATATCAGTTCAATAAACACCAAGGATTTATTAGACTTAGCACGTTTGAATTCTAAGTCAAACTCCTAAAGGATGAATATCCATTTGGAGTATTTTCCCCTGAACAATTGGTGGGTAAGAATGTGTTGCATGGGGTTGCAATCGGAAATTACACTGGTCTTGCGAAGTAAGATATAGTGACGGAATCGTTGGACATCTTGGAAAGCTGCCAAGGCCAGTTTTTCAACATGTAAATACTTGGCTTCGGTAATTGTGAGACTCCGACTCAAATAATAAATGACATGTTCATCGTGTAAATCGTCTTCTTAGACCAGAACCATGGCGATGGTTGAATCCGAAGTAGCGAGATAAAGGAAATAATCTCAACTATAATCAGGTGGGAAAAGTAGTGGGGTACGGGTTAAAGTCAATTTCAAATCATCAAAGGATTTGTTGGCAGTGGTGTCCCATACAAATTCGGAGCCTTTCTTTAATAGTCGAGTAAATCTGAGTGTTAACTCAGCGTAGTTTGGGATAAAATGACATAGAAATTTTCCCTTCCCTTGCAAACTTTGTAGTTGGCGAAGTGAAGAAGGAGGTAGATTGAGAATCGCCTCAACCTTCAAAGGATATACACTAATCCCTTGACGTGACACAATAAATCCCAAGAGTTGGCCAGAATGCATGCAAAAGACACATTTGTGTGGGTTTAAGTGTATACGATAGAACCGACAGCAAAGGAAAATGGCTTGGAGGTGGGCCGGATGATCACTACAATGCATGGAATGTGTTGGTAGGTCATCTAAATATGGTTGTACAATGTGATTAATATCATGGAAAGCATAAGACATAGCACGTTGAAATGTTGCACCGAGGTTCTTTAAAACGAAGGGAAGTTTCCGGTAGGAAAAAGTTCCCCAAGGACAAATAAAAGAAGTTTTGTGTTGATCCACCAGTAAGATGTTGATTTTATTATATCCGAAGAAATCGTCCATCAAAGAGAAGATTTCACTTCTGGCACAATCATCGACGATTTGGTCAACGAAGGGGGTAGGAAAGTTATCCTTAGGACAATCTTTGTTGATATCCCTATAATCAACACAGACACGGATCGTACCTTGTTTCTTGTTAACCAGAACTAGATTGGATACCCAATTAGTTAAAGCCACTGGATAAATAAAGTCGGCTTTAAGAAGTTTTTCTACTTCAAGCTTAATAGCAGCATCTTTACAGGGGTAGACCAGACAAAGTCTCTGCCGAACGGGTTTGGCGCCTGGGTACGTCTTAATTTCGTGTACAACAATATCGGGGTCAATGTCGGGCATCTCTTCGTAGCTCCACGCAAAGATGTCATGAAATTATTGGAAAAGTGGCTTATATGTGATAACCTCCTCGGTGGAACAGGAAGCTTCGATATGGACATTTTCAACAACTCCGGGTTTGATAGATATGTTTAGGGGGATGGTGGGTGAAATGTTACTTAAGTTCTCTTCATATAACACATTGTGTGTGGAGTCAAGAATCGAAGCAATAATGACAACAGTCGACAGGGTCGAGATCCGTTGGTAACTCTCGAGTGTGTGTTGTTTGAAGAAGAGAATGGAACGATGATGTCCATCATCCCAAGGGGTATCTTCCATCAACATAACCGACATAATCATCTCAACTATGGGAAAAGTGATGTGGAACGGGTGAGGAGATGAATCACCGAGAGAGGGAGTAGAAGGGTCAGCTGATTGAATGGCTTGGTAAGCGGATTCAACCGGACTTAAAGGCAGTTGGTTGCCATAGTGGAGATAATCACCAGGTTCGGGTACTATCCATGGGTCAAAATACTTGGGAGGTTCGCGGACAGAGGTGGAGATCATGTTAATTGAGGCAACCAAAGGAGGTGGAACATCGGGTGGTGGGATTGGGAATGTACCCATCAGAGTGGAATCTTTCAGTAGACCCACACCGACATTCTCATATCCAGGGGGTGTCTTGGCAATAAAAGGTACGTTGTTGGTATGTGTGTCAGAGTTGAAGAAGGCCAATTGGTATACCGTAATTACTTTTCCCTGATGTGGAAAACACACGATGCGAAAAAGAGTAGACACAACTACACGCATGGAATTGATCCAGCTACGTCCAAGTAAAAGGTTGTAATCAAGAGGAGTGTCAAAGACCTCAACTTTGACGTTGACATTTTTGCCTTCTAACGTAATAGGCAATGATGGGAGGACACCGTAAGGTTTAAATATAGAGCCATTAAAATATTTTAGTGTGTTGTGTGATTCAGTTAAGGGAGGAGAGTTGATGGATTTCCAGCAAGCAATAGACATGACACACGTCGAGGCACCCTCATCAATAAATGTTCTAAAAATGTTCTTGTCGGAGACAACAACTTGTATTTGAAATGCGAGGTGAGGGGGTAACCTTGGAATGTGATCTTCCAAGTCAAATATTATTAAATTTGTATCCATAGGGTCGATTCCACTGATATGTTTCAATAGTGTCTTATGTTGTGTAGGACAACTCTGAAGGACTTCGAAGGATGACATCGCAGATGGTGCTTATGGCAGATCTTCTACTATACTGTAGTTTTGGGTAGCACGTGCATGAGGATTGAAAGCAGACTTGCGAACCACGCCCTTGGGATGAGGGCAAAGGACTGTATCGGGGTTCGGTCATTCAAGATGAAGAGGAATGTTGGAAGGTGGAGCCAAGGGAGATTTTTGAACCAACAAAGGTGGTATATCGTCAACTTTCTCCTTGGAGGAAGGGTAATATTTGGCACAAGTGGTAAGTGTGATGTCATTCTTCTTTGAATCACCGTTACACATGAGTACATAGGAGGTGGTGGAGGAAGAAGTTTGATCATGGATAACCAATTGAGCCTATTGTTGAGAAGGGAAGGGTTGAGACAAGACGACAGGGGTAGGAGGTTTTGGGGTCCCTTGGAGGAACTTTGTGACCTTAGCACATCTCGGACAATCCTTCGTGTAGTGATCGTCACCATAGATAAGGCAAGGATAGTGAGGTTTTTGTTTATACTTATCTTCAGCAGGTTGTGTCTTGGCCTTATTGGATTGCGAATTGTTATTCTTATCCTCCTTATTCCTACCCTTCCCTTTTTTAGATTTATTGTTACTGGTAGGAGTCGATTGAATGACGTTCACTTCTGAAGTTTTACTGGTGGGAGGGGTGGGCGTCAGAGCAGTTTGAACATTAGAAGCATGGGATTTGGGCATGGTGTGAGAGGTCTGTGCATATTGAGCTTGATCATGGAAAGTACCTATCACACCATCAGCGGCATGAGAAGTTTTTGGGGTTGTTGAGGTGGTCATGGTAGAAGGACGAGGTGCATCAGGGAGCAGATCATAAAGAGTACCCGTTTGTGAATAACTGAGATCGAGACACTAGGAATGACTGATCACCTGTTCTTCTATGACAACCCCACCCATAGAAATGTCTTTAGATATTTAATTCACGAAGGATTTCATGAACCATTCTTCCAATAACTAATCGGGAAGATCAAGTTTGATTAGATGTCGTCTTCGTCTCCACTCATGAATGTGATCAAAGATATGAGTGGCTTTACTTTTCTTGAAAGAACTCAAAATCTCTGTCCCTGTTTCATAACGAATTGGCAACTGGTAGTGAGTGAGGAAAGCCATAGCTAGGGTGTTGAAATCAGTGAAGAAGCCTTGTGGTAATTATATATACTACTTCGCGGCTGAACCCATGAGAGTTCGTTGAAAAAGGTGTAGCCAAATGGAGTCATCCATCAAAGAGTTGGATGAACACCAAATGTGGAAATTCATTACATGATTGTTCAGGTCCTCTCTAGGTTTACCATCAAACTTAGGAATGTCAGATGGTAGTTTGGCGGGTATGACAAGCCAATGAGGAGAGTAACGGATAGGGTCATTCAAAATTCGAGACAGATCAGGGAGGTCCAAAGTGGCCAGAAAGGGTAACTTTCTATTCACGTGAGGGTACTGGTGACTTTGGGGAGGAAATCTCGTTGGTATACCAGTAGGACCGTAAGCAATTTGCATATAATGTGAAGATCTGGGCAGATTCAGTTGTTGGTGTGGTGGAAGATAGCCCGTGGGGTTATACGGATTAGGTACATTCCCTTGGAAAGGGATAGTAAAGAGAACATTTGAACCCCAAATGGGATTGGAGGTCCCAGGCTAAGGTTGGCATGTACCAGGGGGTATGAAAGTGGTGACTTGAGGTTGTTTCCCTCCAGTCGATTGAGTATTACCCTGGGTAAGAAAGTTGCAATACTGGGCTAAAGTTGTGGGGATGTTCTGTCCATAGGGTGGGGTTGGTGGGGGTTGTCCTCTGAATGGAGGTTGAGATTGGCCCCCAGGGTTAAATTGTCTACCAACAGGAATCTGATAATTAGGTGTGAAATATTGAGTAATGCCACTAGGGTCAGATTCGCCAGTGAGGGGTGGATAAGACCCTCCAGAAGGGGGTTGAGGAAGTGTTGGAATAAAACCAAGAATAGGATTGTGCCCAAGAGGGATGAAGGCTCTAGAAATTCCAGATGGAACTGGGGTAGGATTGGGAATACAAGCATTCAATGCATTATACCCAAGAGGAAGTGATGGGATCTAACTAGGTAAAAGTGGTGTTCCAATAGGTGTTTGGCTAGCCACCATATTCCAGATGGGAATAATCGTAGTATTTGGGAGCATCGTGGAATGGGCCTGTTGAAGAGCAATGGTTTAACTTGGACCAGCTAAGAAGGCTTCCGAACCAGAAAAATAATAGCACGTTGTATTGTTAAAGTGATCCAAGGGTATCGTAAATATGTAAGATGTTTCAAGAGGTTCAGAAGCAGTAGGTATTTCAACTCCTGTCTCTGAGGTAGAAGAGTTCCTTCTAGAAGTCAGAGTCTGAGCTATGTCAGTGGTCCAATAAGGATCCTCGTTAAGGCTTGCGACAATATCGGGAGATAATCCAGAAGTGTCAATAACAAGTTCTCTAGACGAATTGAGTCAAAGAATATGTCTCTCGTATCTAGGAGGTAGGTGGAAATATTCTAGAGGGTCCTAAACAATTCAAAATATCTCTAGAGAATCGGTCCTTTCCAGTTGTGAGGGTACGTGGTCTTGGATCTCACTATGTTGAGGAGAATCCTCCGACGGGTTAGGAGGAAAGGGTTGAGATCCTTTCAACTCTTCTAGAGGTAGTCCTTGCATCCTATGTGAACGATGTGGAGGGTCAATGTTGGCCGAACCGAAAAATCTACGGAAAAAATCTATGGCCAACTACGTAAAAAAACAACACTCGCTAGTACAATCTAGGAATCAAAACCAAGCAAACAAGACCTTCCTATTCCGAAGTCACTAGTTGGTGATGAAATCCAACGTTGCAAAGTTGAGACAAGAAGGGGTTGGGCTAGTGTGGAAAAGTTACGTTGACGACCTGCTTAACAAACTTACACCCTGGTGCAAGCTCCCACACATAATCATGGGTATACCCTCCAAGGAGCCCGAGTGAGTCTAGCCAACATTGATTCCAGGTACTATGGAGACTTGCCTCTCCACAGTCACCTTGTGTAAGACCTTAAGAGGATAGGCTACTAAAGTTAACACAAACAACAGTGATGCCTGGTGAAAGAGTTGACAGTCCAATCCACATGCAAGGGCAGGGTATTGAACCTGAAATCAACTTGAGAGGCTTCCACTCATCATTGTGGGTATACCTTCAAGTGACCCCCATAATACATGCAATCTCTACACTGAGACCAACAAAGCAGGGTGAGTGACTCTACCAATCTCAACGCGACCTCAGGTTTTACCCTTGTGTGAGAAGGGCTTCCCAAGACAAAATGTTGCAAATAAATTTGAACACTCCCTATAACAAGATACTATGGTGTGTTTTGTGCTTTGGAGAGTGTGTCTCACTACCTATTCCAAAGTTCTATCCTAACTAATGTTGGTGTAAAAGAGTCCTAGAAAAAGTTACTAGTTGAATTTTAGAGTTTCGCAATATTATTAAAGGTTGTTGTTACTCAAGAGGGAGACAGGAATGAAACCAATGTCATGTGAGACTTTGACCCAATAATGTGTAAATAGAGATGAATGATGCAAACTTTCTTTCGATGAATTCTATCTATAGTAGGGAGAAATAATTTTTCTGGAACAATGTAAACTATGATGTACAATTCCCTTTTTTAAATGTAGTACCAAACAATCATCAACAATGTAATTTCACTATTCTTTCTCTTTCAATATTTCAAACGCCAATATTTTTTGAATAAATGATTGCTTAAAAGACTAAAAAGACTTTAATTTTTTCCTTTCCAGAAACCAAAACAGGGATGGAACTAAGAAAGGATAAGCAACCAATGAAAACAAAACACTCAACAAACACCCAAATCAATCTTTCAATGGAGATAAAAATACAAATTGACAAGAAAATGACTCTTCAAATATGAACAAGAAATGTTTTTTCTCATCATTAAGCAACCCAAAAGATGCAACCAACTTACAAATCCAAATCCAAACCAAAATATTTGATCGAGCAACCACTCGGATGCAAGTCCAGAGATTATATCCTTGTCAATAAAAACAAAGATCGAAAAAGAATCAAAAAAAGGTATTCGATTTTCGAAACCAATCAAGATCGAGCTAAAACAATCAATAGAAGTCAAGAAATGAAATTAAAAATCCTTGCCCAGCTGACTAAAGAAAAACTAGGACACAGTAGAAGCGAAAACCCAAACCAAAAAAAAAATTCAAATGCTGTCGTAGGCGGGCAGTATAACACAGTGCGGAAATGGATGATTTCTGTGAGCCACAAACGTGCAGGGTATGGAAATCCCACGCTGGAAACCCAGGTGCGGAAATGAATGGTTTTCGTAGGCTACCTATAAGGTGCAGTGCGGACGTGTTTGAAAAATCAATAAAATTGGGAGAAAGACAAAACTTCTAAGTGGACTTTTAAACCTAGGGAGAGTGAATGGGTCTCTCAGAGACTCGGAGATTGATATCAAGTGAAAAGAATAAGTCAAAAGAAAATGGCCAACAAAAAACCACAAACTAGTTGTTCTTCCCTAGTGGAGTTGCCAATTTTGTTATTGGGTAAATCGGTAGATGCGGACATGAACTAATCCCCCTAGATCCACCTGGATCTAGAACAAAATGAGATGGAACAAGACACTTCCCCTAAGTTGTGATCATTGAGTTTTACTACCAAAATAGGAATAGATAACATACCTTATGAATCGCTTCCCTTATATATTTGTCGTCCCTACTTCACTTCAATGCTCATGTAGAATTGGATCTGCGATAATACAAACCAACCAACGTGAAAGCAATAATAGTAGAATTCAATGACAACCTAAACATGTGATCAAGGAATCATGTAATAAAATACTAATCATTTTATGGGAAAGAAACGTGTCACCGTATTATATTAATGAAAAGTGGAAGATACAACCGAATTGTCTTGATGTCGCAAGTTCCATTTTAGTGGTCCTTTGTCCCAACACACACATACACTTGCTCTGAAATTCGCATGAAGATAATCCACAAAATCTTGATGGACAAATGGAGGCCTCAAGCATCACTAAGAATAGGATTCTTCACACAATCTTCAGTCTATTCTCTCGTCAATTCTCTGCTTGATCTTGCTCAGTTGTGCTTAACCTTTTCCATGAGAAGCCCATGATTATATAGGAGAAGGTGAAGTGGTAAAAAGGATGAGGATGATCCCACCAAATCAGAGAAACCAGTAGGATCGCAACCATATGGACACCACCTCACGTTCTAGAAGATTCCCCTTCTAGAAACTTCGTTAAACCTCTTTCCTCTTTTATCTTTGGAACGTCGTCGCACCCTACCTATATAGCAGCCTACGGAAATCCCGCGAGCTAGCTATAGGGTATCTTGCGGAAATGATGGATTTATGCACTGTGTAGTATGGGCAGCTTGCGGACCCTTTCTAAAAAAAAGCTTTGTAAGGTAGGGAAAAAGCTACTCTTCTCAGGCAAAAGCCATGTTGGGAGCCTGAACACATGTTTGTGATGTCATCATTAGAATGAGCAAAATAATGTGTAACAATTGGGTATTGGATCAACTAAAATTTTCAGATCTCACCACCTCTACTTCTATGCCCATTATTTATTCTGGAAGTGGGAAGCCAGAAGACAACAACCATACATCTACACATCAACAATCAAAAACAGGAGTTTTGCAAAAAATCTTTCCTTGTTGTGAAAGTGTTGAAAACGGAGTTTTCAGAGTGATTTCACCAATACGTTGCAAAACTATTGAAGATGTAGTTCTACAACAAGCAATCTCTACACACTGCGAAAGTAAACCAATAACTCTAGGTTAGAGCTGATTGGACTACCATTTGGAGAAAAGTTCCAAATCATCAGGAACATTCGAAGAAGCATCATTTTTGTTATTAGATAAATGTAATTTGATATGGCTTGTATATATTAAGTAGTCCATAACTAAACCCTAAAATACAACCATTAGTTTGCAATCGGTTATAGTTTTGTTGTAACTTTTTCCAATTTGAGGAAATATGAGGAGATTGAATCCTCAAGCTCTGTAATCACAAGAATATATATATATATTGTAAACAAAAGGAGGTGAGGACCTGAGGACTCATTGGGCTATTTTATATATCAGATTTGTTTGAATTTAATAAAGCTTGACAAGACAGAGCATGGAGTTTTGTCACATCAGAGATTCATGTCATGTGTTTTCCCAGTCTGTGTTTTTCTTATGTGATTGTTATTTTCTCAGTTATACCATTTGAATGTGTTTATCTTCAGTATTTGAATAAATATTAATGAATAGAATTCATTTGTTGCTTGATGATCTTTTCATAATATTCAAATTCTTGTCACCTCTACCCTCTAAAGCTTCTCTTGGATTCATCTTGCATGCCCAATTGCAGTGGATTGTTTTCTCCCTTCAACTTTCAGCTACAATGACAAACATAGTTTCTAGGGAAAGTGTGTCTACCTTGCCTCTGAGACCTGCTTACTTCTCAGCCATTTTCTTGTCAGTTTCATTAACTCTTAGCATGTTTGACTCCATCTCCTGATGGGTTTTTCTCTCAACCCTACCAACCATTTCATAAACTTTTTATCTATATAAAATCTATCCCTTGTATTGATTGAAGAATTAGGAGAGAGCCCTCTCTGGATTGGAAGGAAGCTAGTTTCCAGTCTGAAAGTAGGTTTGTGGTTACCTATGAGATTTTTCTTTGCAACCAAGGAAATTTACAGAGTGATAACAGGGGGTACATAAATCCTTATGTGAAATCTCAATAATCTATCATTATCCCAGGTATATCCCTCATACTTGGGAATTCCAATTACTTCATCTTCTAAATTTGTCATTAGTTTTTCATATCAAGTGGTACTTCCCCTTGACTCAATATGAGTGGCTTGGACATTAACTTCATCAATATTAATTGGATTAAACATAAGAATAGTATGTCTCAAATGGCTATGCAACCCACCAATATACTTCAAAATAGTTTCTTGCATATAAAGAAGAATGTCCAATGTTAATGCCCTCTTTCTAAACTCTTGAGTATAGTCTTTTACATTATGTACTCTATTTTTCCTTAGATTTTGCCAATCCATTATTGTTTGTTGCATATACCCAAAAAGGATTAAATTTCTTCTTTAATGTAGCTATGAATTCATGCCAGGAATATATCATTTTTGCCTTTCTTAAGAAGATCTTCTTGATTCTTACTCTCCCACCAAATCAATGCTATTCCTCCTAGTCAGAGAGTAGCTAGTTGGAATTTTGCTTCTTCGTTAACTATTTTCTGAACCCTGCAATATACTTCAATTTGCTTGATTCAATGATCCAATTTCTCTGCATTAATATCTCCATTATAAATTGAAAAAAAAAATCGCATCTAATTTCAACATAGACAAATTAGAATCAACTTTATCTGGTTGTTTTTTCTATGGAATTGAAGAGGAACTTGAACTTGAAGGAGAGGATGGATATGGAGGAGTTTTAGGAGGGTCACTACCGCCTCCTTATCCTTTACCTTAACTTGGGCCTTCTTCCTTCTTCTTCCATTCCTTGTATAATTCTTCCACCTTGGTTTTCATCTCCAAAAAAGCTTGTTGAAAAATCGCTTCAGATTTGAAGGGGTTCTCTTCCTTTGGATATTCAATTGCTTGTCTTTGGAATGAATGTCTCGAACTAATCTCAATATTTTACTCTTCAAGAAAAACTTCTCCCCGCTTGATATTAGACTCAATTAGCATTCATTACCAACACTTGTGCGAATCCAAATCAGCATATTGTTGAATTTTCACTAGGCTAGAATCAAGCATGAAGTTTATTTCAATTTTAGTATTTACTCGAACCATAGACAAATGCAGATACACCATTAACAATTGTTGCAATAACCAAGATCACAAGAAGAAATACCATGCACAAGAACACAAGAAATATCCTGGGAAACCCTTCTCAACAAGGGAAGAAAACCCAACAATCTTTTGCTATATTCTTCAAGAGAAAGACCTCCCACACCATAGACTTAGCACACAAAAGGGTGCTCTCCAAAAACAAGAAGGCTAGCGCCCAAGAGAGGTGTGCACTTCATCCCTAGAAGATGTACTTGCTGAAATTTCCAAAATCACATGTGTGTTGTGTTTCCTCAATGGGGAAATCACCTTTATTTATTCTATATTGGACACATCAAAAATGGTATCTATTGGCACAACAGGGCCGACCTCAATAACTCAGAATATAATTAATAATTACCATATTAATTTTGTTTTACATTAATTATGTTTCACTTTATGGTGGGGCCGACTTGTACCCTTTACATCACAATTAGGTTTACAGGTAAATCTAACTCTTAGACAATATAACAAGGGATCTCACACACCCACTAGTGCTCAACCACTATGGGAACGTCCTCTTGTGCTAAGCTACATGTGCTCAGCCACAGGGACCTCCTACTCAACATATCTCTATCTCACTGAGTCTCACAAGAGAATCATTTGGACACACACTCACTAGTGCTCAACCACTAGGTTCATGTCCACATGTGCTTAGCCACAGGTACGTCCTACTCAATAGATCTCTATCTCATTGAGTCTCACAAGAGAATCATCTGGAGTACCACATCATCTCAACTCTCTACACATAGGAGAATGATACACCCATCACATAGGCACCTTCACCCCTCACAGGGGTACACATCGTTTCATCTCAAACAACACACCCATCTCATTGGCATCCTCCCCACATAGGAGCACACAGCGTTCCATCTCGGTCTTAGAGAGGAAAAACACACCCATCTCATGGGCACACCCAAACTCATGGGCTCTCTCACATGCTGACTCACTCAGTCTGTGTCCTAGAGGATGTCTCACGTGACTGTAATCATCAACACTCCCTCTTATCTAAGGAGGCATTCTCCACCATGAAAAGTATCTCATGGAAGTACTCGAACTTCATCTTGGAAAGTGGTTTGGTGAAGATATCTGCAATTTGCTCATGTGTAGGAAGGCATTGCACTTGTACTTCTTTCCTCTACACCATGTATCTGATATAATGATATTTTATCTCAATGTGTTTCGATCTATCGTGAAACATGGGGTTCTCAGAGAGCTTCACACATCTCTGGTTATCACAATGAATAATGGTAGGATCCATCTCATGATTAAATAAATTTTTCAAGAGCTTGCAAATCCACACTGCTTCGCGGACTGCAACACTCAATGCTATATAATCTGCTTCTACGATACTCAAGGCCACAGAACTCTGTTTCCTACTACACCAGGAAACCATGGTAGACCCCAAGGTAAAACAACAATCGAATGTGCTCTTCTGATCCATTGTGCTCCCTTCCCAATCTGCATCGGCATATCCCTGCAAACTCAAGTCTACACTAGAGGCACATCTTGGACCATATCCAACTGTGCCTCGTAGATATCTCAATACATGCTTCATTGTTATCCAGTGAGTTTGTCTCGACTGACTCATGAACTGATTAAGTACATTCAATGCATAGAATATATTATCTTCGATGTTAACTAGATACATCAGTGATCCAATCAGTTGGCAGTACAAATGTGGATCAATCTCACCTGAATCAGTAGAAGCATCATTCATTTTCTTCAAATCCATCACCATTGGTGTAGGAATGGATTTGCACTCTGTCATACCGAACTTCTTCAATATATCCACTGTATATTTTCCTTGACTCGGGAAAATCACATCATTCCTCTTCCATGTTTCTAGTCCCAAGAAGTAGTGTATCATACTCAGATCCTTCATCTCAAATTTAGAAGTCAATGCTTGCTTGCATTCAACAATAAGTCTTTCTTAATCAGTGAGGAATAAGTCATCCACATATAGGACCAAGATTAAGCACTCATTACCAACAATATGATAATATAGGTTTGGATCAGAAAAACTCTTTTTGAAGCCCAAACTCATCAAGAATCCATCAATTTTCTCATACCAAGCACGAGGTGCTTGCTTTAGTCCATACAGGGATTTCTTCAACCTACACACATGATATTTATCATTGTATATCACGAATCATTTTTTCTTCTCGATATAAACTTCTTCCTCAATCTCACCATTGAGAAAGGTTGTCTTTACATCCATCTGATGTAGTTTCCAACCCATGGGTGTAGCTAGTGCAATGATAGTACGGATGGAAGTGTATCGGGCTATTGGAGAAAATGTCTCATCATAGTCAACTCCCTCTACTTGTGAGAATCATATGGCTACACATATTTCTTTGTATTTCTCGATACTTCCATCACTTGCATGCTTGATCTTATAGATCCACTTGGAAGTCACTACAGAGTTCCCTTCTAGTCTCGGAACAATATCCCATACATCATTCTTCAAGATGGACTGATATAATTATGTCATGGCATCTTTCCATACCTGCTCACCTATCTCTTATCCATGACAAGAAGGCTCAGAATCAATGATGTGGCTCATGGCTAAAAAGTAGCTTGAAAATATCTTTGGTCTCTTGCTCTCTTGGGATGTGCCTTGAGGGGCTGCATGTTCCTCTACCTCCTGTAGATTTTGTCGAGCCCAGGCAGGCCTTTTATGTCCTACTTCAATATCTCTAGTGATATCAACTGGAGAAACTGGATCAACTGGAAAAACTGGATCAACTAGATTAATGTATGTCTCCCTATGAACTGTTGAAGGGGGGGAAGTTATTGTCTCACTGTCGATCTCCATCTAAGATTCTATGGATCTTTGAAAGGATATCTCTTCTTCAAAGATAACATATCTGCTTATTTCAATCTGTCTCTGACCAGGGATGTAGATTTGATATGCCTTCGAAGATTCATTGTATCCCACAAATGTACCCTTTATCCCTAAAGGATCTAGCTTGGATATCTTCTCTTTAGGTACATGAAAATATACCTAACCCTAAACTAGTTGATTGACCCTACAAACATAAAAGTCTAATTAATTTTGAATTTAGCGTTCGTTTTAAATGGATTGTTTTAACTCAAAGGATATGGCAGTGAAACTAGTGATGTGTATGAGAGACGAAAAGAGGAGGAATAAAGGAAACTGAAAGCAAAACTACTTCTAGTGAAAAATAAAGATTCACAACTAGCTCTTTGTAACCAACTTTTTCATAACTAACAGTTTTCAAGATCTATAAATAGAAGACCTAAAACAAAATTTCACTCGACTACAAGCTACTTAAGTTCTAAGAAATCAGTAAAGAACTTAAAAAATGAACTCTTTTTCCTTTCAAGTAAAATAACTAACTCCAACTACTTTACCAAACTAAGAAAGAAAAATATTTTTCTTTTTTTTTGAAAAATGCTTCAAACAGGAAAAACTTGAAATAAATATTTTTTCTCTCTTCTTTAAAGAAAATTAAAGGGGAAAAAGAAATACAAGACAAGACCGAAACTGAACTTTGGCCCACTGCGGATCGTAGGGAGTCACTAAAGACATCAAACATGCTGATCAAAAACTCAAAGACTTGCCTAAAACCGTTTCAGAAGTAAACACAAGAAATCTTCAAAAATACAAGAAAACTAACATCTAACCGAAGCTATGACTGTAAAAACAGAGAAATTGAACTCTTTCGAGAAACCCTGAGAAGTAAGACCTCAATCAAGAAATATGTTGGTTGCCTCTTTTCAAAAACATTTTCTTGAACCAAGTATGCTATTGTTGTTTCAGCAGTCTGCGTATGTACGC
The DNA here is from genome assembly GCA_009831015.1 of Picea engelmannii. Lineage (NCBI taxonomy): Eukaryota > Viridiplantae > Streptophyta > Pinopsida > Pinales > Pinaceae > Picea > Picea engelmannii. Next base: position 655,940 of record ML785478.1, read on the forward strand.
GGGTTGTTTACTAGACATGGTGTGTATGTACGTGGGGCTGACCCACTGTAGGGCACATACACCTCTACTATTCCTTAAAAATTAAATAAAATAAACTGAGTGAGAGGGAAGGGAGGACTGTTATGGAACCAACAGGTGATCAGAATCCATTAAAAGACTCAATAGAAACTCGAAAGGTACAAAAACCAATCAAACACCCAAAAAATACCCTAAAACCCTAGAGGCTTCCCTAGTATGGTTGCCAGTTCTGCTAGTGGGAAAAACCCCCTTAAGACTACACTAGGGTTCGGAATGTAGGTAGATCACAACCGTCTAAAAGTCAACTACTTTTCTAACTACCCCAAATATACCCATGATTCATATGAGAAAATCAAAGATGAGAAGGATCAGGTAACTGTACCTCTACTGTGCATCCGGTGATGATTCTATCGCGCTTGAAAGATTCATTGAGTGCATGCCTCCTCCCAATGTTGGCCTGCATTCAAAGACAGATAAACAGAAAACTACAAGCATGAAATTCATATACAAATCAAGGTTATACGTTAGAATATTAAAACATAATCCATTAGAAACATTCAACACGCCATGATTTGGGACAGGAAAAGTACTTATTTTATTGATAATACAATGATCACTTACAACCAAAGCCAAATACTGCTCCACGAACCTAGTTCAGGCTCCTCTTCACCAAGCTCTAAGTGCACCTCTGTATGGCTTCTCCTCTCAACCTTCTTCTTGGGAAGTAAAATGAGTTTTTGATGGAGGAAGACAGGCAAATTGGGGAATTTTGAGGCAATTCTCTGTAACAACCCTAGTTAGATAGTTCATAGGGATTTTTTTTTAAGTATAATTAATTAGATAATTAATTGTCCTAATATGGTTTTAATTAAACAATGATTAGTATTAATAATATTAATTATTTATTTATTGTTTTTAACTTTTGATTGATTAATTAATTAATTAATTAATTACATATCACATTCAACGACATGGGTAATAAATTTAAGGGCTTAATAATCTTAATTTATTTAATTAAATGCTTTATATATGTAGGGGGGGATAAGACATTAAAGAAGGGGATAAGACATTAAAGAAAGGGATAAGATATTAATGAAGGGGATAAGATATTAAAGAAGGGGGGATAGGATAATAAAGGAGGAGATAAGGAAATTAATGAGGGGGAGGAGAGTCGGTGAAGGGGGATATGACGGGGAGGAGTCTTACGGGGATGATTATCATTCTTTTGGAGGGAGGAAGCATTTTTTAGGAGGAGGATATATTTCTGAGGGAGATTTTTCTGTGGAGATCTTTGGTGTGAGGAGTTTGGTTTTTGGGGTTTTTGGGGTTTTTGGTGAATCAGAAGCAAGGGGCACCGGTTTGTCGGGGGTTTTGAGCACAGGGGCCAGGATATCCTTACGGTATCCTGGAGCTAGGGAGCCGACCAAGCTGCTCCTAGTTGGCAGGGAGGAAAACTCGGTTTTGGGCAGTGTTTGACACAGTTTCAACTTCAACAAAGGACAACCAGATCAACGGGGGAATTAGCATCAGGAAGAGGTAATTTATTTTATTCTGTTAAGTAATTCTTATTCTGTTATGAAATTATTGTTATTTAATTAATTTAACATGCTTATATGCTGAATGAAAGAAATTATTGAGTCTTTATGTGTAGAAGTAATCTTATCGGTTTCAATTTATGGATTTTAATAGACTGAAATTAATTTGGTCCCTACATTCTCACAAAAGGGCTACAATTACTTGGGGCAAGGAGGGGATGTGAAACGGGCAGAGTTTCACTCTTCTTATGTCTAGATGTGTAGTGAGACTCCAACACCTCCTTTTTTATGACAAAAGGATGGTTATTCGGTTGGGTGATGGGCTATAGGATATGGATTGGTTGGGAAACTACCCAATAGCCCGTAATCTCAACGAATTCCTTGCAATTTTTTTATTTTTTGCAACTTTTTCAAGTATACACAAGTTGTAGTGGTGCAGCATGTGTACATATGCGAGCTATAGTGGTGCAGCATGTGTACATATGCGAGCTATAGTGGTGAAACATGTGTACATATGCGAGCTATAGTGGTGTAGGGCGTGTACATCTTCAAAAAATGGGTTTTTTAGAAGAGCAACTTAGTGATGGCTTGGCAAAAAATGCAAGTAAGAGGGCCAAAGGCCAGGTATGCATATGTAGAGAAATTTAAGTTTATAACAATATTGTCTCATTATCTATCTCCATTTGAGATTCTATGGATCTTTGAAAGGCTATCTCTTCTTCAAAGATAACATATGTGTTTATCTCAATCTGTCTCTGACTAGGGATGTAGATCTGATATGTCTTTGAAGATTCATTGTATCCCACAAATGTACCTTTTCTCCCTAAAGGTTCTATCTTGGATATCTTCTCTTTAGGTACATGAAAATATATTGGGCACCCAAATATCTTGAAGTGTCCAATATCAGGCTTCACTCCGGTGAAGGCTTCTTTGTGTGTTATGTTCTTCAAAATTTGGTGAGGACTCATGTTCTGAACATATACTATTTTCATGCATGCTTTTTCCCACAGAGTCATAGGTAGGCTCTAATCATGTATCATCGCTTTGGTTTCCTCGATGATGGTTATGTTCTTCCTCTCTGCAACGCCATTTTGTTGAGGGTTGTAGGGAATTGTGTACTCCCTCTTGATCCCTGCTTCAATATAGAAATTGTTGAAATCCTTGGAGGTGTATTCTCCTCCATTATCTGATCTTAGTACCTTGATCTTTCTTCCAGTCAAGTTCTCAGCATGAGCTTTGAATTCTTGAAATTTTGCAAGGACTCCATCCTTGTTCTTCAAGAAGTAAATCCAAGTTTTCTAAGAGTGATCATCTATGAAGAGTACATAGTACAAATATCCATTCAGGGAGGCAACAATCATTGGCCCACACACATCTAAATGTATCAAGTCCAAGATTTCCTTGGATCTATTGTCACTTCTCAAGAAGGACCCTTTGACATTCTTTCTAAGGGCACAACCTCTGCAAACACCTTTATGTTGAATCAATATATGTGGAAGGCTTGTTACCATTTTCCCTAGAGCTGGAAGAGATATATAATGAATGTGGGAAAGTATCCTATGTCATAGCTCACTCAAGATTATAGTATCATGTAACAGGGCCTGGACTGGTCTAATGGTCAATATTTATAAGATGATTTCTCGAACGCCAATTACTTCGGAAGAATACATATGTGAGTCCTTATGCCATGCAAGAAGTTTTACTTTAGAAAAGATAACCTTGTAGCCTTTGTCTTCTAAGGAAGAAATGGAGACACGGTTCCTCTTCATCCCAAGTACATATAGTACTTCACTTAGTTGAAAATGCATGTCAGAATCTAGTTGGAAGGTAGAAGTTCCAACCTCTTTCGCATTATATATGGCATCGTCTCCAAGGACAATATGTATATTGGTCTCTTTCTCAACAAGATTAGTAAGGTGATCTCTAAAACCAATCATGTTCCTAGAGGCACCATTGTCAATTAACCAAGTATCATCATTAGTAGGAACCATACCTGAGAGTGATGAAATGAATAAGAAGGCTTCCTCTTTGATGTTTTCATCTATTTTAAGTCTTGGCTTCCAGGAACTGTATTTTCTTGATCCATCAATGATCTAAAAATGAAGAAGACTTGAAAATCTTGAAATTATTGCAAGTAAATGTTATGTGTTAAAAGCAAATGGATCAACTTTGCAACACATAAATTAAAGGATTACTTATGCAAGATACAAATAGACAGCATCATAATCAATGAACATAAGCACATAAACACAACAATTGATAAAGGAGTTCACCCCTCTCTTGGGCTACATCTCCTGGTCTAGCTTCCAATGGATCATTATTATTAATTGCTCAAAGTGATCAAAAACATGCCTTACAATGCTCAAAATGACCAACCGACTGCTCCAATGGCTTCAGAGTGTCCAAAAACCCCTAGCTGGGCTTTTTCGGCACCTCAATCGGTCGAAAAACAAAGAAGTTAGGCCTCCTGGAAGTCCCCCCTTCAAGCTTGATGTCTCTGCATCTACAAAATACACCCTTGTTGAATGAACCTGGCACACACGCAATATATAGCGTGAAAACCCAACACCGAGCGCAACCGTGCCAACGGTGCAAACTGTAGGATGGTTATGGGCGTGTCAGCCCCTAACCGCCTAGCACCTGGGCATGTGGAGGTCATATGACCTTGCGTATTGGCAAAAGGGCTAAACCGTTACAACTGTTTTAAACTCCCCCCGTGCTCCGGTTATGGTCACATGGCACAATACAAGGACCACGGGATATGTTTTAAACCCCGCGCGCCAACCTTTGGGTGCATGGTATATGGCATGGTCATATATACAACAAACGACCGCGGGCCGGGGCTAAGCCCCGGCTCGACCCCCCACCAACGATCACATAAATTGAATTCAAATAAATATAAACTCGTATACATTACAAGGCACAACCGGTGGTCTGTTGGTCGGATGGTCTTTGCGAAGGCACTATGTGGTGGGGAGGTCTGGGGGTCAAAACCCACGGACTCCAATATATTTTGACAAACGACCAATAGTTAATACCGGGGTGCCACGTGGCAGCCCATGATTTGGCCACGTGGCACCCAATCATTTGACCAAACAATGCCACGTGTCGCCTTCCAATTCGACCAAATGTCAGCCAATAAATGATTGCCATGTCACCTCTTCCATGTCAGCGTACGGTCGTACGACCCTGCCACGTCAGCCTGTATGGACTGTACAGTCAGCGTACTTTTTTTGCCTGTTTGACTTTATGAACAAATAGCAATATCTCTCGCTCTCGACGTCTGTTTGAGACAAAATGAGTTGCGTTGGGTTCGCAATGACGAGGCCTATGCTCTCGTCCGGTTTGAAGCGATTCTGAGCACTTTGAATTTTTGAGCAAAATTTGATCCCCTGATCAATCAAGCTTATCTTCCATCATAGTTATGTTCATCATATTTTAGATTCTTCACAAACCCTTGCCAACAAAAAACCTAACGGCTAGGCTAGGATAGAAACCTTAGGTTTTGTTGGGCTTATGAATGCCAACAATAAGCCTTGAAAGTCAGTAGAACACTGGTGAGCTAAGAGCGCCTTCGATGAACTGCAAAAACCCTAATTCTGAATTTTCTGCAGAAAATTGTGAAATCCTAGGACCAAAAATAAAGTAAAAAATGGAATTTCACTTTGAAAGTATCTGGAGGTACATTGAAGGAGGTCATACACTCATGTCTAATTTCCAACCCCAACGTCCAAGTGTAAAGTGTTGAAATCCCTCAAAAGGAGAGGGTTGTACAGAATTGCAAAAAAGCCTAGAGGGTCGTACGGAATTGCAGAAAGAAGAGGATGACTACTTAAATGCTTATGCAATGGGTTCTTCAATACCTAAGCTTTGAAACCATGTTGAATTTTCACTAGGCTAGACTCAAGCATGAATTTTATTTCAATTTTAGTATTTACTTGAACCATAGACAAATGCAGCTACACCATTAACAATTGATGCAACAACCAAGATCACAATAAGAAATACCATGCACAAGAACACAAGAAATATCCTGGGAAACCCTTCTCGACAAGGGAAGAAAACCCATCAATCCTTTTCTATATTCTTCAAGAGAAATACCTCCCACACCATAGACTTAGCACACAAGAGGGTGCTCTCCAAAACCAAAAAGGCTAGCACCCAAGAGAGGTGCGCAATTTAGCCCTAGAAGATGTATTTGCTGAAATTTCCAAAATCACATGTGTGTTGTGTTTCCTCAATGGGGAAATCACCTTTATTTATACTAGACTGGACACATGAAAAATGGTGTCTATTGGCACAACAGGGCCGACCTCAATAAATCATAATATAATTAATAATTACCATATTAATTATCTTTTACATTAATTATCTTTCACTTTATGGTGGGGCCGACCTGTACCCTTTACATCACAATTAGGGTTACAGGTAAATATAACTCTTAGAAAATATAGCAAGGGATCCCACACACCCACTAATGCTCATCCATTAGGGGCACATCCACCTGTGCTCGGCCACATGGACGTCCTACTCAACATATCGCTATCTCATTGAGTCTCACACAAGAATCATCTGGACACACGCTCACTAGTGCTCAACCACTAGGGTCACGTCCACCTGTTCTCAGCCACATGGACATCATACTCAACAAATCTCTATCTCACTGAGTCTCATAGGAGAATCGTCTGGAGTACCACATCGTCTCAACTCTCTACACAGAGAGAACGATACACCCATCACATAGGCACCTTCGCCCCTCACAAGGGTACACATCGTTTCATCTCAAACGACACACCCATCTCATGGGCATCCTCCCCACACAGGGTCACACAACGTTCCATCTCAGTCTCAGAGAGGAACGACACACTCATCTCATGGGCACACCCAACTCATGGGATCTCTCACAGACCGACTCACTCAGTCTATGTCCTGGAGGATGTCTCACGCAGTTGTAATCATCAACACATATCCCTTATCAACATCTTTGATACCAAACCTCATCCGAAATTAGTGCTAAAGGATTCGTTAAGAAAAACCCCCACTAATTAATATTCTTATAACCAACTTCACAATTTCCCACAATTGTGTTTAAAATTGGCTTGATTCATTAAAGATCATCATTTAAACATTAATAATCTAAATTATATCTAAACAAAGTATAGATATATTTTTATGTGATTCTAGAAGTAGTAGATGATTTATTGTTTGGGTATGGTACTGGTAAACTATATATATTTTCAACTGGAATATATATATATATATATATATATATATATATATATATATAAATGAAACTATATGCATGAGACTCAACAAAACTAATACTAATACAAATATCCATTCGCCATCAAAAGTAACCAAAATGGAAATCTAACTCCTAAGAGAAAATAAGGAAGCCAACAAAAAAAAAAAGATTAAAATATAGCCCTAATCCAAAAAAAAAAGGCAAGGAAAATATGCATATTTTTGTGTGGTTGGATATAGGCTGCAATAGTACTGAGGCTAGTGGATAAGGTTGATGATAGAGGTTGATGGGGAGTCCATGGATGTGGTTTATTTGGATTTGAATTGATCTTCCACATAGTGGTGATTGATGGCTAGGGCATGGATGTGGTTTATTTGGTTTTGAATGGCTCTTCCATGTAGAGTCATGATACACATTGCGTCATTGGAGTGGGTTTGAGGTGGGTTTGCTAGGTAGTCATATTGTTGTTGTCACGTTCCACTAAGGATTAGGATTTATCATCTTTTGTTGTATTTGATGCTCGAAGGTAGACAAGGTGGCCATGGAGAGGGTGTGTTTCCCTTGTTGTTGTTGTTGTTGCATGGCTCTTCCATATAGTGGTAGTATCGTTGGGCATTCGTATTTTTGTTTTTGTTGTATCCATTGCAGGTGTGCATTTATCATCTTTTGTTGCAGTTGGTGCTCAATGGTAGACAAGGTGACCTTGAGGAAGGCATGTTTTCCTTGTTGTTGTTGTTGTTGCATCTGATGATGTTGGCGGTTCTGCCACTGAGATTGTTGTCGATGCGTCCCTTTAGGAATTCTATTCCTATTTGAGTTAACAAGATTTGTGTTTGTGTTTCCAATCTAGAGCCGAATGTTGTTCTCAAGATTCAAGCCATCCATTTTCTCTTCTAATTCAACTGAGATTGATGATGATGTTCCCTCTTCTGCTTCAAATGACTGGGGATGAAAAAATCTTGAGGCAACTTCCCCCTCTTCTACGAACTAACTTAGCCCAGATTTTGAAGAATTATTCTCCATATTATTACTTCTTCCTCGACCAAATTGATTAGAGACCTAATCCATTGATAATGATTTTGGGGTTAAGATGAATCTAGGTTGGATCCATTGATATTATGAATCTATATAATAGATTGTAACTCTATATGTATATGTATATGTATATGTATAAGATTGATCTAATGATAAATCCAGAGTAATGTGTAATGGAGACAACTTATGCATGATTGTTCGAAGTGCAATTGAACTGACTTGTAATTTTTTTGTTTTAATGTAACATTACGTTATGTAATGGGACAACATCTCCCCCATACTGAATTATAGAGTGCCTAGCACAATTATTGTTGTATCCCAAACAACACCATTCTTTGTACCCCTTTCGTCTTTATAGTAATTAAATCTCCATAGACTACAATTGCTTCCTACTTGTTATTGGTTGTGTTTCCTAGTCTCTAAGGATACTCCAATTTCTTTTTTCCTTCAATGTCATAAATGACCCCACACATAAAGTGCCTTGCCTTTCTTTTAGTATTAAAATGCTAACAAGATAACATTTTTAAACATTTAAAAAATATATTACTTATTTCATATATTGCTCTAAGTTTCTCTAAAATTTTGCATGGAATGAAAATAAGCCTGTAACACAAAGACAAGAATTTGAGCTAATCTCAAGGCAAATTCTTTGAAAACTTACCATACATACAAATCTTGTATGTTGTACTTCACAAGTGTGAGAAGGGGATTCAATCCTCCTTTGCCATGAATTTCCCTATTGGAAAATCCCACTAACCATAATTTCTTCAGCATTTAACCCACTTTTTCTTATAAAACTCAAAATAACTAACCAAAATGTCTCTGAAGCATGACTCTTGCTTACCACCCAAAGCTTCAATTATGGAAGCTTCTCTAGCCTCCTAGTCAATTGTTTGCCAACAAACTACTTCTTCCTCGTGTAAAAAGTAGATTTCTCTCCCAATCATTCTCACCAACTCCACAAATCTATCCAATCCTAATCAGAATCTAATATATCATATGAGATTTTTGTTGTATCTTCTTGTCTTGATCCCATTTGTATGGCACTCTTGCAAACTCCTTTTTCCTCCCTCTTTCGCTTCAAATATGTGTCCAACTTTTTACAATTTCTGCCCGCCCTTTACTGTTCCATGTATGCGACTGTCAGACTAAAAGTGGTTTGATAAAATTAAACATTCATATATAATGCACCCCTATAACCTCTCTACCTAAACCCCTCCAAATGTGCCTGCCAAAATCTCACCTTGTTTCTCTGCCAAATTATATTCAATAGATTATTTATAATTCAGTTGATTGATCACCAACGCCAACCAATAATTGAAGTTAAATCTAATGAAAATTCAGATTCCCTGTAATTTTAATCTGAAACTGATTTTTCACTTCAACTCCTAAGTGGACAAATTAATGGATCAAGTAAAGGTGGATTAAATTTGTGTTTAAAAACCTTGTAATGGCATGACAGGATCTGGAGGAAATACAGGCGTCGGTTGAGGACCGTATGATTCTGACAAGGTTGGTACATGATGGGTTTTACGTCGGCCATGTTAATAATGAAAGAGATGGAAGAAAAGTCCAACTACTTCAGTATCGATATTGTACCGATCCGAGTATGTTTTATTTTTTTAAACATTATAAAAACTAATTATTTTCCATGCTATATCACGTTGAGTGTGTTTTATTATTTAAAATATTATAAAAATTAATAATAACAAAATATAATATGATATTATTTGGTTATTTTTTACATTAAAATAATACATTTTGATTGAATAAATAATTTCATTAATGTAATATAATATTATATGATATTTACTAAAAATGTGTACAATACACATTGACATATAACCATTCATCAAGAGATGGTACCATACACATTTGACATATACAAAAAAAATTATGAAATAAATAAAATCCAATGATCATTACTCCGAATTAAATAAAATCCAATGATCATTATACGTGTTTGGATACTTCTTTCTTTCTATATAGATTCTTTAATTGGAAGAGAATTATAATAAATCATTTAGATTGTTTAATTTGAATGGAATTATTTTAAATCATTTGAAGAATGTCAAAATAATATTTTAAAATTATGATTTAGATAATTTAATAAAGGTAATATTTTTAGGTTAATTTTTAAGAGGTTATAAGTTTAAATTGAGAGGGGTAGGGCAGGGTAGGGTATGTATATCTTCCTAAACTTTACCACTCAAATAGTTGGGGGAGGGGTCCTTTTTCCCACAAACAAGAGAGTCTCATACACCAATTTGGTTTCTGGCTTGGTCATGACCTTAAAATAAAATATATTATTATTATTATTATTATTATTATTATTATTATTATAAACATCTAGATATTATCTAACCAGGTGGGTGTATATAATCATCTCCAAGTATAAGTCAAAAAAATACAATAATAATAAGCCAGACAAAGATTTATTTAGAAAAAAACAAATGGTATATCTAAACATCTCATTCACTATCTATGATGTTACTCATTCACTATTTGTGACTTTATTTTTGTGATTTATACTTATTTTCTTTACATTTAATATATCTATTATCTTCTTTTTTTCAATGGAATACACATCCCAGAAAATCCTAAGTACTATACATATCTCGAGAAATCTTCAAGTACTTCTCCTCATTTCTAAAATGGTACAAATTTGTTAGTTTCATTTTAGGAAACCTAACCCTGGAGGGATATTGAGTGAGACCCAATATAAGCTCGGGGACTTGACCCTGTGACCTCCTAATCACTCAAGCTAACCCCCGAGACTATCTATTACCTAAAATCTGATTTACACTTATATTCTCTCTATATTTAATATATTTACTATTTAAAATCTTCATCACATGCTAACACATAGACACAACCTATTCTAATTTGATCTCTACCATTAATAAAAAAAAATTGTTTACCCTCTTCTTTTGTGACAAACTCGAGTGTCATTTGATTTGCAGATGATCATAATCCATTATGGTAACAATATAATAAATGAATTAATAGTTGTTTATCCTTGACATGATAATAATAACAATTCAAATTGCCTACCTTCTTCTTTTGTGATGAGCTCAAGTGTCCTTTGATTTTTAGATGGTTATAATTCATTATGATATAACAATCTAATAAATGAATGAATAGTTGTTTATCTTTTGACTTGATACAATAACAATTCTAACAAGATGTTTGTTTAACAATAATAATAACAATAAAAAATTTAACAGTAAGTGTACTTACTTACATATTGAAAAAGAAAAAAATGTATTTGATAAAACATAGCAAGTATAGTAACAAATATAAATTATGTTTTTGAATGGCTTTATATGTCAAGTCCACTTAAATCTCCATTGCAAAATTCTCAGAGCACATCTCCATTTCACATGACCTACAAGGCATACTTCACTTGTGGTGTCCACTAGTTTCTTGATTTGGGGAGTGCGGGATGTCCAAATCCTCTTCATTGGTCTGAGAAAAACGACAAATGGAGGAGTATAGAGAGGACATAAAGTTTGGTGGGAGAGGAGACGAGAAAACCTTCTAAGGGAGGTTAAGGTGGGTCAAAATCCTTCCAACTAGACACTACAAAGAACCTATCTAAGACATTAGCTCTAAGTATTTACGATGGTGAATTTGCATGGATGCATTGACCTCCTTCTCAATTTCTTGAAGTTCTAGATGTGTGTTGCAGTTTCCATTGCACATCAGTCCTTGAACTTATTTTTTTATTTGAGCTTCATGTCCAATCCTTCCTGCCAACAATTCCATTAGATGTTGGAGTTTATTAAAATGCATTCAACTTCAATAAACTCATGTTCATAGCATTTAATCCCCCTCTAAATCTCCTTTATCTTGCATAGAACACAACATTTGTTTATACAATGGCAGTGTGGGCCCATTGTCACTACAGATTTACATATATCCAAGGGAGGATATTCCCTAACCAGAAAACCTAGCCCACTTCCAATGCTCATTTGCTACTAGAGTTGAGAAAAAACGTGGCAATAATAACATCAAAACAAATCACAGAGACATTCCTAGTAAACCCATATGCATACCATAATTCACCTATCTTACTAAACGTAACTATCCACATCTAAGGGAGAGGTATGAGTTGGAATGAGCATTGGAGGATCCTTAATTCACCATCCATCCTCCATTACATGACAAGGCATGTGTTGCAATATTCCATAACTATTAAATGTGTTTCCAATTCATGGGAGGGGTAAGAAATATATAAGCCCTCCTTTAGCTTATATAAACCTTCATTCAATCTAGCTCTAAGGTTCACTTATGCATGGGTCTTCCCATTTTGATTTTGAAAAACTTGGAAGAAGTCTACCTTCTCAAAAACTTGAGTCAAAGTGATAATATTCAAGGTGATTTTGGAGATTTTGAAGTTTTCGAAAAGGATTTGGTCACAAAAGAGCAATTTTAAAATTACTTATTTCACCAAGTAACTAAGCCTTGATAAACTACTACTACTTCCATCTAATTGTCAATTATGTTTTTTAATCTTAAACATACTTCATTTCCTCTTTTTCTTCGAAATTAGAGATGACCCTACACCTATTTTCGCCTACATTTTTTTATATTCCAACCACAACATTGCTTAACTCATGAAAAATATATTGCTTAGTTCATCTAATGCTACAGGTTTCTATACAATTTTGTGTGATATGAATGAATAGTCATATCATTGACTTGAATTTATGGAGATATCCATAGAATATTGTGTGATATGAATGAATAGTGATATCATTGACTTGAATTGTTTGAATGAAGAGTACTTCACTCGGGCTACACCTCTTCACTCAAGGTCTTTCCATATCTATGCCCCGAGCTACTTTGCAAGTCAAGTCACCTCACTTGAATCTTGCAACCAAAGTGCATGCCCAACCATGCCCTTCACAACACTCACACTCTTATACAATTATACAGTTCTATACTTAGTCAATTATGCAACTAAAGAACATGCAAATATACATACAAGAGAAGAGGCACAAAGATAATGTTGGGTGGCACCAGAGGTGCCTAACACTCATACACTTATTATACAAGATGTGTAATACAACATGATACATTACAATGTGTCCAATACAAGAAGGGAGCACTTGAATCATACATAATATACAAGTTTTCCAAGTCGCCTAACTTGCCTACCCCTATCATCTCATGTCCTCCCCACACTGTCGTGACCGAGGTCGTCTTATTGTCCGTCACAAAACTTCTCACCATTGTGCGCACTATCCAACTCAAAAATCATCATGCCAACCAAACTCGCCTCAAGGACATCTCACCCCACTCTGCACTTCGTCGTAGCACCAAGGAAACACAAGTCCTCCTTAGGAGCGACTTGGCTCCTTGGGTGAGCTCACCCCTCTTGGTCCAAATCTGCCTCAAATGACTTGTTGTTATTATGTTTGAGTTGTTTTGTCTCTAGCTTGCACTGTCCACTCTTATTGTATGCGTCCTCCCCATTCAAATTGTCCCATCGACTTGTGCCTGAATTTTCACGTCATTTGGGGTGAATTTGATCCAACCAACCAACTCGTCCCACCATGTGGTTCACAGATGTGTCAGTTCATTAGGTCGTCACGCCAAACTCTTCTTCTCACACAAGTCGGCCTCATCTCTTTGCACAATACGCCCAAGGATGGTGTGCCCAATAAGTTTGCATCATGAGTGTGTTCATTGGTCGCAATATGTGTTAATGTGTGCCTCAAGACACCATGCTCATTCATCGCGATCTCCAAGTGTAGAGTGCCCATCCATATAACTCTTGGCTCACCTCCTCAAGTCACTTATCCAAGTCTTCACTCTCAAGTACATCAAAATTACTTGCTCCATCACACAACCTACCTAACTACAGGTGTGCCCATCCGTCTGAGTCACCTAGGCAACCCCAACTTTTGTGTCTCGTCTTCGTTCATGCCGGTCAAGAATAGGTGTCGCGCGCCCTCCTCATCGAAGGGTTTACAGATTCCCTTCCAATTCCTTGATATTTTATTTGATCTTCAACTTTGTAGCACAATTATTTTGGCAAAATTTAGCCAAAAGTTAGTGATGATGCTTAGAGACCTGGAAATTAGAGAAACTTTGGAACTTTGAGTGTGGTGAGAAGCCAAAAGATATGCTGCCAAGAACAACAATTTTTTTGACAAAAAGTATGTTAAAAAGTGTTGATGAGGGTTGAAATCAAATCTTGGCTCTAATATTCATGAAACGAACAAAGTTCATTTGCTAAGGAATATCCAACATAAAAAGGACAAATAATTAAAATCCATATAATAGGATAGATGATATATAAGATAATGAATAAGATATGACCGAAATGAATAAATAATACAGTGTTATATGATAGTATAGTTATACACATTGAGTGATCACAATGGTTAAATGGTCATGTCATGTAGTTCGATGATGATTATTATTATTATTATTATTACACTCTCTTCCTTTTGCACAAGGTTGACCATCCTTTGATAACATAAACTCTTGCTTTTTCAACTATCATAATCCACTATGCAATAAATGAATTTATAGTTTTTTACCTTGACATTATAACAATAACAATCTTAAAATGTTCTTTGAAGTTTAATAATAACATTAACAATAAAAAAAATTAATGGTTTTTTACGCTTTTTTTAGTATTTTTTTCACGATAATGAAGATATTTTATATTAGAAAAAATTGTGATAGAACTAGACAACATTGTAATACAAAATTAAAGAGTCTCGCCATAGCTTGTTGTCCAAATCATATCATTTAACATCTAAAAATACATAATTCTCAACCTTCTAGTTCTAACCTTTATAGCCCTTGCAAGTGCACTACCTTACATATTGAAATAGCGAAGAAAATTGTTTGGCAAAACAAATCTAGTAAAAGTTAGAAATGATGCCCTTGAAGAGCTTCAATGGCCAGGCCCACGTGTGTCTCCATTGTAGTGTCCTTAGTGTGCATCTCCAATTCAGCATGAGCTACATTGCATACTTCGGCTATGACATCCACTAATTCCCAATTCAGGTAGCATAGATGTCCAAATCCTCCTCATTGTTCAAAGAAAAACCACAATGGGAGGAGTCCCCAAAGGACACAAAATTCAATGGGGGAGGAGACAAGACAACCTACTAGGGGAGGTTAAGGTGGGACAAAATCCTTCCACCTAAAGACTATAAAGAACCCACCTAGATATTATCTCCA
>ML785479.1:7067-24839 GCA_009831015.1 Picea engelmannii
ATATATATATATATATATATATATATATATATATATATATATATATATATATATATATATATATATATATATATATATATATATATATATATATATATATATATATATATATATATATATATATATATATATATATATGTATAACAAAAATTCATAACCATTGAGCCACATTTTATTTGGAGTAATTTCAAAGTGTTAAATATGACAATTATATAAAACTTTAGACACAATCACTTATATTGATTTTCTCGTGGCAAATCCTCTACCTAATAGGGAAGTGGTTAGACCACTAGGTTGAAGGTGTAGGGGTTCTGGGGACCCTAGGAAGAGGTATGACTATAAGGAGCTTAGCTAGGATCGAGTGTGGGGAGGGGTTAAGCTATGTTAGGTATAGGCGGGGACCTAGGGTTAGATGGGTCTAGGGAAGAACTAGTGGAGGTAGGTTCCTATGCATGGAGGGGGAGAGGGAGAGAATGGGAGGGAGGGAGAGAGAGAGCCAACAAGAGTTGTATTTTTCATTTTTAACGACATTGTTAGCTTGTGCCTCGGTATTCCCTACCACTTGTAATCTATATACGTGATTCATTCCATTCATTATTTTTCTCATAAGTTAGGGGGATAAGGGGGATAATTCAGGTATGGAAGATTTGTAGGGATTTCTCTCTTTACCTCTCTCTACCTCCTCCCTCCCTCCCTCTCTCTCCATCTCACTCTTGACCACTATTCTTGTCTCTCATGTATCAATTGTGATTAATTTAAATTAATTCATTTGTATGAATAATGTTCACAAAATATTCTCATCAAAAAAATCATAGTGCCCAAAATAAGGAGACCCACCATGATTTGTTTCTTCTCCTCTAGTATATTTTATTATCTTTAACCTGCATACAGATCTTGATTAATTCACTCACATAGACAATATTACTTTGTATATGACATGAAACCAAAGCTTATACCTACTCTGCTATGCTCTATTGGCCTAAAGGAAATTGATACCAACAAAGAAAACAAAGCTACCATTAAACCATGACTTAGACCTATTCCATGATCTATATCTACACCTAAACCATGACCTAGACAATGACAAGACTATTTCTCTATCTCCCATTCAATATCTCCCCTTATTTCCCTCTCTCCCCTTGCTCTTTTGTCTCTCACCACTCTCTCTCTCTCTCTCTCTCTCTCTCTCTCACACACACACACACACACACACACACATGCACACACACACATGCTCACTCACTCTCTCCCCCACAACAACCATATAGACAAGTTAAAATTACAAATATATAAAATAATAATAAGCATACTTTGTAATTTCAAATATAACTTTTTGATGGGTTTCATATATATATATATATATCTTTGAGCCATGTTTTCTTTGGAGGAATTTCAAAGTGTTAAATATGACAATACAAAACTTTAGACACAATAAAAAAATCAAATTTATTAATGATTAAAAATCATAATGTTTTTCCAAGGACTACAACCTTAGTCAGTATCATAATTATTAACTAATTAAACTACCATCCTGGTTTAATGACGATATTCATAAATTTGACTGATACAATTGTTGATTTGAGCGAATTGTGTGATAATTCACACA
Source organism: Picea engelmannii (assembly GCA_009831015.1). NCBI lineage: Eukaryota > Viridiplantae > Streptophyta > Pinopsida > Pinales > Pinaceae > Picea > Picea engelmannii. The sequence continues at coordinate 8,674 of ML785479.1, forward strand.
TGAAGAGTATCAACTTGTACTTTGGAAATCGAATGAAGGATTAAAAATTACATAGATTTGTTCGTGGAAAATACTATATTTAATGGTCATTTCATTGATATTTTGTATATGAAAGATAACCAGATATTGGGCACTGTGAATCCTAGATATTACACCTGTCTAATGGAGACAAAAGGCACAAATTACTGGAGAAACAAGATTAATTAGAAGACTGGGAATACTTCTTCAACTATTGTTGGTGTTACAAATGCTGCAGTTGTTGTTCCTGCAACATCGATTATTTCAAAAAGGTTCGTAGATAGATTTCTTGAAATTCTTATTTGTTTAGTTAAGAGTGCTACTTTTGGTGTTACAAGGTCTGCAGTTGTTGTTCATGCAACACCGATTATTTAAAAAAGGTTCTTAGATACATTTCTTGAAGTTCCTATTCGTTTAGTTAAGAGTGTTCCTGAAGCAAGGGACAAAACTTTTAAAGCTCATGCGAGGAATGAACAACCCATGATGGACTTTCAGGTCATGGTTGAGAACAAACAAAACATAATTATGAATTATTTAATCGGGATTAAATATGATCTTCATGTTCTAAAATGTCTTAAATTCGAAGTTGGGGAGAATAATGGAGTTGGAGGCGTTCATCTGCCTCTGGGAATAATGTCCACATTAGCAAATATGAGGAAATGGGTGATGCCTAAATAGACTTAGATCATTATATGTTAGTCGTATTAAGTTTAGGTATTGTGTGTGAGGGTGTCATTAAGAGATCTTTTGTAATTTTGATAATTCTTGGCTTTTAGTCTAATACTTTGTATATCTCATTTTTACTATAAATGACTCATGTTGTTCCTTTAATGAATCATCTCTTATTTTACCAATGTGTGTTATGTTTATCTAAAGGATATTTACAAGAAATATTCATCTGAAAGATATGTTAGCAAGATATTTTATTTATAATTTCTTGGTTGCAATGTACTTAAGCCAATATGGAATTTCATATTTCCACTCATATAAATTTTATACTATGCTCAGTTTTTGTGAGTAATTTTAAATTATGTTGAGAAAGAAGAATTTGTGATAAGAATAAACACTTGTTCTTTAAAGAAAAAGAGAAAACAATTGTTATCATTTATGCACATCAACAAGGTTTCTGTCTGAAAATGCCAATAAGGGTATAAACATGTGTGAAATCACAAATGGCACCTTTTGCTAGTTGAACCATTCAATTTGGCTCAAAATTGGCACTAGAGCGTGCATTTTACTTTGAGGAAGTTTTGCATTCAAATTTACATGAAATCCCAAATCCAGCTGGGTGAAAGCAACTTCTCATGTTTTTCAATTGCACTTTAAATGACATTTGTAAATTTACAATATATCTAATTCCATATTACAAGCTTTAAAACAATTGTTTAGCTACATGGAAGTTTGGACGTGCATTTTAATGTTGTCACTTAGTACTACCTTGCAAATTACAGAGTCTTTTATGAATGAAAATGAAAAACTGACCTTAGTTTCCTTCATAACCCACCATTCTATGATTAATCAAAATGTCGTGAATCTTTGTGCATGGAAATCATCCTTTTTGGTAAGTAAATGCACTACTAATTGTACAAACAGGTTATAAATATTGGAATGATCAGTTGTTGAGTAATCACGATGTTCCGAGAGAATTTTTGCAGTTGACAATGCTACTTTCATTTCTTTGATCCAATGTTTTTTTTAAGTGAAATTTCACCAATTTGGCTAAAAAAATGTTTTTTGGAAGAAATTTAGGCTACATATTTTCATTGGAAATAAAAAACTTGTAGCATAATTTATTATTATAGTTATGTATACACTTATATTTTTCACTTAAATATAAACATTTTCCATGAACAACCTAATGGTTAAGAACATGTGTTTCCTCTTAAGAGGTCACGGGTTCAAATCCAGAGGGGGGTAGGGTATGTATACCTTCGGAGACTTTACCAATCAAATCGTTGGGTGGAGGGGGGTCCCTTGTCTCACAAACAAAGGGGGTCTCATACACCAATTTGGTGTGTTGGCTTGGCCGTGACCTTAAAAATAGATTATTATTATTATTATTATTATAGGTTTTCTTAAAACAAATTCCAAGTCAATGATTATGCATCCCAATATTTTTGGGAATATTCACTACATATGGATGAATAGTTAATAGCAACTACTCTTGGGAAAACCATGAATTTTCAATTGAAGTCATGTAAATATATGTAGCAAAAGAAAATATTTTTAATACTTTACTTGTGTTATTTTTTTTACTTCTTTCAACATTTAGGTGGTATACCATGTTGTAAATTAGTGTGTAGAATTGTTTCCATGTATTTCTAAAGATATTTTCCATTGCCATTTCTTTTTGTTGTAAGTTGTTGTTAATTATTGTCAATGATGCACATGTGACAATAATGGAATGGTTTGTTGCCAAATTTTAAAGTTAGTAACAAGAAATCAATTGGTTATCACCTAAGATTATATATATATATAGATATATATATATATATATATATATATATATATATATATATGATTTGATCACCAAATAGTTTGATAAGGCATGACTTATGTGTTTTGAAAGAAGAAACATTGCTTTGATCCCTAAGTCCGATAACACTACTTGTTTTCAAGAGTATATGCATATTTATCTTTGGGACCTAACCTCCCTAACCCCTCACATAGGTAGAATACTATATTTTCCATGTAATAAAGACTGACTTTAGTTAATAATCCCTATTTAATAATGTGAACAAGTCTAATGTAAGAAGTCCTAATAAAAGCTTCCGCTTCTAGAAATATCTTCCTCTAGAATGTTCCTTAGAAGATAAAATTAGTATAAATAAGAGTAGGAGGCATGAAAAATCATTGTCTTGAGAATTATTGTAATAGAGCGTTGCTCTGTTAGAGGTTTCCCCCTTGAAGAGACATGTGAACATTGCTTTCTATCAATAAAGGTATCATTTTTGGTGTTTTTGTTCTCCACATTTTGTTGTTTTGTTGGTAATTGCTACTATATTTTTGTTTTTATGCTATTTATAATACATTTGGTACCTAAAAAGTGGTATCAAAGCACTTTCCTCTATAGAAATAGTGAGAATTTTGTTTTTAGGGAAGAGACGTGTATTGTCGACGTCTTTAAAGCACAAATATATGTTGTTCAACAGGTAAAACTGCGGTGGGGAAGACTACACACAGGAAATACAGACGATTTCATGGGGATACTTAGAAACAAACATTTCACCTTGTTGGAAACCTCTATAACCCATGTTCGTACCCTTTGAGTAGTACCACATTAGACAAAATCTGTACACAACCATCACTTCCACGTACTGCAAGGTATATCGGGAGTCCCCTGGGTCTCTTGAAACCAGATCTAGATCAGTCGATCAGTCACCTGACTTCTATAGTGACATCGAGAACAACACTCAGGAATATAATCTCTAGTACCTAGGTAATCAGGTAGTATAGCTAAGGGTGTGGTCGAGCTTCCTTAGTTGGTGCCCTCAGATATTGGGTCGAGTACTATTGTTCGACCCCACACGTCTATTAGAGAGCTATAGCATAAGGAAAACCCTTGTCTATAGGAACCCTGTAAACCCTATCCCTTGGGAAAGAAATAGAATAACAAAGGAAAAAAAATGAGATCTATTGCCACACAACCTTGCCTTCTACATTTTCATTGCAAAATTCCTACATAATTTTTCCTGTTAACAATTTGGGCACTTTGTCATTGTAGTATTCTTCTTGCCAGATTCTAACTCTGCTAGAGTAAAAAAAACAATAGTGGTCCCACCAACACCCTTATTCGAGACCTATCCCATCAGATTCCTCTCTTTGCCTTGATCCATGTGGTACCTATCATTTTATATATTTATTTTTTCTTTGGACTTGACACCCTTATTTGTGACCTATCCCATTGGATTCACCTTTTCACTATGATCATCATGGTACCTATCACTTATAGGCCTTTTTTTCTGTGGTCCCACCCACCCTTCCCAACATCCTTATTTGACACCTATCCCATTCATTTTCCCTTTTCACCCTTATCACAGTGATATATATAACATATCCAACTTTTTTCAGTGGACTCACTATCCATTACAGGCACCCCAAATTTCCACATGGCCACCACTCACACCTAATAAATGTAGGGAAAAATCAACAACAACAAGATCCAGTTTGATCATTTTGAGGAACAAGTCTAGACTCAATTTTGCAAAGTTGACGGTCGATTTAACCAATTAGAAGACAAATTTGACAAAAAAAATGATACCCTCAATGCCATTATCATCTAGTTGTTGAAACGATCCCAAGACCCCCCCCCCCTTCCTTGAACAACCCTCCCAATTAGATGATATCAAATCCTCCCATACTATGACCTTTTGTTCCAACCTTTTTCATCGTGACCCCCGTCTTCCCCGAGTTGAGGTCAATAAATTTGATGGCTCTGATCCCACGGGCTAGGTCACCCAAATGGAGCATTATTTTTCTTTGCATGACATTATTGATAAGTTAGACAAAATCCATTATGTTATTCTCTATCTAGATACTAAACACTAACAATGGTGGAAAAGGTGTAAGAATTCATGTCAGGGGTATGTTGCTTGGATCCAATTTGTTTCATATCTTTATGAATTCTTTGACACTGACACCCACTATTTAGGTTGTTTGACCAAGTTGAAAAAGTCTAGCACAATGAAAGACTTTATAACCTCCTTTGAGAACTTGGATTTCAGAATGGAGGGAATGACATATGTCTTCTTTAGGGAATGTTTTATTAGTGGCCTAAAAGATGAAATTCGCACCCAGGTCCTCATGGCTCGCCCCCATACTTGGTTGGAAGCTACTAAACCTACCAAAGAAGCACAACAAGTTGTCCTTTCCCAAAACATAAAACCATATTTTCTTCCCCTCCCCTGACCTACCAATCCTTCCCCTCATGCCACCCCTCTCAAGATCCAAAAATTAACTTGGGCATAAATGGATGAATGCCAACTCAAGGGTCTTTTCTATAATTGTGATGAAACATATTTTCCTGGGCATAAGTGTAAGGAATATAATCTTCTTATGGCCATTTATGAGGATGTTGCTGACAAGGAGGCTGAAACTTCCCATGTGGAAGAGCTACCCCAATAGATGATACTACTCCACCCACTGATCCACTAGAAGTTGAGTCGTTGATTTCACTTCACGCCCTCACTGAATTATCTTTTTGCCAAACCTTCAAGTTCATTGGCTAAATTAAGCATAGTAAATTCATAATCCTTGTTGATAGTGGAAGTACCCATAATTTTATTCACCATCACATTTCCTAGGAAATCAATTTCTATATCCATGTCATCAATAATTTTCAAATTATGATTTCTAATGGAATTTCCATGAAATGTGGTGGGCATTATGAAAATGTGCACCTACAAATTGGTTAGTACCACCTAAAATCTCATATGTTGCTATCGACATGGGAAATTGTGACATTATGCTCAATGTTGAATAGTTGCGCACTTTGGGCCCCATCCTCATGGATTTGAAGGAATTAACCATGCATTTCCAATAGGAGGGACAACAATATTAGTTCGAAGGAATCACAATAGGCTCCCATGAGATCATTAGTTTCCATAGAATGGAAAAACTCCTCAAAAAAGTTCATTTTGGAATTATTTCCCAACTCCATTCCATTCAAGTAATTGAGACACCCTCTATGCATCCTGACTTCCAATCTATCCTCTCCCAACAACAAGCCATTTTTACCACTCCCCATGTAATTCCCCCTTCCCGTGGTGTTCATGATCATTCCATTCCTCTAGTCTTGAGAAGCCTTCCTCCCAATGTTCACCCTTATCATCATCCCTTTTCCTAGAAGAATTAAATTGAGAAAATTGTTCAATAATTTCTCGAAGCGAGTGTTATGTGTCCTAATACCAGCCCCTATTCTTCTCATATGGTCATGGTAATCAAAAAATAAGGCACTTGGTGCATGTGTCCATACTTTTGCACCCTCAAAAATCTCACCATCAAAGACAAATTTCCCATTCCTGTCATTGATGACCTATTGGATGAATTGAGCAGTGCTCAGTACTTTAATAAACTTGATCTTCATTCTGGTTACCACAAGATACATATGGAAGATGAATACATTCCCAACACTACATTTAAAACTCATGAGGGTCACTATGAGTTCTTGTTCATGCCCTTTGGCCTGTGTAATACTCCCTCCACTTTCCAAAGTCTCATGAATCATGTATTCCATCATTTCCTCCATCATTTTGTCTTAGTTTTCTTTGATGATATTCTCATCTATAGTAATAATTGGAAATCACATCTCTCCCATGTGGATCAAGTTCTCCATCTACTCTCTCAACATAAATTTTTTCTCAAACAGTCTAAATGGACCTTTGGAGCCTCAGAAGTAGAGTACCTAGGTCATATTGTTGGAAAATATGGCGTACGGGTGGATCCTAAGAAATTTGAAGCTATGAAGGATTGGCGTCACCCTAAAACTCTTAAGATATTGAGTGTTTTTCTCGTTTTAATGGGTTATTATCACAAGTTTGTTCAGAATTATGGAAAAATTGCAGCACCTCTCACCTCTCTCCTTAAAAATAATGCTTTCACTTGGACTCCAGCTGCTAATCAATCCTTCCACACCTTGAAATATCCCATGTTCACAACTCCTATCTTGGCACTTCCCGACTTCACCAACACTTTTGTCCTGGAATGTGATGCTTCAAGTAAGGGAATTGGGGCAGTCCTTGTGCAATATGGAAGGCCTTTGTCTTTCACTAGCAAACGACTTTCAGAGAGACATTTGGTCCAATCAATTTATGAAAATGAAATGTTGTCTATTATGCATGCCATGGATCTCTGGCGTCCTTATCTATTTGAGAAATGCTTCCAAATTAAAATCGATAATTAGAGCCTCAATTATTTTCCAAAACAACGAATTTCATCTCTGGAGCAACAAATATGGGTGACTAGCTATTTGGATATGATTATGATATCATTTACAATCAGGGAAAAGAGAATGTGTGTTTTGACACTCTTTCCAGGAAGTATGAAGAATAAGGTTTCCTCTTTTCCCTCTCCTTCATTGTACTAGATTAGCTCCAAGTTGTTCGCCATGAATGACTACAAGACCCCAAACATTTTCGCCCAATCCAATAATTGCAACACCATTCTCAATCTTCTCTAGGGTACTCTTGTCACAATGAATAACTTTTCTACAAAGGTCATATGTATTTAAGAAAACAATCACAGCTTAAATCCATGGTGCTTTTTGAGCTTCATGCTTCACCCACAGTTGGGCATTTCAATTTTACCAAAACCTATGAACATGTCAAATGTTCGTTTTTGGGGGATGGTATGAAATAGGATGTCCACAACTTTGTGGATTAATGTGATATCTATCAATGCAATAATGGAGAAACAGTCGAAGCTCCGAACACACTCCAAATTATTCCTATTCCCCCTGCTATTTGGAAGGATATTTCTATGGATTTCATTGTTGGCCTACCTGAATCAGAAAACAACACAGTCATCATGGTGGTAATAGATCGTCTTTCCAAATATGCTCATTTCTATTCTCTTCAATTCATGTTCACCGCATCCATAGTGGTTCAATGTTTTATGGATAATATATTCAAACTTCATGGCATGCCTCATTCTACTATATCTAATCGAGATCCAACTTTCACCAACAATTTTTGGAAAGAATTGTTCAGGCTCCAGGGAACCCAATTAAATCTCCACACTACCTATCATCCCCAGACTGATGGCCAAACTAAATTTGTCAACAAGTGTTTGGAAACATATTTACAGTGTTTTGCATCCAACAAAAAAAATCAATGGGCTCAGTGGTTACCCCTAGTTGAATGATGGTACAACACATCTTACCATATTGCTACTTGCATGACTCCTTTTGAAGTAGTCTATGGGAAAAATCCACCATCAGTTCTCTCATACATGTCAGTTGTCTCCAAGGTTTAGGAGATTGAAAAATATATTACAGTTTGAGCGACCATTCTCCATACTCTTAAAGAAAATTTGGTCATGGCCAACATCACATGAAGCAACAAGTAGATCAGGGTCGTTCTAAATGTTAATTTGTTGAAGGGAACCAGGTGTTTCTCTGTCTGCAACCTTATAAGTAGACTTCACTCAAATTTAAACATTGTTAGAAACTTGCTCACAAATTTTTGGTCCTTATACAATTCTCAAGGAAGTGGGGCTCGTGGCCTACCAGTTAGATATGCCCAATCATTCTAAGCTCCATCACGTTTTTCATGTCTCATGCTTAAAGAAAGTGATTCAAACTAAGTGCCAAAATCAAACCAGTCTCCCTGATTTGGATGAAGAAGGTTCCATTTAGTTTCATCCATAAGAAGTCTTGGACTAGCGAGAGCATCGTTTCCATCAAAAAATCATCAAGGAAGCATTAGTTCAGTGGAAATATACAACTCTAGAAGATGCCACCTGGGATCCGACCACCATTCTACAACAATTTCCTCATCTCAAGCCTTGAGGAAAAACAATTTCTTCAAGGTGGAGGGCATGTTAGGGACCTAACCTCCCCAACCCCTCATGTAGGCATAATAATATATTTTCCATGTAATAAAGGCCGAAATTAGTTAATAAGGCCTATCTAATAATGTGAACATGTCTAATGTAAGAAGATCTAATAGAAGCTTCCAATTTTAGAAATATCTTCCTCTAGAATGTTCCTTAGAAGATAGAATTAGTATAAATAAGAGTAGGAGGCATGAGAAAGTCTTGTCTTGAGAATTATTGTAATAGAGTGTTTCTTTGTTGGAGGTTGCCCCCTCGAAGAGGCAAGTGGAAAATGATTTTTATCAATAAAGGTATCATTTCTAATGTTTTGGTTCTCTACATTTTGTTGTTCTGCTGGTAATTGTTGTTATATTTATGTTTTATGTTATTTGTATAACATCTGGTACCTAAAACTTTATGTATACAACAACACATATAAAATTGTTCCAAATATTATTGCTAGAAGGGTTAAAGGACTTCTCTCCAAGTCTATTTCTAGTGAGCATTTTGGGATTTTTAGATGGTAGGCATATTCATGAAACCATTGGGGATGGTGCAAGAGAGTATACATTTAATTAATACTGGGAATATCAGGGTATTGGTGGTTAAAGTTTATTTATCTAAGGCATATGATAGGATTAGGTTGTTTTATTTGAGATTAATGCTAATTCACTCTGGGTTTTGTGTTCCTTTTGTGAACTAGGTTATGAATTGTGTATCCTCGGTTTCTTTCTCTATCTTAATAAATGGGTCTACTTTATCCTTTTTAAGACTTTAGAGGGATTAATACAAGGGTGTCCCCTCTCTCCCCTTCTATTTTTAATAGTGACTAAAGGTATTAATAGATCCTTGTTGGATACAAAATAAAGTGGATCAAAATTGGCACTAAGACATGCATTTTACTTTGAGGTCAATTTGCATTTAAATTTACATGAAATCCCAAATCTAGCTGCATGATAACAACCTCTAATGTTATATAATTGCACTTTAAATGACATGTAAATTTACAATATATCTAACTCCATAATATAACCTTTACAAAAAAAATGATCTACATGGAAGCTTGGGAATGCATTTTAATGTTATCACTTACTACAGGTTCGACCTTGCAAGTTACAGAGTCTTTTTTCACAAAAGAGTCTTTTATGAATGAAAATGCAAAACTGACCTTGGTTTTTTTCATAACCCGCCATCCTCTAATTCATCAAAATATTGTGAAACTTTGTGCATAGAAATCATCATTTTTGGAGTGTAAATTCACTATCAATTGTACAAACAGGTTATAAATATTGGAATGATCAATTCAAAACTTAAATCCTTAATTATGGAGCTTTAGCCAACTTTGGGCATGCAATTTAATATAGCCAACTTTAACAATTTGGCCCTTTGGTTTTACAATGCAATTTTTATCCTTTATGCACACCAGGTAGGTTTATGTCTAAAAATGACAATATAAGTTTATAGACAAGTGTACAATCACAAACTACAACTTATGCAAGTTGAACCACTAAATCTGGCTCAAAATTGAGACTAGGGCGTGCATTTAAGGATGGGAGAATTTTACATTCAAATTTACATGAAATCTCAATTCTAGGTGCATGAAAGAAACCTCTGTTGTTCTTCAATTGAAATTTAGACGGATAGGTAAATTTGTCATTTATGTAACTCCATCTGAAAACTTATAAAACAATTTTTGGAGCTACAGGGAAGCTTGGGCGTGCATTTTCATTTTGTCACTTGCAATTGCAAAATAAACAACATGAACATGTATTCTATGATAAACCACATCCCCAACAACTTGCACAACTCAAATATAAGGTATAATACAACGCTAGGTTACTTTTTACAAAAAGTGTGTGCATTTTGAGGGTTTTACTATGCATATCTTGCCTATTTTTGCATAGAAGAGTCTTTTATGAATCTTAATGCAAAATTGACCTTGGTTATGAATCTTAATGCATAACCCACCCTCCTCTGATTAATCAAAATGTTGTGAAACGTTGTTCACATGAATCATCCTTTTTAGAGTGTAAATGCACTACTAATTATGCAAACAAGTTATAAATATTGGAATGATCAATTTACAACTTAAATTCTTAATTATGTAGCCTTAGCCAACTTTGGGCATGTAGTTTAATAGAGCCAACTTTAACAATTTGGCCCTTTGGTTTTACAATGCAATTTTTAGCCTTTATGCACCCAGGTAGGTTTATGTCTAACAATGCCAATTCAAGTTTATAGATAGGTGTAAAATCACAAACTACAACTTATGCAAGTTGAGCCACTGAATTTGGATCAAAATTAAGATTAGGGTGTGCATTTGAGGTTGAGGTTGTTTTGTATTCAAATTTACATGAGATTTCAATTCTAGGAGCATGAACAAAACCTCTCTTGTTCTTCAATTGAACTTTAGATGCATAGGTAAATTTACCATTTATGTAACTCCATATTAAAACTTATAAAACAATTTTTGAAGCTACAGGGAAGCTTCGGTGTGCATTTTCATTTTGTCACTTAGTACAGACCTTGAAATTATAAGGAAAACTTTGCCTCTTTTGCACAACCACCCTTTTTAAACTTGCAATTGCAAAATAAACAACATGAACATGTCTACTATGATAAACCACATCCCCAACTATTTTCACAACTCAAATCTAAGGTATAATACAACATTGAGATACTTTTTACAAATAGTTTGTGCATTTCGAGAGATTTACGATGCATCTCTTGCCTATTTTTGCATAGAAAATTATTGTAAGACTCTTAATGCAAAGCTTACCCTAGTTTCTGTCATAACCCACCATCCTCTAATTCATCAAAATGTCGTGAATCTTTGTGCATAGAAATCATCCTTTTTGGAGTCTAAATGCACTACTAATTGTACAAACATGTTATAAATATTGGAATGATCAATTTACAACTCAAATACTTAATTATGGAGCCTTATCCAACTTTGGGCATGCAGTTTAATATAGCCAAGTTTAAAAATTTGACCCTTTGATTTTACAATGCAATTTGTATCCTTTATGCACATCAGGTAGGTTTATGTCTGAAAATGTAGATATAGGTTTATAGACAAATGTAAAATTACAAACTACAACTTATGCAACTTGAACCACTAAATTTGACTCAAAATTGAGACTAGGACGTGCATTTGAGGCTGAGGTAGTTTTGCATTCAAATTTACATGAAATCCCAATTCTAGGTGCATGAAAGCAACCTCTCATATTATTCAATTGAACTTTAGATGCATAGATAAATGTACCATTTATGTAACTCCATCTTAAAACTTATAAAACAAATTTTGGATCTACACAGAAGCTTGGGCATGCATTTTCATTTTGTCACTTACTACAGACCTTGCACATTACAAGGAAAATTTTGTCTCTTTTGCACAACCACCCTTTTTAAACTCACAATTGAAAAATAAAGAACATCAACATGTCTACTATGATAAACCACATCCCTAGTAACTTGCACAACTAAAATCTAAGGTATAATATGAGCTTGGGTTACTTTTTACAAACACGTGCATTCTGAGTGTTTTACTAGGCATCCCTTGCCTATTTTTTCACAAAAGAGTCTTTTATGACTCTTAATGCAAAACTGACCTTGGTTTCTCTCATAACCCACCATCCTCTAATTCATCAAAATGTCGTGAATATCTGTGCATAGAAATCATCATTTTTGGAGTGTAAATGCACTACTAATTGTACAAACAGGTTATAAATATTGGAATGATCAATTTACTACTTAAATCCTTAATTATGGAGCCTTATCCAACTTTGGGCATGCAGTTTAATATAGCCAACTTTAACAATTTGACCCTTTGGTTTTACAATGCAATTTTTAACCTGTATGCACACCATGTAGGTTTATGTCTAAAAATGTCGATATAAGGTTATAGACAGGTGTAAAATCACAAACTACAACTTATGCAAGTTGAACCACTAAATTTGGCTTAAAATTGAGACTAGGACGTGCATTTGAGGTTGAGGTAATTTTTCATTCAAATTTACATGAAATCTCAATTCTAGTTGCATGAAAACAACCTCTCATGTTCTTCAATTGAACTTTAGATGCATAGGTAAATTTACCATTTATGTAACTCCATATTAAAACTTATAAAAACAAAATTTTGAGCTACAGGGAAGCTTGGGCATGCATTTTCATTTTGTCACGTAGTACAGACCTTGCAAATTACAAGGAAACATTTGTCTCTTTTTCACAACCACCCTTTTTAAACTTGCAATTGCAAAATAAACAACATCAATAGGTCTACTATGATAAACCACATCCCTAACAACTTGCACAACTAAAATCTAAGGTATAATACAAGCTTGGGTTACTTTTTACAAACAAGTTGTGCATTTGGAGTGTTTTACTAGGCATCTCTTGCCTATTTTTGCACAAAAGAGTCTTTTGTGACTCTTAATGCAAAACTGACCTTGGTTTCTCTCATAACCCACCATCCTCTAATTCATCAAAATGTCGTGAATTTTTGTGCGTAGAAATCATCCTTTTTGGAGTGTAAATGCACTACTAATTATACAAACAAGTTATAAATATTGGAATCTTCAATTTACAACTTAAATCCTTAATTATGGAGCCTTAGCCAACTTTGGGCATGTAGTTTGATATAGTCAATTTTAAGAATTTGACCCTTTGGTTTTACAATGCAATTTTTAGTCTTTATGCACACTAGGTAGGTTTATGCCTGAAAATGACAATATAAGTTTATATACAAGTGTAAAATCACAAACCACAACTTATGCAATTTGAACCACTAAATTTGGCTTAAAAATGAGACTAGGGAATGCATTTGAGGTTGAGACAGTTTTGCATTCAAATTTACATGAAATCTCAATTCTAGGTGCATGAAAGCAACCTCTCATGTTCTTCAATTGAACTTTATATGCATAGGTAAATTTACCATTTATGTAACTCCATCTTAAAACTTATAAAACAATTGTTGGAGCTACAGGGAAGCTTGGGAGTGCATTTTCATTATGTCACTTAATACAAACCTTGCAAATTACATGGAAAACTGTCTCGTTCGCATAACCACCCTTTTTAAACTTGAAATTGAAAAATAAACAACATGAATGGGTATACTACGATAACCCACACCCCCAACAACTTTCACAACTCAAATCTAAGGTATAATACAATATTGGGTTACTTTTTACAAATAGGTTGTGCATTCTGAGGGTTTTACTAGGCATTTGTTGCCTATTTTTGCACATAAGAGTCTTTTATGACTCTTAATTTAAAACTGGCCTTGGTTTCTAGCATAACTCACCATCCTCTAATTCATCAAAACATCGACAATCTTTGTGCATAGAAATCATCCTTTTTGGAGTGTACAGTTTAGACCTTGCAGTTTCATATAGTCAACTTTAACAATTTGACCCTTTGGTTTTAGAAGGAAATTTTTAGCCTTTATTCACATCAGGTAGGTTTCTATTTGAAATTTCCAATATAATGTTATAGACATGTGTAAAATCACAAATTGTAGCATATACAAGTTGAACCACTAAATTTGGCTCAAAATTGAGCCTAGGGCGTGCATTTAAGGCTGAGGTAGTTTTGCATTCAAATTTACATGAAATCCCAATTCTAGGTGCATGAAAGCAACATCTCTTGTTCTTCAATTAAACTTTATATGCATAGGTAAATTTACCATTTATCTAACTCCTTGTTAAAACTTATTAAACAATTGTTGGAGCTACATGGAAGCTTGGGCGTGCATTTTCATTTTGTCACTTAGTATAGTTTAGACCTTGCAAATTACAAGGAAAACTTTGTCTCTTTTTCACAACCACCCTCTTTAAACTTGCAATTGAAAAATAAACAACATGAACATGTCTACTATGATAAACCACACCCCAAGTAGGTTTGGGCACAAACAATAGAGTAGAACTCTATGCCCTCTGGAACCTACTTAAGGTTGCAGTGAATAGACATGTTAAAAGGCTACAATTCGTTGGTGACTCTAAACTTCTGATGGGCTAGGAAAATGGTATTAGTAACATTTCTAACTTGGACCTGGGACCTATTTTCAATAGGATTATGGAAAAGAAATTAGTTTTTGAAGAGGTGTCCTTTGCTCATGTCTATCGAGAATTCAACCACAAAGTTGATCAATTATTAAAGGAACCACTCATTTTGGAGGAGGTTTTTTTTCTTATTCATGAGAATAAGAACCATACTCCTACATATTTGATACTCTTACATATTTTTTGATGAATGGATTTTTGGTCTTGTTTTAATTTTTGTTTATGTAAAGTTAGAGGGAGTTTGTCTCATGGTTTTGTCTTAGCATTAGCATGATGTTGTGGAAATATTTATTTAAAGAGTGAATTGTATAAGGATGATTGTAAGAGTCAAATTCATAAAGATAGGCTATAGTCTTATATGATAGAATCATTATATAAAGGCAATGGTTGTTAACGTTAAAAGTAGAAGGGATCTCGTCAATGTGTATTTCATTTCCACTAGAAATATCAATACAATGATTTTCGTCTCGTAAAAAAAACCTTTAAATATAATTTCTTGTAGGTAGATTCAGACATTATTATAAAGATGCATTAAAAATCACTTAAAGATTGTAGATGCACACTAAAGATCACAACAAGCATCACATATCAGACAAGTATGAGTCAAAAATATTACCGATCTTCTATTAATTCCTCATAAATATAGAAGGATCTTTACATGACACACATCACAGATACAATCTCCATTACGAAAATGAGCAAGTTGTAATATAGATTCTACAACTTTCTCCTCTCCAAAGATTATTCCTAAGGGATCTCTAACAAGCCTATCATTTGATGTCTCTCTACTTACAACCTTATATATTATGTTCCCCATGGGGACCACTTTGACCCATAGGTCTCTTACATAAGTGGATCGCAATTAACTTTACATGTATTCATAGGTCCTAAAGCGAGTTGTTACAACCTTATCTATTGTGTTCCCCATGGGGACCACCTTAACCCATGGGTTGCTTACATAAGTGGATCATAACTAACTTTACATGTATTCATAGGTCCTCAAGTTAGTTTTTACAAATCTAAGGCGATGCTTAGTACTTGAGGCACACTTAAATCCTTAATTATGGAGCCTTAGCCAACTTTGGGCATGTAGTTTAATATAGTCAACTTTAAGAATTTGACCCTTTGGTTTTACAATGCAATTTTTAGTCTTTATGCACACCAGGTAGGTTTATGTCTGAAAATGACAATATAAGTTTATATACAAGTGTAAAATCACAAACCACAACTTATGCAATTTGAACCACTAAATTTGGCTAAAAAATGAGACTAGGGCATGCATTTGAGGCTGAGACAATTTTGCATTCAAATTTACATGAAATCCCAATTCTAGGTGCATGAAAGCAACCTCTTATGTTCTTCAATTGAACTTTATATGCATAGGTAAATTTACCATTTATGTAACTCCATCTTAAAACTTATAAAACAAGTTGGAGCTACAGGGAAGCTTGGGAGTGCATTTTCATTTTGTCACTTAATACAAACCTTGCAAATTACATGGAAAACTTTGTCTCATTCGCATAGACACCCTTTTTAAACTTGAAATTGCAAAATAAA
>ML785479.1:28295-40511 GCA_009831015.1 Picea engelmannii
AGAAATCGTGTATTACTGTATATCTGTGTTTATGGTTGCATCTCTGATACATTTATGTTATATTATTGAATATCTGCAATATCTTTGTGCATTTCTTTATTATATCTCCGCTCTCATTTCGTGCCGAAAATAATCCGGATCAACTAGGGCGTGCATTTAAGGCTGAGGTAGTTTTGCATTCAAATTTACATGAAATCCAAATTCTAGATGCATGAAAGCAACATCTCTTGTTCTTCAATTGAACTTTATATGCATAGGTAAATTTACCATTTATCTAAATCCATGTTAAAACTTCTAAAACAATTTTTTGAGCTATTTTCATTTTGTCACTTAGTATAGTTTAGACCTTGCAAATTACAAGGAAAACTTTGTATCTTTTTCACAACCACCCTCTTTAAACTTGCAATTGAAAAATAAACAACATGAACATGTCTACTATGATAAACCACACCCCAAGTAGGTTTGGGCACAAACAATAGAGTATAACTCTATGCCCTATGGATCCTACTTAAGGTTGTAGTGGATAGACATGTTAAGAGGCTACAAGTCGTTGGTGACTCTAAACTTCTGATGGGCTAGGAAAATGGTATTAGTAACATTTCTAACTTGGACCTAGGACCTATTTTCAATAGGATTATGGAAAATAAATTAGTTTTTGAAGAGGTCTCCTTTGCTCATGTCTATTGAGAATTCAACCACAAAGTTGATCAACTATTAAAGGAACCACTCATTTTGGAGGAAGGTTTTTTGCGTGTTCATGAGAATAAGAACCATACTCCTACAGATTTGATACTCTTACATCTTTTTTGATGAATGGATTTCTGGTCTTGTTTTAATTTTTGTTTATGTAAAGTTAGAGGGAGTTTGTCTCATGGTTTTGTCTTAGCATCAATATGATGTTGTGGAAATATTTCTTTAAAGAGTGAATTGTATAAGGATGATTGTAAGAGTCAAAATCATAAAGATAGGTTATAATATTATATGATAGAAGAAATATATAAAGGAAACGGTTGCTAACGTTAAAAGTAGAAGGGATATCGTCAATGTGTATTTCATTTCCAATAGAAATATCAATACAATGATTTTTGTCTCGTAAAAAAAAAACTTTAAATATAATTTCTTGTAGGTAGATTCAAACATTATTATAAAGATGCATTAAAAATCACTTAAATATTGTAGATGCACACTAAAGATCACAACAAGCATCACATATAAGACAAGTATGAGTAAAAAACATTACCGATCTTCCATTAATTCCTCATAAATATAGAAGGATCTTTACATGACACACATCACATATACAATCTCCATTACAAAAATGATCAAATTGTAATATAGATTCTACAACTTTCTTCTCTCCAAAGATTGATCTCAGGGGATCTCTAACAAGCCTATCCTTTGATGTCTCTCTACTTACAACCTTATATATTATGTTCTCCATGGTGACCACCTTGACCCATAGGTCGCTTACATAAGTGGATCATAATTAACTTTACATGTATTCACAGGTCCTTAAGCGAGTTGTTACAACCTTATCTATTGTGTTCCCCATGGGGACCACCTTAACCCATAGGTTGCTTACATAAGTGGATCATAACTAACTTTACATGTATTCACAGGTCCTTGAGATAGTTCTTACAACTCTAAGGCGATGCTTAGTACTTGAGGCACACTTTTCCTTGTTGTAGCCAGTCATCCGCTACAATCAATACTCAAATGGTTTTTGAATCATGTCACTAGCTTCACATTGTGGGGTGGTACTGAAGTAGCTTGTAGTGCAAATGGGTTAAAAATTTGGTAGTGCACCAAAGGGTCTAATGGAAGATAGATAATGCAGTATGGATATGGAGGGTGCACCACTAGGCGAGAAGACAACAGGGTATGTATTGGAGACGATATTGAGGCAAATGATTATGGTGGGAATGGAAAGGATTGATACAAACCAGGTATATGTTTACCATTAGTTATGGTCTTGTTTCTAAGCAACTGATGCGATATCCTATACCTAGGTCAAACATATTCAACGCCCATTTGGACCGACCAATTCAGACATATTCCTTCTGGCGACCTAATTTTTCTATTTTCTCCTTGTATTGTCGCATTCCATTGAAATTGTTGGCATCATTGATTCCTCCCCTCAATATGTGCTCCATTTCCTTTGGTCCTCCCACCGTTGCTAGAGACTCCCCCTTTCTTTGTCTTGGGGCCTCTTGGACTATCGACGTTGATGCAACATGCTTCTTCTTGACTGGTGGCACAATCTGCATACAGGTGCAGTATTAGGACCTCTAAACTATCTACTTGAATCCTTCCCAAGTTTCCTCCATGGTGGCATAGCCTAAACGTTCTACATTTAATTATCATTTTTCACCCAAATCGGGTTATCTAAATATGGGGAAAATCACAATTTTATGTTGTTTAACTTGTATTTATGAATGCATAAATGGATTCAACATCTTGAAAAACCCCTAGGGAACTCGGATTATACATACTTAACAACTCAACGAGATACTTATAATGCCATGGACTAGTGTCCCTTCATTATACAAAGGGGTAACTCTGAGACATGGCAGTACCGGTTAGGAACAACCATCACATGACTTCACTGGTCACATTAACTAACATTTGAATTCAAATTCACTCATAGAATTTCTGGAGGCACAACTGATCTGGGTCAGGTATTGTTTAGCATGCCCACATCATGAAAACTTTTAATCTGCACTATGTTCATCCACTAATCCTTGTACTTTCCAATCACATATCTTTTCCATTCACATTTAATTGACATCTCAAGACACAACGAGCATAATAAGCCTGCATCGGACATAATTAGCCGCCCTAGCTAGCATAAGTGGTGTCTCGATCGAGACAATGTAGGCATAATAAGTTTGTGATGGAAATTTTGACACCCATAGTTGGCATAAATAAGGCCCAATTAGGTGCCAAACACAACCATGAGATGAAAAATTTGTTGACATGTCGATGCCACATAGGTGCCATAGTGGCAGGCCATGGGGCGATGGTGGGTCATGATGGTGATTTTGGCATTGCAGAATCGATGGTCTTGAAATCCGTCAAAACAGAGTCATAAGTCTGATGAATAAAACATAGAGTCGTAATTCTGACAAATGCCAGGGCACCAAGAATAAAATATAATAAATTTTTGAGAATTAGTGAGTAATGTTTGACGGTAAGGTGGATTTTTTCCGTAACGTCGAAACAACCTGTCAGACTTCAACACCATATGTAATAGTGAAGTGTTTGGGAAATAATTGTAGAACATGGCTATGGGTTAATTTCATAGGGAAAAAAAGTCCATAGAATTAATTAGAGATCTTATATAATGAATCTAATTCTAGGCAAGGGCTAGGGATCATCAATGTCCAAACCCAATGCCAGGGACTTGGTGCCAAACAAATTACAAAATCCCTAGAAGGATTACTAAAGGCATAAAAAGTCCTTTTAAGGAATTTTATTCACTTGAAGCCCCTTATGGAAAAATTATATATAGAGTGTTCTCAACATACAAGACATGTTACTAATTCCAACTCCAATGAAAATCAAAGTTTTATTTATAGATCACTACATTTGAAAGGCTTGGGATGCAATTAAATCTCACCTTTACTAGGAAAGACATTGATTGGTATTCAACCTCTTATTTATCATGCACTTAATTTGGTGGCCTCCTGTTATCATAAGCAATTGCCATACCTTAATGGAAAACCCATGTTTTTTCATAGTGAGACTTATCAAAAGGGATATAAAGACAATTCAATCACTTTCTCTACAATTCATAGAGATTGGATCCCCTAACAAAGATTTAAAAAAAACTGTAATTTAAATGGTTTCAATATTGAAAAAAAAAAAAAATTATTGTTATGAACTCTCTACCATTCAAGTTGGATATCAAACCCATATTCAACCAGTGGAAGGATCGAAATCATAATTTTGTTAATCCCTTCTCTAGATGCAAGACAAATAATACTTACAAATGGCTAAGTTGTAATCCCCTTGTTGGTATTGGACTTAACAAAACATGGAGCCTCAAGTCCAAACTTTCAACATAGTACCTTCAAATCCAAAACATGGAGCCTCAAATCCAAAACACGCTAGTACCTTCAATGAGTTATTGGTTCAATTGTTAAGTGGGGGTAGTTTTATCCCCCCCACCAAGGTTCAAATCCCTAAAGTGACATGTTTGACCCTTCATGCATTGATCCACCTGTGCAAGCAGATTGACCCTTGTGGTTGGAACCATGTGCAATTCTTGGGAAAATTTGGTAGAAGTGATACCCTCACTTACTTCATATTAGCATATGGATTTCAATTTCACATTTGTAAATCCATCTACATTAATTGTAGTACTCCCATATTTGTAAGGCCATGCTTGTCACATTGTGATAAGAGGAAGCTAGTAAACAAATGGTTGGCATTGGGTTGAAACTTTTTGTCTCTATTTTTTCATGCCCATTTTGTCACATCATTCTTTTGTCACCTACTTGGATTAATAGCTCTAGATGAATGATTAGTATCATTTCACTCTTGATGGAGCTTATTATTACCATCGCATGTAGTTTTTCCCCTTGGACTATCTTTGTTTGATTTGTTCACGATTTTGGTGGCCCTCTATAAATGACAAATTAGATCCCTAAATACACGAAGTCGGGACGTCCTTGAACTAAATCCATGGTAGGGTTGTTAGGGTATATGAGCCCAAATCTGAAATTGAAGGAACTCTAATGGAATGTTGTCATTGGGACTCCAATTGGGTTATCTAAAACTACTCAAGTTTAGTATGATAAGATTATGGAATTAAGACAAAAGGTTGTTATAGAAAGATAAAAGATCTTTGAATGCAATGATCTGAATGACTCTCATGCTTGTAAAAACATATATCTAATAGCGTTCAAGTATAATAAGGAAGTCCATTAGGAAATAGGAAGTCTAAGAGAATGTTGGAGCAAGAGAGAATGATAGAAAGAGAAAAATCAGCCAACTCATGGATGAAGGGAAAGGAACCATTGAAAAGAAGAGGTTAATCACATAAACACAAAGATTTAGTGCAAGAGGAAATCCAAAGCCTTAATGGAGTATGTTAAGAATCTCATGTCAACACAAGTCCAAACATAATTGAAGTCGATGGAATGCCAATATCAAGGGAGAAGGAAATTAGAAAAAGGACCTCAAGGTTCTTCTAGGCTATGCAAAGAACACTATCATTGTTCATGTATATCTTCAACTTAGTCTAGACCTATTGAAGTCCTTAATAGAAAAAATGGACTTAGAGAACTACAAAAGAAAGAAAACATGAGAAACTTCTATTAAAGGGTTGCCCTACCCCGAAACATTGCCATCCATCACCTAAGATGGTGATGACAATTTGAACAATAGAGACAGTATAATTCAAAGGAAAGATGAGAAGCTTCCATTCTATGTTATATTAGTGTTTTCAACCATTTTAATTGATTATAAAGTTTATCAATTTTAAGCTTCATTTAACTTTTATTTATGAGGAAAATATTTTTATGACATTTTTTGGAATAAAATAACCTTTTATAAAATAACATTTAACTTTTATTTATGAGGAAAGTATTTTTATGACAATTTTTTTGGAATAAAATAACCTTTTATAAAATAAAATAAAAACTAGATACATTAAAAATATTATTATACATAGTTATTTAGGATTATAAGAAAAACATATCCATAAATTTATTGTATATAATTATTAGATATTTTTTAATCTTTCTTGTAGAAGTTAACTTTTGTAAGCATTTTTTTGCATTGGTTTGGTTTCACTATATTTTGTTTAGACAAAGTTTGCTAAAATTTTGAAGATTTTGAAGATGATTAGTATTTATTTTTATTATTAAAAATATGAAAATCAAATTTGAAAATATATATTTCCAATTTTGATATGTTATACGTTTAGTGTGATAATAATTCATTATGGTTTAAAAATACATAAGATAAGAAAAATTCAAAAACATAGGAATCATCTTGTATTGGCATGCAATGCCAATTGTGATGCGTAAATAGGTGTGAGGTAAGAGTTGAGGAATTAATGTCATTATGAGACATCTTTTGATGTGTGATGTATATAAACAACTCTCATGTTATCTTCTCACAATATTGAACTACCTACATTGCTCTTAGTTGTAGATTTGAGTGTATTAGACTCCTTTCATACTTGAACGTTGGTAGCTTCAGCATGTTCACATCCTGCAATAGACTTGCCACCTCCTCCTCTAATACCAAATATGTGGGTAAATCCATTACAATGTAGAATGTAAACACATAATTAGATTAAAAAAAAATTAGTTTTCCAATTTCAAAATCAAATCCTAACCCACCAATCATTCTCCATGTAACTCTCACTCATCCACATTTAGGTGGTCTTATTTTGATAAGAAATCATTTTTTATTAATCTATGAGAAGTTTTAAACCCTATGATATAGTGGTCCACTTTTAACACAAAGAGAAGAACTTTATATCTCTACTTCAAAATTTGAATACTCTCCCCTATTGACTAAGTAGTAAATATATATCAGTATTGTCTAAATTGTAAATAGATATCATTATTGACCTTTTAGTTAGTCCATATATTTTTATTTAAGAATATAAATATGTAAAAATGATGTTAGTTGGGTTGTAGCTCAATATTGAATTGGTCACAACTTTCTTATATTAGTTTAGGTTCAATTCAAAAGCATTTTGATATTTAAACCTGTTTCATTTATTACGTGAGAATGCTTAAAATAGTCTGGATTCAATTTTAGACATTTAAGTTCAATTCAAAAACGTTTTGATATTTATACTTATCTTATTTGTTTTGATATTTACATCTCTCATTTATATGAGAATGTTTAAAATAATTTAGATTCAATTTTCAACATTTTTATACTTGCACTCCTCTCTCATCTATGGGGAAATCATTACTTGCACTTCTCTCATTTATATGAGAATATTGATAATAAACTAATTTTAAATGAAATGTTGATATTTACAACTGTGTCGTTTATGTGAGAATGTTTAAAATAGTTTATATTCAATTTTCAACATTTAGATACTTGCTCTTCTCTTTCATCTATGTGAAAATCATTCATTTATGCGAGAATCATTATTTGCACTTCTCTTATTTATATGTGAATATTGATATTGACCTTAATTCAAATAAAATATTGATAATATTGATAATGACCTAAATTCAAATAAAATAAGTTAATAAACAAAACCTTTATTTATTTATTTTTTCAAAATTTCAAAAATTTATATATAAACCAATATTTATTTAACAAAATTACATAATCCAAATTTCCATAATGTATTGATATCTATTTAACAAAATTACATAATTCAAATTTCGAATCCAAATTTCTATATAGAAAGGGAAAGTATAACTTGGGTTAAAAATTTTATAAAGGGAGAAATTTTGCCCAAAACACATGGATTTCTCTACTAATAGTAATAATAATCTATTTTTAAGGTCACCTCTTAGGAGGAAACACATATTGTTAACCATTAAATGACTCATACCTCTCTTTATCCAACTGGTTTCGTAATGAAATCACCCTCCCGTCCAAGTGGTTTCGTAATGGAATCACCCTCCCGTTTCAGTGCTTACACCTCTCTTTATCCGCGTGGAAATCCCTAAATTGACATATCCCAGGGTTTCGTAAATGAGCTTATTAGAAAATGCCACATATCTTTAAAAACAAAAGTATCTTAAAAAAACAAAACCCTTAATCAGATATAGAGATAAGTCAACCCCCTCTGTCTCTGAATTTTATCAAAAAAACAGGCTCATTTGATCAAACTCCAAAGCGGGTGGCGAGAGATCTCGTTAACGAGGAGGATACACGCCACAGTCCCCATCAAGATTTTGTAACGAGGTAACGATACACGTCACAGTCCCCATCAAGATTTTGGAACGAGATAAGGATACATGTAAGTCACAATCAAAAACTACTTTTGTAGGCGGAGTTGATCCTGAGAAAAAAGAATATCGATTGGAGGAACACCTTGCTCGGAGAGACGTAGTGGTGATATTATGTAAGGGGTTCCCTCGCACAAGGCTCCTCAAGCCATTGGTTTCAAGTTGGGGGCAGGATAAGAACGACATCCGTGCCAAGTCACACACCTGGTCCTTGCCATTCCTTTATGTGGCGGTTTGCCTCGGCCACGCAACAACCATGAACAAGCCCACGTGTATATATATATCACCGAGCATACGAGATATCGATATTTTCAGATAACTACTTACAATCCCAGCTTCCTCCATGGCGTTTCCACTCCAGAAAACTTTTCTCTGCTCAAATGGCCAATCGTTCCTCTGCTCAAATGGCCGATCGACAGCTACACTGCCAGCCTTCGACCTCAAGTTTGAACGACTTAAGAAGCCTTTCATCCTCAGAATCAGAGGCATGCAAATCAAAAACAGTTCTAAAGGTAGGAAGTATGCCTTCATCTTTATTCGTGTTATACTTATTTTCAGATTTTATGAAGAACTTTGGATATTTTGGTCTGATTTGGTAATACGATAGCTCAGAAAAAGTTTGTTGGGTGCAAATCTCATGGTTTGCAGAGCTCCCACCTTGTTGGAGACACTGCCAGCCTTAGAATGTGCACCCATTGCACACTGAATAATTTCTTACTGAGTTGACACGGTATATTTTTCAGGGGAATTCATTTTTGTTGACACGTGAAATCATTGCACCTCCATATGTCAATATAGAATTTTATTTCTTTTTTTGTTTCTATGTTTTTTTTGTTTTTGAATTATGCTTGCGGGCTACAGAGAGTTATTTATAGTGACCTGCAGATTGATTTTTTTTTGTTTCTATGTTTTTTTTGTTTTTGAATTATGCATGCTGGTTACAGAGAGTTATTTATAGTGGCCTGCAGATTGATTCTTTCTTTGTTTCTATGTTTTTTTGTTTTTGAATTATGCATGTTGGTTACAGAGAGTTATTTATAGTGGCCTGCAGATTGACTGTTGGGTCTATACAACGAGTTATAAGGTGGTAATGCCAGCAACAACATCACAACCCAAAAAACATATCACTATAGGGAATGATAGGCGCAATCACCCCACCCCCTCCTTCATCGATTGGCCACCAAGATTACCCGTCTAGGATTCAATCCCCCAATCCTGCCTGTCACGCCCATGCATATTTTCAAAAACATTATGCATCCAGCCAATGTCGAGACTTCAAAAAAATATTCCTAAGCCATGGTTAGATACACATTGCGTGTATGCAAATACTCATAGACACAGTACGTATGTTTCCAACCCCCGCTTGATTGAATAAAGCTCCCCATCCAGACGTGGTTAGATACACACTATGTATATGCAAAATATGTACATACCCAATGCATACATCTATCCATGGATCCAATACCCATCGACTGAATGAAGATGCCCCCCGATTGAATCAAGGCCCTCTCTATCACACCGTGACCCTCGATTGCACGCTCGACTGCCTTGACACCACCTTGATTGGCCTTATGACTCTCTAGATGGGCTTCATGGCCCCTTGAATTGACCATAGCCCGTGCCCCTGTCCAAACACGTAAGCATGGTTCATTATTTGAGTTATAACTATGCTTCAATTGTTGGGACTGGTTCAATTCATGAACTATATGGGGGGTTCAAAACTATTGTCAGTATTGGTTTTTCACGATCAAGCCCGCAGAAAGACAAACAGGGGTTACCTCTGTAATCACATGAACCACACTTCAGGCTCCAACCACCTCAATTGCATGTCTAAGGATCTTAAACTGGAAGTTGAGTCTTTTTCTATAGTAACAATGGCCTTGAAGTATGGCCCTTCACAAGAACTCGCATTTATGTTTAGCGAGGGGCGGTGGCTCCTATCTGTCCAACCATCCATTATGATAGAACAATCATATTTGATCCAAGCCTGCCTGTGCCCTTGCATCTGGGGAGCCAAGGCCCCCTAGCAATCAATGTGATTCTTAGTTTGTTATGGCGAGGTGGCTTGAAACCTTGTGGAGCAGCCAGGATATAGCTTCTGACCATTTTCTCTTAGTGGGACGAACATGCAACATTAAAAGGAATTCCGTTTGCATTAAAAAAATCAACAATAGTATCTTCAACTTCACATTTGGGGATGTTATGCATGTCCATGACAGAATGGGATCCTTTAACAGCAGAACTTTTATGAACATTCTTACCGGTGCTTGCTAATGCGATTGTTGCAGACTGGTTTCTGTTTGCTTTGATTTCTCCAACTCCCGAAAAATATTCTTCTTCATTGTCATGCAGCAGAACAAAAGTCAAGCTTTCATTGTGCAGCCCATGCATTTCCCTGTGCTTGTCCTTGGGAATTCTCAAGCAAGCTTTGGTTCCCTGCCCTTTTTCAGAGACTAAATGAATTTTTACTCTTTCATAGCTACCTTAAAATTCCTTTGCAAAATTTGCACTTGTACAAGTGTCTGCAACAGTGTCATTCACCACGGTAAAAAATCTCATCAATTGGATCCTTCGATCCCCACACTTATTCCTGCTGAACTTGGAGCTGAAGATGAAGCATCCGATCCTCCAACACTCTGCTGAGTCAACTAAGACATTTTCCTCCTCCTGCTGTGAAAATCTGACCAAAAACAAGAAATCCCTTCTGAAATGCACTCTTGTGTTTACTGGTTTGCGGCTCTCTTGTGAAAAACATAAATTTTCAATTTTTCTCTCCTTTTGTGCGAGTGAATGGACACTTGAAATGGCTTTTATTTTCTTCTTTTAGGGTTTATTTTCACTTTTTGGGTCAGTCAATTGTCTTTTTTTGTTTTTCTTTAAGTTTGAAGTTCAAAAACCCGAAATAAAAACGAAAAGCACTGAAACCACTAAAAGTTTCTAGCGGTTTCTAGATCTGTTGAGAAACTGTTCAACCAGTTTCCAGAAACTCCTAGAAATCCTCCTGACAGTTTCTGACGTCCCAAAAGCTTTTTTGGATGAGTTTCCAGCATCCAGAAAAAATTAGGAGACTGGAAATGAGTTTCTAGGCTGTCAGAAACCGTTTTAGGGATTCATAGGCTCTTGCAAAAAAGTCATTAATTAAAAATCAATTTATGTTTGATCTTATGCCATCTTTATATAATAAAATTACTGACTTAAATTGACGTTGTGCTTCCAGAACACTCAAAAGTGAGCAGCACAGCCGTGGTGCTTCCAGTCCCAAGATCTATTCATGACATACCTAATGGTGATCATATTCTTGGGTTTGGGGCAAACTTATCAGAAGATCATCCAGTAAGTTTGCACCTCCATTCTTCAGTTCTTTCTTTGTTATATTAAAGTCTTGTAAGTTCATACATGAAACATGAATAACTATAGTAGATGATCTGAAAAACTGAGTAGTGAAGCATGAGGGATGGACTTTAAGAATAAAAAAGAGCATGGAGAGGTGCCAAAAACTCCTGAATATTTGCTTCCATTACAGATATTATGTGAAGCTATTTGTCAGAAATTCCAAGATAGGTACATGTTAATTATTCTCAAAATCTATTATGGACATTTCCATAACTCTGTCCCAAATCCAGAATCTGCAGCCAATTCATTAATTCAGATGTTCCATTCTGACACCTTAGATATGAATGCTCAACTTAGCATATGATAATAATTATAGAATCAGGTTAGCCTTTACATGTGTAAATTTGTCAATATTAATCACTCTCTTTCAAGTGCAATACACCCATGGCTGTAAACATGTGTTGCTATCTTTTGGAGACCAAGAAATGATTAATAGCCCCCCCCTTTCCCTGTGAGGCTTCTTGCATAGTCTATATAATTAGGTAGCTTGCCAATGTTGGTACTTCTGTTGAGTCGCCATTTCTACGGATTTTTCACTTTCTTTGAAAGAGATGTTTTACAAAGGATAGTGTAAGAACCTTATTTTCACAACACTCAATTTCTTTAATTTCTTTATTCATTTACACCAAAAAATTAATTGAAAATGCAAATATGCCAATAAGAAGAGCATTTACCATGTTATTCGACATGGCATTAGGGAATGCCACCTTTATAGTGTTAGCAAACTAACATATTATTATTAGAGGTTCCATCATTCCTCTTGAGCAAGCTCAGATTCCTTGATCATTGGTGCTTTGATCCGGATTATTTTCGGCACGAAATGAGAGCGGAGATATAATAAAGAAATGCACAGAGATATCTCAGATATTCAATAATATAACAGCTA
>ML785479.1:50973-76939 GCA_009831015.1 Picea engelmannii
ATTGGCAAGCTGGTATGACCTCCGCTACCTTTCTTTTGGTGCCAGTGGCTAACTGTACCAACCATGGCTTGGCGTGTTTATGTGGCTGTAATTTACACTTATCAACAGCCTTAGGAGCTATATAACTCAAATTTGAACCAGGGCCAATTAAAATAGACACTAGATGGTTGGTGATCATACCTTCCATCTCCACCACTAAAGCTTGGTGGTCATCTTGTTTATTATCCACAACTACATAAATTTGCGGCATACTCCTGGCCACGTCATTGATGGTGGTAGCTTCTTGAACGTTGTAAATTCTCCAACTGCTCTGTTGCCGGTGTGGGCAGTCCCTCAGTAGATGTTCTTCTCCACAACCCCAACATTTCAAGGGTTCTCTCTTTGGGTTATCAATCTTTCTTGGGGTAGATTCAGAAGGTTTATTTCCTCTCTCGGAGGGGAAATTCTGCTGATGTACACTTCGGGTTGGGAAGCTCATCCTTGAGTCCTTTTTATAGTTTTTAAATCTTGGGGATTTAAACCCCTTTTTCTGGAATCCCGAACAATTCTTCCGCTTCCAACCTTCGCAAGGTTCTGTCTGATGCCCAAGCTGTTCATAACAATATCTTGGCTTTCGGATAGTGTCTTCTAGGGTCTTTGGCTCGTCAAACTCAATCCTGTTATGATAGTCCTTAGGTAGTCCATTGATGAATCGTTGCACCTTTGCCTTTTCTGCTTTTATATAGGGTACGTACCTCAACAACTCGAGGAATCTGCTGACATATTCCTCTATGGTGAGTTACCCCACCTTGAGTTCATAGAATTCTTTAGTCTTTTCGTCGAAATACTTTTCCGACAGATACTTCTTCCTGAAGTATTTCTCAAACCGTTCCCAAGATAGGTCCTCTTTGTGAATCCCTTTTACATTCTTAAGGTCTTCCCACCAAATGGAAGCCTTTCCATTCAAGTTGAAAGTGGCTACTCGAGCCTTCAAGTTTTCTGAGAAGTCGTGGACTCTGAAATACTTCTTTAGTCCAAGCAGCCAGGCCTCCACTTCCTCCCCCTTCTTTATTTCACTGTCGAAAGAGGGTGGTTTGGCCCTCTTGAATTCTTCAAGATTATGATTTTTGGAATGATTTCACTTCTTCCGTTTTCTTCGGGAATAAGAACTAGTTCTGCTACTAGAAGATCCCTCCAAGTCGCCAGTTTCCTTTCCAGAGGAATCGTCTGACGCTTATCCCTTATCTCTGGGTGGACCTTTCTCGAGGTGCTCTTCCCAGTGTGGCCACTTAAAAGACCATGTTTCTGTATCTCAGGTGGACTTGACTTTTCTTTGTCTGTCATCAATCCGCGTGACTGGTGTCAGGTCCATGTTGCAATTGTCTTTGTATGTCGGATAAACTCTGTAGCAAGACTGCATTAATTTCCATTTTCTTCTCTTTCTCTTTTATCAACCTCTCGTTGTCGGCCTTGCAACTCTGTAGTTCGACCATGAGGCTCCTCACAGTCTCAGCTAGATCTGGAGGGGTCTCTAACGCTCTCCTTTCATCAGACTCTTCGTCTCTATTGCGGGAGCCATCCCCCACTTCGTGATGCGTCACCATTCTATGCTTCTGCAGTTTCCCATGGTTGATCGTCCGCTTGTTGTGCAGGAAAAACACTTGTTGTTAGTCAACATTATATTCATTCACAATCAACACATAATTCATATTTTTCAAATGCATACACACAATAGGAATTTTCATTCTTAACTTCGACTTTTGATAAAGGAGGTTAGGATAGAGAGTTACTTCTTTTAAGAGTACTTCAAATGGAGTTTCTGCGCAACTCATTCATGAGCCCAAGCAGGCCAAGTGTTGTAACCATGCTCTGATACCAATTTGTCACACACCCACTACGACAACCTAGATTTTTCGTCTTTTTCTTCGAGGGACAGAATCCTCGAATTTCTATGGGGCCTAGCACAGACCATCCCTTCCCTTATCCTCCTCCAAGCGACCACAACCTGGCCTTAGTGCAAGTGCCTTTCGCAACTCGTGAGTTGGAGAGTCAAGGCTCTCGACTCCTCTTTCTCCAATCATCGATACCCGAGATGTGATACGAGTATGGCTCCCTCCTCACTAGTGCCTGCTACATATAACCGTAGGCTAGGCTAAACACTAGCACTACTCGCAACTCGCGACCTTGCAAGTGGGAATGTTGAGCCCTCGTGCTCCTCCTTTGCGAATCCCTGAAACGCGAAAGGTCAACATTACGTGGACTTTGCCAAAGAGATGCGTACACGCCACTTGTCTCCTCCGCTGTACTCTGCTTACGAGTTGTCGCTGTCGCCCGTCGCACGAGACTTCGGCTCTCGGCGTCTCGCGACCTTAGCGATCAAGGTGCAACTTCTTCATCCTTTGAAATCCTGAGCCACGATAAGTCAACAATGGGTTGACTCTTTCCCAGGCGACATGTGTCCACCACCTGTCACCCACTCCCACCTTTCTCTGGGTGCTTGTTGTTACGCCACTTGTCAACCACGCGGTCCCCACCTAACGGATGTGCCACGTGTTCGCACGAGCCCTCAATGCTCGACACTTCGTGACTTCTGCAGTTAAAAAGAAATTCTTTCAACCTTTGAACCCCCGATACGCGATACCATGCAGAGGTTCTGATCCAACGGTTCTCCCGTGGCTTGGATCCAACAACCACGATCACATCATGAATTCGCGAATCGTGAGTTCGTGCAGTCCTACCCTTGACCACTCCAAGTCGCGAGTTAGCGAAATGCTACCCGACTGCCATGCGTCCTGTGCCGATGGACGGTTCTGAATACTTCAAGACTTTCAGAACGTTGTCGAGTCCACTCCCCTGCCTATGCAAAGGTTAAGATCGACAGTCAATAGAGCTCTGTCAGATCCTTGGATCTACGGTCCTAGATCCCATCGCTACTTGCGAAGGTTGAAAGGGTCGAGGTGTTAACGCCTGCGCTCCTCCTCTAGATCTATCGGTCTTGATAGATCTGGGGTATTTCTGAAAGGATTCCGACCGTTCGTCTACCAAACGATGGGGTATTCTCTTTCGATAATTGGACTCACTATCCTTTCTGAGCTTGAATCACGAAATTCAACTTCTCGGAGCTTCAAACTCCCACGACTCTGAGACCTCAGAGAGCTACTCTTTCTTGCATAAGGTTTCTAGACCCAGATCGCATGAACCTTCAGATGGTTCTTGGGCAATTGTCCCTGATCTTAGTTGAGTCTCTGGGTAAAGGTTCGTTACGGTTCCAAGGTTTATGGGGTAATTCCTGGGGAAGAGTACTCTCGAGGAGCCTTCCCAGAATATTACGAGAATCAAGCAAACAAGACGATTCTCTGTGGAGCGAACTCATACCCCAGACTTAATCATTTGTACAGGAACCAACTATGGCATGTAAGTATACACATGCATCCATTATTTCTAGTCTAAAACACCAGGCAATCATTCCACACAGAAATCATTATGGGCATATAAACATGAGCATGTATTCATGATATTCAATTCAAAATACAAGGCATAAAACACTTATCAGATCTACCAGGCGTGATGCAACTGCTGAGAGGGGTGCTCGTTTCCACCCAATCGTAGGCTCAGTGACTCCAAACGGATTTACCACTAGCCATCCCCGAGCTAGACCACGATGCTTTGAGATTCAGTCTCCTACTTCCAGCTCAACGGAAGTCAAGGACGAAAGTTACTCTCCTTCTCCTGATATAGAAAAATAATCCAGGACAAAGGTTACTCTCCTTCTCCTATGTTCAGAACTCCCTCTGTTTCTAGAGTTTCTCCAGTTCTCTTTCGCGATCCCTGTCGTGCGTGCTCTCTCCCTCTACCACACTTCTTCTCTTGCCTTTTTCTCTGCAAGATTGCATGTGGCGCGAATTTCCCCGTCCGTGGTTAGGTCTGAGAGCTTTTACGGATGGGCGGTTCACCCCCATCCCCTCATTAACTCTTGAGGAGCCTCCCCACCTACCAATCTGACGGGAAATCCATTCCAGGGTCAGAGAGTTGCTTTGGTCTTTGAGCAAGTAAAAACCAGTACGGTACTGGCTCGGTGGAAGTTAACGCAACCATTCCATGTCCCTTCCACCACCTCTCATTAGCCATCTTGGTCTCTTTTAGCACATCCCCCTCCCAGCAGTCATGCAACACATATTCATAACATAATTTACATTCATCGACTTTTTATACAAAGGTCCGTCAAATCAAATATTCACATCTTTGAGTTTGCCATAGTTCTTGGCCAATATAGTTATTTTTACAGACTGGGGGAAACAGGGTGTTACAATGTAATTTTTGTAACTCCATGAAAATACCGATCAACCCAACTGCTATCTTTTTACCAAACAGAACTTACACCAACTGGGGTCTCAGACTGAAATGCAGGCCACCACAACATGAATGAGATCAGTCTCACAGGGGTTTGACACACAGGCAAAGACAAACCTGCCACAATTGCATGAATGAGCACTGAAACACCTCGCTTAAATCAGCAACATGAAATCGAATTCAAATCAATGAAAAGCTGCCCAAAAGCTGCCCACACTGAAGACTCCTTGAAGTATGACCACAAAGAATTTGACCTGCAGTCCATCAAACACAGAGTAGGAATGAAACACAGTCAACTACAAAAAGGAGAAGAAACAATGACAAGAAACAGCCCATCCTTCATGAACCCTTTTCTTCTCTGAAACAGCTCAGACAATAAAATAATGGCATCAGAAACAGCCCATTTTTCATGAACCCTTTTCTTCTCTGAAACAGCTCAGACAATAAAATAATGATGTCAGACACAGCCTGTCTTTCATGAACCCTTTTCTTCTCTGAAACAGCTCAGACGATAAAATAACAGTGTTAAACCCTCATGACCATTCGTTGTTTTAGTCATTCAATGTCTCTGTTTGTATAATCACTGAAACTAGGTCTGACCTCCAATGGCCAACACAGATATAACAATATCTCTCTATAAAATAGCACATAAAACAAAACTAGAATTGCAGATAAATAAAAACAATAGTTTACCAAAATGCCTGCTCAAATTTCATCCACAACACTCTAGTCATGTAACCTTGGATCTGCAACTATGCTCCGATACCATGTTGTTAGAGTGGAACTTCCTAAGTTCATACTACATAGTACAAAGGATTGAGGCATGCACAGAAAATTTTGAAAAGAGACAAAAGACTACTTGTTTGCGAGATGAATCCATTTTTTCCCATTAGCATACATCACACTATAAAGCCCAATAAATGACTTGTGGCCTTCCTTATTCTTATTCCACTTAAAACCGCTCACGGACGTGTCACGTCTCTAATTTGTTACTACAATAACAAAAACACACACACAACTATGCACTTAAAATGACTATTGCATTCTAACGGTTAAGCCAAACCTAAGCCCTAAGCCTCTAATGCAAGTTCTTCAGCTAAGTTTTCGTCTCCAGTGTTGTTTTTTAGTGGCCTTAATATGCATGATCTCATTTAGAGCTCTTGTAGTCACATGCAGAACTTGTCACTTTAGATTTTCAAGCACGCATCAATTTAGATTGACATGCTCCAAATGCCCATACAACTCTGTCCCGTGCAAATAACAATAAGCATCACCAACTGCAAATGTGTTTAAAGCTGTGTATTTGCTACAATTGAAAAATCACAAAAAACTGGATTTTTCAAAAATTCCTCAAACAAATTCTATGCACTAAAGTCTACAGGCCAATGCCTCTGACCCAAATGCTTGTAGACTAAATTGATAAGATGAAAATGCAGAGTTAGGAAACATAAATAGACTGAATTCATAAGATAAAAGTGCAATGCTGGTTGTTGGAATGCTAACTGTGGCAGCATGCCACTAAAAACATTTGGTCCCAATAGTAAGTCATTGCCCCAAATATTGGAAAGTATCGTAAGATGCTTCCCTAAACTTAAGCGCCATGCATCCACCACCTACCATGGATGCTGCATCACACTGTATGGCTACTGCCATGCTCAGCCTAACTCAACGAGTCAAGCCTTTGGTAGTATAGGCCCAAATATTGCTTGGGAACAAGTGAAAAGAGTAAAAATAACAGATCAAGCAACAATAGTGCAGTAATAGGACGTGTAACAACAAAAATAATAAATCAAGCCCTTTCACAACAAAATCTTTAAAAACATTGACAACATCAACAAGCCCAATAAACATCAACACGCCCAACAAAGTGCATTAAATGCAAGTTGAACTGCGGTAATGGTAAGTAAGCAGTAACAAATGAGTCTGAGAGTGAACTTGATAAACCTTAGAGGAAATGAAAAGGAACTAAGGAATGAAGGTAAGATTGAATTCAACATTAATTTTAGTCAATACTGTGCCTTTCAGGTACAATGATAAAAAAGGACAGAGCATTGCACTTGTTATGCAGATAATTCTTAAGTCTTTTTGTGTGTGCTAATAATGTCCCAAGTGTTGATAGTTGATTTGGTTGATCTATCTTAGGCATTCCCCATTGCATTCACCATCAAAAGTGACAAAACAATTTTTACAGTAGAAGGATCCTTGGTGCCTTTCTATTCTTTGTGATTTTTATTCTTGTACAGTTCCTATGAAATTTTTATCATATATACATTAATATAAAGCCAGTAGTAAAAAACTCATTTAGACTAGATTGGAATCGAAGAACCAAACCGAGTGAAATTAGCAGCTTATGAGACAGACTGCTATAAAGATTCTAATTTCTGCCATATTTTCTTGTACACTTGTAAGGTCTCAGGTAACCAGGTGGGTTTATTTGTTCCTGCAGATTCCATGATTGATAGTCATTTTAGATCCTTGTACAATGTAAACCATTCTTCCTTGACATTTATGACTTTCCCAATGAAATTTTCTAAATGCTTTATTTTTACATCATTTATTTACCCTCTGGAGGAATTTATCATTTTTATGTAGAGCTTTCATTAACACACCTGTAACCTTCAACTTTATCTTCTTCATGGGTTGGCCACTAAATGGAGTATGGTACAAATGCGTCAACCAATACTTTTCTTTTTTGTGGGGAAAAAAATAATTATGCATAGTCTTACACTCATGAGAATATCTATTATAGCATTTGAACTTAACTTGTTTCAGCCTAATCTATAGGACTTAAATCGTTTCATCCTGATGATTGATCTATAGGGATACTATGATGAAGAATACAAGAGAAGGCGGTCATTTGTTGCTGATCTGGCCAAGAAACACAAAATGTGAGTAAAATGTTTGATTGTTATCCCATTCTTGAGTGCCATTTAATGTTATTGCCACAACTTGTTCAATGCTTGATGAGTCCAAGGTATAATCTGATGGAAATGAAAATCAAAAGATAGAAACAAATTTTATTTACCTTTGTTTTTTAGAACAAGAGCAGTTACTCTAGTTTTTTTAGTTTCATGTGCTTTGAACCACATCAAAATCATGAGGTTTCAATTTCTGTAGAGGAGAACCCATTCCTGAGATCAAGTATACTACTGAAGAAGCTCATGTTTGGGCCGAAGTCCTTACAAAGCTTAGTGAATTGTACCCCAGTCATGCTTGCAAAGAGTATTTGGAATCATTTCCACTTTTCAACTTTTCTCCTAACAGAATTCCTCAATTAGAAGAGCTTTCACAGGTATATTGAGTTTTGAATTTGATCGCTTGTTTTTATATACCTTTTAAATTTTGATATGGATCGAGGCTTCTGCCACTGTATACAACAAATTTGGCATGGGTTTTGTCACAGGTTTTGCAGCATTATACTGGATGGCAAGTAAGACCTGTTGCAGGGCTGTTGCATCCGCGTCAATTTTTGAATGGACTAGCTTTCAAAACATTCCACTCAACACAGTATATTCGTCACACTAGCAATCCAATGTACACTCCTGAGCCTGACATTTGCCATGAGATACTTGGTCATATGCCAATGCTAGTACACCCTGAGTTTGCTGATCTTGCTCAGGTTATTGGCTTAGCATCACTGGGAGCATCGGATAAAGAAATTTGGCATCTTACTAAGCTATATTGGTATACAGTTGAGTTCGGAACAATTGAAGAAAATAACGAAGTTAAGGCATTTGGAGCTGGCATACTGTCAAGCTTTGGTGAGCTTCAACACATGAAGTCTGACAAACCAACATTTCAGAACCTTGATCCATTCGTTCAGCTACCCAAGATGAGTTACAAGGACGGATTTCAAAAGATGTACTTCTTATGTCAAAGCTTTTCAGACACTGCAGAAAAACTTCGCTCCTATGCAAGAACTCTTCACTCTAGTAATTAGCAAAGTCTCTATATAACTATGAACAAACATGCCTGTATGAATAGCTTCTAAATTCTATTGGATTCACATCACCTTATGCACAAACTAGCATTAGCACCTATCAGCACTAGAGTAAGCTGACAGGCCTGACCGTCATTGTTATTGCACCTGCCTAGGAGGTCACTGGGGGTGCTGAAACAAAAAAGATGAGGGATATTGCCACAATCTATCGCGTATAGGTGCTAAATCCATTCACCATAAAATTTAAAGATGCACAATCTGTATAGTGACGGGTAAATTCAAGTGGACTGGCCTAGTAGACCAGTTGTGGGTATGCAAATTTGCAAAACTCATTCATAATGTTTCTGTTCAAGTTGTGTAAAGGACAAGGACAAAGATATATATGAGTAAATTTTAGATTCAAATGGACTTGTTTTGTTGTGAAAATTTGATAAACGTTTCTGTTTGAGTACTCTGCAATTCCAGTTGTACAAATATTGTTTGGGAGCTGTGTATGTTAATGGAATACTGCATAGTTTTCATTGTACCATTTTGCATGTCAATAGAATGAGCGTGGAAGTCCCTGGATGGCCATTTTATATGGACTGGAGCTGTTTTTCTTATGTGTATTCCATCTTAAGGACTGGTTTCTAGTCCTCTGCTGGGTGTAGCTTAGATTTTTGTTTCTTGGATACCTGTGTTAAATTTCAGATCATGGTAGGCAGACATGCACTCTATACAAATCCTAGGTAACAGAAAAAATGAAAACCTATCAAAACAGCAGATGAAGGAACACGAGATCTACGAACACAAGACTCTGAAAATTATGAAAGCGAATATAAATCTACACTCTCAATCACATCTGTCTCCTATAAACTCAGAAAGAAGGAATTCACCACAATGGCTCAAAACTGAATGAATTAATGCCCCAACCCTACCTTCCTTTTATAGACTAAGGCTACAGATTTACAAAAAAAGCCCATTCCTGTAGCGAGCCTAGATTTAGAAGTGGCTGTGAAACCCTAACTCTAAATCTGCCTAGAGATATGCGCCCTCCATGCATGAGAGAATGCATAGAATAAAGCGCCAATCCTCCTAGAATAGAGCACCCATGGTTTAAATCTGGACACCACCTCAAACATAGTGCCTACTCTAAATTTGGAAGTCTTCCTAAGTCATGTACTTTCTCTAAATCTGGAAAACTCTAAACTCGAAACAGAAACTTCAAAACAGAACAACAGTTTCTAATTAAAGAAAATCCTAAAACTGGAATTCTCCAAGGCTGGCAACTCTCTAAGGCTAGCACATGAATGCGCCTTCACCTTTATCTACATATCCACTGCTGTGCCTCATCACTGCAGCGCCCTTGATCATCATCAGTCAAAGTGCTGGACACAGGCCAAGGTTGTACAGAGCTGCTGAAAATGGTGAGTGCACCATGCTGAAGAGAACTGTTGAGCAACACAGATACAGAAAACTACCATCCATCTTTGCAAGGAAGGTGTCTCCGCCAAACCAAGTCTCTTTCTCAGCATCTCAATCTTCCCCTTAGCTAGGGGCTTCGTCAAAATATCTACAACTAGCAAATCTAAAGGAACATAATCTAGGACCACTGCTCCCTTCTGAACTATGTCTCTAAGGAAATGGTGTCAGATATCTATATACTTGGACGGATCATGAAATACCAGATTCTCAAAACTCTGAGGGCCCCAACATCTGATCGTTCAATTCTGCTATCAACTTATGAAGCCATATGGCCTCACAACTAGCAGAACTGGCTGCCATATACTTTTCCTCCGTTAAGCTGAGTGCAACTGCTGCCTGCTAAATGAAGATATCATACATGATCTCAAGCTGAAACAAAATCCCAAAATGCTCTTCCTAGCACTTGCATCCCCTACCAATCAAAATCAACAAAACCATGCAAGCATCAACTCACCATCTCCTACATACCTCAAGCGATAAGGGATTGTGCCCTTCAAGTATTGGAGCACATGCTTTGCAGCAATCCAATGAATATGCCTGCGTTCAAACCATGAACTGGCTCAAAGAATTCAATGCAAAACATATAACAGTCTTGGTATTCGCCGAAGACATAAGGGAACCAATCAACTGCCTATACAGAAAAGGATCTATGAAATCTGAATCTAAATCAGCATCTAACTTCAAATTTGGAACCATAGGAGTGGCAAAGTGTTTACAATCAGCATCTGACATCTCTTAAGAATCTCTATTGTGTACTTCCCTGTCCAAGGAAAGCATCATATGTACCCTGCCATGTTAGAAAATAATAGGTGTGCTCATTTAACCATAGACAATATAGCAATATTGTCACCCAGCCATAGGCCGAAGCCACCCCCGAGCACCTTAACCTTGACAGAGAGAATAATTCTGGAAGTAAACCCTAAGTCCAAAAGACAATCAAGGTAGCGTACCACTCTCCAGAGCTAGCGTACAAAGCAGAAAGTCCAAGCCATAACCAAGAGAAAGTCCAAGCCTAAAACCGAAAATACTAGTTGCAGTAGTTGCAGTTGCAGCTACTCTCTAGACTTGTGCACTTACTAAATTTCTGCAGTGCGCACTAAATTTCTGCAATTGCGAGCTGTGTGTGTCCAAATGAGCTTTGACATCCTGTATTTATACTGCTCTTCCTTAGCTGTCTGGGACGACTTCTCTCTCTGGAGGCTAAAAACTCAATATTAATTATTTTCTTTAGCCGACTTGTCTTCTAGGGTTATGTCCAATGCTTTAGGGTTTCTTCTTGCTTCCCGAAATATTCTATTCTTGTCAGGGTTACACGTGGAGGTTTAATACCTCCAATAGCTATGATCCAGGTGGATATCAGTGGCTACCCACCTATTCCATGGGCTCGAAAAACAGTTTTCCATCTTGGCAGTTTTTCGGGTTCCAAACTTCTGGGGCCATTTTGAGGCCCTAAACGATGTTTTTTGGGGATTTGGGGCCCAGCTGATTGCTTAAGGCACTAACCTGGGCCAGTCGAAAATCATTCTTCTTGGTTAGACCTTTCCAATGGCGTATCGAGTGCCCCAAACGAAGATCGTATGCAAAAGTTACGCCCCCAGGAGGTTGACATATCAGCTACCCCCATCAGGGCCCGCAAACCTTTTGGATTTTCATCTTCTGAGGTTAGGGTTTTGGATTTTATTTATGTTAAAAAGGCCTTTGGAGCCTCATTGTAACAATCATGTTCTTGCGAATGCGAGTAGCCGTCACATCTCTTCTCAAAGATAAGCTACCACCATTCTAGCGAGTCTTTCACTCTGTATTTTTACAGTCTTTGTACATTTTCGCTCATTAATAGAAATTGTATTATTGTATCTCTGTGTTTATGGTTTCATCTCTGATACATTTATGTTATGTTGTTGGATATCCGAGATATCTCTGTATATTTCTTTATTATATCGTCGCTCTCATTTCGTGTTGAAAATAATCTGGATCAGTGGTATCAGAGTAGGCTGCTCTTGATCGTTTTTTTTCAGTGCATGTCCCCGACGAGGTCTGAGTATATCAAGTTGGGTCTCGAGCTTGTCTCTCTTGAAGATAATCGTTCTCACATGACCAAGAAACCCTCCATGGCGGAAGAAAAGAAAAACGACGGAGCAGACAATTCTATCAATCTGTTGCTTGAGAAAGCTCTCATGTGACAGAGGGACGAAATGATGGAGAATTTTTCTCACATTCTTCAACGCCTGTCGATAGCAACAAGCACATCTTCATCAAACAACCACTTTGGAAGCACCTCTCCTTTCAAAGTACATATTGATTTTGATATTCTCGTATTTGAAGGTCAGATAGATGCGGATGCCCTAGAGAAATGGTTAAATATGCTAGAAGGTTATTTCTTTGTTCACCATTTTTCCGACAAGGAAAAGATCACCTTCTCAATCCTTAAATTTCTCCCCCATGTCAAACATTGGTGGGAAACTTACTGGGAGCAAATTTCCACAGAAGAGTCTGGAATATATGGGGTCGATCCCACTGAGAATTTTTTTGTGGATGCGGTAAAGGAACAGTATTACCCTATTGGCAACTATGAGGACCAATATATGAGATGGACCACACTGCGACAAGAGAGGGGCCAAGCAGTTCTAGATTTCACCAATACCTTCCATACCTTGTGCACCAAGCTGGGTATCAAAGACTTCGAACGATATTTGGTTCTGAAATACCGTGGGGCTCTACACAGAGACATCCAAACTGAAATGGATTTTTTGGACATCTCATTACTCAGTGTTGCTTATTGATATGTTGTTAAAATCGAGCAGAAATTTAAGCACCAGAACAAACAAGAGTTCAGGTCTGCAAATCCGCAACAACCAAAGTATGATAAAGACAACCCTAACAAACAGTCTCCCGAAAACCAGTCCAAGCCACAGGAAGAGAAGGGTCACGGGAAGACAAAGAAGGACACTGAAAAATGGTGCGTATTCGACAAAATCCCCTGGCACAACACCGATGAATGTCACTCAAAACAGTTATCGGTGGCCGAGATCAAACACAAGGAGTCGAACCCTGATTTAGAATCTGATTCTGAAAATACTGGTAAAAGATAGATCATCGACACAGACCCCACTGCTATTGTCACGACCGCAACAATTCAACCAGAAGAACCAACAGATCTAGAAGAGGGGGAGAGCATTTTTCATTCACAGATGTGGGTGAAGGGGACCCCGTTGCATTTTATTGTTGATAGCGGAAGCCAGAAGAACCTCATCTCAACAGAGGTCATCAAACAGTTGGGATTTTCGACAACACCACACCCGCAACCATACAACATCGGGTAGCTTTGCTAGGGACGAGAGCTTCGTGTCAACCATCAATGTCAATTTTCATACGTCATCCATCCCTTCAAGGATGAGGTATTATGTGATGTTTCCCCACTGGATGTCTGTGATGTTCTCTTGGACCAACCATATATGTGGAAACTCCATGATGTTTATGAGTCTCGACCCCACAGTATCATTGTTTCTCTGGGGGGTCATATCTACAGAATACCAAAAGTAGTTCCGACCACTGTTCCACCTAAACAGTGTCGCAAGGTAGTATCTCATACTAAAAAATTTAGCTTCTTCACAATCTGTTCAAAAGGGGAACAAAAAGATACTGCAACCACTACAGCCTTGGCCCAAGCACCTTCCGTCCAACAGAAG
The DNA here is from genome assembly GCA_009831015.1 of Picea engelmannii. Lineage (NCBI taxonomy): Eukaryota > Viridiplantae > Streptophyta > Pinopsida > Pinales > Pinaceae > Picea > Picea engelmannii. The sequence goes on from ML785479.1 coordinate 64,393, forward strand.
CAGGTCGACAAGATTGCAGAAAAACACAAAGATTCCTTCTGCACATAGTCATCTCAAGTATCCCGACTGGTTGAACAAATTCAACCCCACCAACAACAGGTTTGCGATAGCCTTCCACAAACCAAACAACGCGACGTCTCCAACAAGACAAGCAACTCACCAAGATTCAGATTCAGCAATTGCTTTTCGCTCTCCCCCGGGAACTCAACACAATGGAGACCATTGCTTCCTAAGGAGGGAGGATTGATCAAGGTGTATATCGGTGGCCACCCACCTATTCCACATGCTCGAAAAACAATTTTCCATCTTGGCAGTTTTTCGTCAGTTTTTCGAGTTCCAAACTTCTGGGGCCGTTTTGAGGCCCTAAATGAAGATCGTTTGCAAAAGTTACACCCCTGGGAAGTTGACGTAGGTAAACGGGCATATGTCTATAAGACCTAGGTAAGCACTAACCTAGGCCAATCGAAAATCGTTCTTCTCAGTTGTACCTTTCCAACGGTGTATCAAGCGTCCCAAATGAAGATCGTTTGCAAAAGTTACACCCCTGGGAAGTTGACGTATCAGCTACCCCCATCAGGGCCCGCAAACCTTTTGGCTTTTCATCTTCCAGGGTTAGGGTTTTGGATTTTACTTATGTTAAAAAGGCCTTTGGAGCCTCATTTTAACAATCATGTTCTTTCGAATGCAAGTAGTCGTCACATCTCTTCTCGGAGATAAGCTGCCACCATTTTAGCGAGTCTTTCACTCTGTATTTTTACAGTCTTTGTACATTTTCACTCATTAATAGAAATTGTATTACTGTATATCTGTGTTTATGGTTGCAACTCTGATACATTTATGTTATGTTGTTGGATATCCGAGATATCTCTGTATATTTCTTTATTATATCGCCGCTCTCATTTCGTGCCAAAAATAATCTGGATCAAGCTACCATAATATCAACACTCACTCCTAGCTAGGGAGATATTTAAAGGTAATGGTCTTGAGCACAAACATACCATTCAACCAGTAGCATCATCATAACCACACATCCTATCTCATGGTCAAATCAAGAGCACCATCATTACTATCAGTATCATCTGATAACATCAATTGTATCATCTCTCAAAGCCATACTCCTTCTGAGTAATCACGCATGATGCTCGATAAGTCACCCACTCCATAGAGTGATACAAGAATCATTCTTCTAATCTGGACATATGTCCTAGAATAATAACTATTCCAACAGATGTTGGAAGTCATGCCATGGGCTACAAGGACTATTCTTCTAATCCAAACATACGTCCTAGAAGAATAAATGTCCTGGACCATTTTCCACCTGAAGAATGTCTATCCACCATCACATTGACTATCCATCTAGCTGATAATCATTTCCAACACTACTGATAGTCTTCATGGCAATTGGAACAATTCCATTCAATAGAACACAACTGTGTCTATCCATAGTAGTACACAACTACTATCTAGTGGTACACAACCACACCAAGTAGCACACGACTACTTAATTAGTGATTCATAGTCACAACCAGTGGAACACATCCACCGCAGTAGCATACATATATTGTCCAGAGACATACAATGTCCACAACAATCATATCATCTGATATCAACCTGCATAAAACAATATCATGATATAAATTGAGTCATCTGGGCCATTCTTCCACTCACATCTGTGAGATCTGGAAGAGCGTATTCCCTCAGAAAGTAAAACATCATCCATGGGATATCTGGACTATTCTTCTCAAGCACAGAAGAATAAATGTCCCTAATTTCTAAGCCTGGACCATTCACCAAACTGGGCCATTCCTTCGACACTAATCATAGTGCAACTTGGAGAGAATGAGTCTGCCCTAGGGAATGTCTATCCCTGATTGTTGAACCTGGACCATTCACCTAACTGGGCAATTCCTTTGGCACTAATCATAGTGCAACCTGGAGAGAATTACTCTGCCCTAGGGAATGACTATCTGGACCATTTCCTAATTGAAATGATTGGCCTGCACCAACCTCCAAAACAAACCATTCTTTGAAACTTCTCACAACTATGAAATTTGATAGAATGTTTGCTTGACGAGGTGGACCATTCTACTTGACCACTGCTCAGAGTGACTGCCAAGAAGAATCGTTGTCTTAGACCATTCCCCACACTGGCCACAAGGGGAATCGTTGTCTATGGTACATCAACAATCTATTGGACCATTTTCATTACGAAAATGATTGTCCGATCTGGACCATTTTCCAAACTGGAAAATGCATGTCCGTCGGAAATCTCAAACCACTTTTTGAATTGGAAAGGAACTGCTCATCCTGAACCATTTTTCAAACTAAAATGACTGTTCATAAATCAATAACATATCAGTGCTCCCTCCCAACCTGGGAGTAATCTCTTCATTTTTCAATAAGGAATTCGTTTCCACGAGCCCCATCTTGTTTCTTAAGTACGCAAATTTTTCATCTTGGACAGAGGCTTTACCAAAATATTTGCTATCTTCTCATCCGTGGAGATATATTGGAGAACCACTTCTATTTTCTAGACTTCATCACAAATAATATAATGCTTGATCTTAATGTACTTCAGTCTGTCATGGAACACTGGTTTTCTCTGAAGGCTTCATATAGCTCTGATCATTACAATATATCATGGTCGAATTTAACACTTATGTTTCCTGCTAGCTCATGATATTGTGGCAAGACACAAACTGAAACATATCCAAGTAGCACGTCTTCTTTCATCAAGAGAGTTTTCCATGGATTATCAATCCATCATCCCATACTTCTGAGTAACTATTCTGATACACTATCTTTGTCATAGAAAGTTTTCACCATGCTTTTGTTGTATATGAGATACTATGCATCAGGTTGTTTGAATCCATACAAATTCTTCTTACATATGCATACATGGGTTTCTTTATGGTATAAGCTTCTTTCTCACTTGCTTTATTGGGAAGAACAATCTTTTACATGTAAACTCCAATTCATGGATACTACAAGAGGTATATCTGGTTTATTGGAACACGCTATTGTCATAGTCTTCTCCCTCCTCCTAGAAGAAACTATGAATCTTGCAATGCTTCCATTCATAAGTCTTTTTCACTTTTTCTTACATACATTGTTCTTTATCATAACTTCCATTTCTTCTGCTCGATTGCTTCTAGTGGGTTCAAACCAAGCTGGTAGTATTTGTGATTCTCGGTATAATAATTGGTTTTTTTGGCTTTTCTTTCTTTCTTGAAATCTTCATGTTCCTCCCCATGTTTCTCTTTAGCTCTTGGGTCCATGGAGTCTTCTATCGATTCCATGCCCTGTAGATTCAAACTTCTTCCTTTCATCATGGGATCATGGATGTAGATGGAAAACCAAGGATACTTTAAGGCTTCTTTTCGAAGAAGACTTCTTCTGAACACGTGTTGCTTATCATGGCTGCTACTTTCAATGAGAACATGCACATATACTTCATAATCCTCAATGGATCATATCATTTATGATTATCTCCCTCCTAATCCTTGCTTCATGCATGAATGCATGTTCTTCTTTTGGAATTATGTAATCAACTCCCTCCAACTAAGAGAGTCCACGCTTCCGTCTGCATCCTTATTGCCTTTTGCAAAGTGTCACAAGTCTTTTTCTAATTTCCTCTTGATTGTTGACTTCTTTCTGATTTGACTTCTTCTGGGTCTCTTCAAGTTTGATTATGATTTCGACTTATCTAGCAGTTGTTACTTATATAATATCTTCCACAGGAGTTGTTACCAAGGATTGTCAACATACTTCATCTTTTCATGTGTATTTCTTGACTTGTAGTCATCGTGATAACAATCCTTATCTTGTTAATATTCCATAGGTATTTTTTCACTTGAACATCTTATCTTCTAAGAAATAGATATGCATGATATGTATAGAAACTATGTAAACACGGTATGTACAACAACTTTGAAGAATATTGTTACCTCGACTTAGAAGAAGAAATATTTCTTCATCTTGTTTGACTTTCTTTGAGGGTTTCTTTTATTCAGAAACTATTTTTTCGTGTGTTTCATTCCTTTTCAAGACAGTGACTCATATTTTCAACAGTTGAAGCATTGTATTTTTGACATATCCTTTTCTTGATTTGGTTCTTCCCTAAGTCAAACTTCTGCTTATTCCTGATTTTCTTGAACTTTGTTGTGAGGTTTGATCATCATCTTTCCTTTGGAATTTCTCTTTTGCACTAATCCTTGATTCTTCTTGTGCACAACAAGTCCAAAGTTCTTCAAATGTGGGATACTCCTTTCTTGTGTTCATGCTTGTGACAAATGCATCCCATGCCTTGGGAAGGCCATTGATTACTATATTTACTAGTTCCTTTTCTAAAATAATTTCTTCAATAGCTTGTAGTTGATCTCTTAACCGAGATATTCTTACCAAGTATGATGTTATGTTGTCATCATCATTCATTTTCATGTCACAAAGCTCATTCTTCAGACTCATTACTTGTCCAAAGTTTTTGACTGAGAAGAGGCTAGTTAGGGCATCATACATCTTCTTAGATGAGTCAAGATGAGAGATGTAGGGTATCAAGTGGTCTTTTACAGAGTCCACTATGATACTCATGGAATTGATGCCATTGTCCTTGAACTTCTCCATAATTGTAACGTTCTGAGGTTCCTTCTCTTTTCCTTTTTCAAACTGTGGTTCCACGATCTTTCCTTTAACGATATCCAACACTTTATTCTTGGCAAGGATGAGGTCAATCCTTGTCTTCCATGCTCTAAAGTTAGAAGCCCCTTCTAACTTGTTTTCTGACTTCATAGAGTAAGTCATGACTGCTTTGACTTTGACCAAAAACTCAAATTTGACATTTTAGCTTGTTGAGAGTACCAGGAGGTGCGCTAGGTTAGGGCACACTAGGCTATCCAAAAATTAGGTCAATCTCTTCACTTAAGGTGCCTCAACAAGAGGGTTAGGGTTTCGTTGCTGCAACAAAAATTTTAACTACAACTGCAATTGTAACTGAGCAAATGCTCCCAATCTATCTTCCAACAGTTAGACTATTCGAAGATAGTGTGGGCCCATAACCTGTTAGAAAATAATAGGTGTGCTCATTTAACCATAGACAATATAGCAATATTATCACCCAACCATAGGCCAAAGCCACCCCCGAGCACCTTAACCTTGACAGAGAGAATAATTCTGGAAGTAAACCCTAAGTCCAAAAGCCAATCAAGGTAGCTTACCACTCTCCAGAGCTAGCATACCAAGTAGAAATTCCAAACCATAACCAAGAGAAATTCCAAGCCTAAAACCGAAAATACTAGTTGGAGTAGTTGCAACTGCAGATACTCTCCAGACTTGCGCACATACTAAATTTCTGCAGTGCGCACTAAATTTCTGTAGTTGTGAGTTGTGTGTGTCCAAATGAGCTCTGGCATCCTGTATTTATACTGCTCTTCCTTAGCTGTCTGGGCTGACTTCTCTTTCTAGAGGCTAAAAAATCAATATTAATTATTTTTTTTAGTCGACTTGTCTTCTAGGGTTATGTCCAATGCTTTAGGGTTTCTTCTTACTTCCCGGAATATTCTATTCTTGTCAGGGTTACACATGGAGGTTTAATACCTCCTGCAACTACCATAATATCAACATACCAAACCTCTAGCCCCACAAAATAGTGCATAAGGTTGATGTCTTTCATATCAAATTCACTGGCTAGCTTCTTCTTGCACCATGCAATGAGTTTTTCAGAACTACTTATAAAAAAAGGAACAAATCATTTACATGCAGGACCAAGACAATCAGAGCATATTTATCAAACAATAAATAAATATTAGGATCTGCAGCAGTCTTGGTGAAGCCCAAATTGAAATAAGTACTCATCAATCCTTGACTACCATACATGTGGTGCCTACTTCAACCCATAAATGGATTTCTTCAATCTTCATACACGGGCATCTCACCCATGCACCTCAAAACCCCTCAATTGATTAATGGATACTTCCTCCTCAACCAAATCATTCAAAAAAGAAGTGTTAACATGCATATGGTATAAGACCAACCAAAAAATTATGCCAAAGACATAATTATTTTGGTGGAAGTATAGCTGGAAACAGGCGAAAAGGTCTCCTCATAGTCAACTCCCTCTCTATGGGAGAATTCTCTCACTACAAACCCAACCTTGTACTTCTCTATGTTGCAACCCGCCACATTCTTTACCTTGTATAGCCACATGCTTTACCTTGTACAAACACTTGGACATAATCATTGATTTCTCCACTAGTCTCAGCATAATATTCCATACATCATTCTTCATGATGGAGTTATACTCTTTCATGGCATCTTTCCATACCTACTTTGCATTAGCCTCCTCAAAGACGGAAGGATCTACATCAATGATAGAAGACATCAGTGCAACATAATTAGGAAATTTCTTAGGGGATGGTTGATCCACATTGGATCTTTGACAAACCTTTTGTAAATTTTGTCATAAGCATATCCTTTTTATTTTTATTCTATTTTGTCTTTTTGGCAAAGTTGGAAGGGGAAACAAACCATTGTGATGGTTGGCCTTCCAAGGGAAATCCATTAAAACAATGACTGTTATCATGAAGGAGTAAGGAGAACTTGGGAAGTTTGTAGAGATGAGAGCTTGAAGAGTGCAACATGCTAAAAGTTCAGTGGACAAAAGAGTCAAGGAGTTTGTCCACACTAAGTGAAGATGTCTCTGAGCCAGGGCCATCTATAATTTTGGTCTTCACAATGAGTAATAATACAAAAACTTCATGTATAGCTTACCCCTCTGTAATTTCCTCCCAAGCATAATAAAAATCCCCAACAAAAGTTGAAATCTGTGTGTAATGGTTTCGATTTCATGGCATTGGTGTGGGTTTATTAAATTCTTATGTGCTTGAATGCTCTGTGCAATGATGTATTGGTTATGAATGATGTTTTTTGCTATGAGCTACAACAAGTTGTGAAATGTGTTTACAACCTGTAGCACTCCTCTAGCATGCATCATTTTGATTTCCCTTTGTCTTCAACACAACAACCGATCTGTTTTTGCGTTCACCTCTTGTGGGTCATTATTCCCTCTTGAAATCACTGGCTAACAAAACATTGTGACCCAATCCCATCACCAAGTGTGGACCCTCAACGTGAAACTATTTCTGTGTGCTTAATTTATAGATGACAATGTGTGCTCTCAATTGTATTGATATATGGAAACCATGGTTTTTAATATGGTCTAGAGTTCCCATAATTCGCTACATTGCATTGGGAACTCTGTACAACCAAGGTACCTAGTGCACGGTGAAAGAAATGAGTGCCATATGGTCAAATTTTTTTTTTTTAGTGTGTGAATTGTAACTTGCTCAACGACTCTATTTCTTGCCTCTTGATTCTTGTGTTTGCTACACAACAGTTGATTGCGTCACTGCAATCTCCTTCGTTCATTGAAGAATATTCTTTTCCTTTAGTTCAAACTTTTCCTTCCAATTGTATATAGATGAATAATCCTCCATTGCAACTAGTTTGTGTTGCATCATTCTATCAAATACCGAGAAAACAAATCTGTCATAAAAAATGTATGTTGGACTGTGCTCATTTAAGCTTGAAGAGGTTGAATTGGCCATAACAGGGACATTATACTCAAGTATTGTCATCTGTCTAGGAGGCATTCTATCAATTATACTTTCTAAAGTAGCAGAAAAATCATCATTTCCTATTTCCATATAATTCTCCATACCTTCCTGTTGCTTAACTTCATTCATACATACATGTAGGTATGTTAAAACCCCGACAACAATAACTTTATCTTGGGTCACTGTATCACGGAAAATTTCCACACCATTGACTGGAGTCTGTTAAGGTACTTCCTCAAAGGTTTTCTTCATTTTTGATCTCCTGATGTAAGTTTTAAGAGGGTTTGTTTGAACATCGGGTCGATATAAATCAATAATTTTCTACAATGTGTCCGAGAAATTGAACTTAATGTTGTTTTTTTTACTTTCTTCCAGGGCATAATGTGATTTTTAGCTAATAGATTAGGGACATATATGGCCCTATCTTCAACCCAATGAATAACTAGCCTCATGCAGTCACTAGAAATATCACTCTTATGATGATTAATAATTTCCCTAAGGAAAATTTGAATCAAATATTTGTATAGTCCCTACAGAACATTTTGTATTTTTAAATTGTTCCTAGGAACAAATACCTTTTTCCCACATATTTTTCTAGCCACGTCAATTTTTTCTACCTTGGGGTTTTTTTTGAGGTTAAATGTTTCTCCCCCTTTGTGTGGAATTTTTGTTTCTCTTGTAACGAAATCAACGTCTAGGTAAACCCTTTGCCCAAATACTTTCAATTCCATAGCCATATCATCATAATTAGCTATGGCATCATCCATCTCCTCATTTTGGAAATTAAAGGGTCCAAAGATAAATTCATAAACCTTTGTTCTGCTCAGGATATTTAACATACATGTTGGACAATTGTTTGTATCTCTCCATGCATCAACACACTCTTGAAATTTGTTGATCATGAACTTTTCATCCTGGGAACCCCCTATTTCAATTGTTGCATCCATGGTAGAGGACACTCCTATTTCAATTGTGGTCATAGTTGTCTTGGTTCAAAGTTAAAATCGTGGACAAGAGATTATTCAATGCACAAAGGAATGCACATTGACATTAAGGAATGCACGTTGATGCTGAGGAATGCATGCTAAGGAAACCCTTGGCAGGAAAATAAGTTTTTTTAAATGTATTTTGGTTATATTGGTATATGTTTCTATAAAGCACTTTTATTGATAAAAGTAAATTAATATATAGAGATAAGATACAATTTATTAAAATAAACATATTTACAAAACTTGGCATGCATTTTTATAAGCACATTCATGTATATTTGTAATTTTTTTTAACAATTGACTCATAATTTTTGAGAATTAATTCCCCTCAAAATGAGGGGAAGTACTCGAGGGTCTTCCCTAAGCATTGTAACTTGGAAAATAAAAAAATGATTGTGTGGATGTGTCAAAGGGTAATTTTGAAAGAAAAAAAAATAAAAATCCGACTCTAATACAAACACACACACTCAATCTCAAACTACATGGTTAAGAAATATATCTTGCATGCATTTGAAATCAATCATAGGTGTGTGAGACTTACAAGTACTTAAAATTTCTAATATTTCGGGACATAGGCACAACTACTTTGCCCTACGCTTGCATTTTTTAAGCTCTTGACATGCTTGCATTTCACTATCCAACTTTCAACTCTGTAAGACTTAGGTTTTCTCTTGATTTTAACTCCTATTTCCATAATGAGGTAGCTATAGAATCCACCATTGGATCATACTTGTAAACAAACTAATTACAACTATCAAAGGAATACAATCTACCTTTGTATTCATCATTAAAGAATATTGTAAAACAATTTTCAATCATTTTCATTAAGGTTTAACAATAAAAACCTAGCACAACCATATTACCCCAAATTTTGGTTTTCTATTGGAAATTTGACAATGAGTATGGGTGTCGAAGTTCCGACAGGTTGAAAATAAAGTTTAAAAAATAAATAAATTGGTGTACACTGAAAGCCATGTTTATGATGCACTGGACACATGGCCCTGATTGGTTTTGAGGCACATGCATTTGTGATACATGTCTATCTGTATACCATCTTAAGTGCTTGATTCCACCACTAAAAATTGTCCCTCGTGGCATATGGGGATGCCCTCAATGTGTTAAACTTTAATGAAGTAAAGACTAATTTACTTTAGTAAATCGTGGAAAAATTTAAGAGTAAGCACAACTTTGTAGTTTTATATTATAGTCATTTATCATTTTAGCAAAGAACAAAGGTAGCATTATATTACACATAGATATGGCAACAAAATCATACGTATCTTGATCCTTGTGACCTGGATAATAACTGCCCACTTGTCTCTAAAATGCAAACCTAAGGAATACAAAACATTATGCCTTATTGTAGGACGGGGATGTTATAATTTCCCACCTAGCCAATCCTCATATTGTTTCCATTATTGATTTTTCATGCTAACCAATTTCCAAATAAAGGAAGGATTGTAGAATAAAACTCTAGATTATTGACACATTGATTGAAGATTTAATATCCTTTCTTATCAATTCCTCTTCTAAGAGAGGAATAATGCATTTCACTTGTCTTGTTCATTTCATTTCATATATATATATTCGACGAGTTCTTTATTTTTCTTTTAAACTAAAATTTCTTCCCTTGTGCAAAATGCACATTTGAATTCACAAAAATACACGCCTGAGTCTTCAAACACCTCCAGTTTGAGTGATTCAAGTTGCTAAGGGTGTCTTATATGTAAGTACCAAGTTAAAGATAATAATGTATACATTTTCAAACAAATCTCACAAAGAGATATGACAACCAAATCATAAATAGCTATCTCCTCGTGTCCTAGATAATAACAACCCAAATCCTTCATAAGATACGATGCATCCATGATCGAGGTTGTAGTCATGGTAGGTCTCTCATGATTTGTACCAGCTAAGAATTGTTGAGCTATCATCCAATAATATGTGAGGAAGATAAAATAAGAAAATTTCATGTGAGCTCACCACTTATGTTTTACTCAAGCATATTGCGAACAAGATGAGAATGGTCGTGCATACGTGTATAACTCAATTTCAAGTAATTTTTAAAGCATTTCAAAGTTATAAATGTAACAATACATATTTATTCATGCATGTAATCCAAAACCAATGTATATTTCAACCCTTTACTAAATTCTTGGCACAAATCACCCTAGTATACAGTGTTTGGGGTTTACAACATATCCACGACCATATAACTTGTAAATTACTAACACCATGCATGGATTTTTCTTCCTAGGGTGTTCATTTTTTTATCATGCATTTTTCCATTTATACATTTTGTTGTATTTACAAACAATTTTTAGCCTTTATGCACAACAGAGGAGTTTTTATTTCAAAATGCACGAATAAAGATTAGAAGATATGTAAAATGTAAAATACAGACTCTAAAATTTGAATCACTCAATTTGGAGGTCAAATGAATACTAGCATTTTACAATAAGACAATTTTACCCTCCATTTTACAAAAAAAATCGAATCTTGGTTCAATGTAGGAGTCATTTTTCATTTGAAAATGAACTCCAAATGATATAGATAGATTTATAATGTTATTAACTTCACCCCAAAACATAGATTTATGGACATGCATTTGCACTAGGTCACTTTCTAGTGTTTTGGTCTCTCAATTTACAAGGTGGATTTTGCTTCTTTTACACAACAACCACTTTTATGTTTGCAAATAAATTTTTTAATATGTAGACATGTGTAAAATTATCTAAGACACCCTCAACAACTTAAATCACTAAAATTGGAGGTGTTTTAATATCTGGGCGTGCATTTTTGTGAATCCTAGCATGCATTTTGCACAAGGGAAGAAATTAAAGTTAGAAAAAAAAAATCGTCAAATATGTTAGAATGTAGAAAATTGAGATAAGTGTGAGATTACCTTTTTCATTGATATGATACATCTATAAATACATAAGCTTGAACTTTGGATTCATCTTCCAAGAGGTCTCTTAGACTCCCAATGACCGTTCATATCACTTGATTTTTCATATTTTGTCAAGTGAGTAACCCTAACGGATTACGTTTCCAACATTCCCCCCCCTTAATCCGAAGGGGTGTATGTGATTCCAAGAAAAGATATAAAATATGGAAGTGTGCAGCTGAAATCTGGGAGTGGAAAATTGCCAATGGTTGAATGTGCTCTTTGAATTTAGTGAATCTGATGGTTTTGGGATGACCACAAACCAAATGGATAGAAGAATTCGATGTCTTCTATTAAATGGTGATGGTGGTTTAAGGTAGATCACCACAAACTCGGGAACTTGGCTCTAAGGCTCAATGGTTCTCGAAACATTTTTTAAGTTAGCTAGAAGCTAATGCAAGTTGATAACATAGTTACCAACTTAACGAGAACTCTACAGAGTTCTCGTTTTTTTGGGGGTCAAGTTTTTTACCCCGTTTTTAAAAATGGTGCTACTGGTAGCACCCCCCTTCCATTTTAGGTGGTTTTTTGATATTTTAAATTTTCTCATACATAATGTTTTTAGTTTTTTATTTTAAATGCTTGTTTTTCATTTATTTTCAATTTTATTTTTTATTTTTTTATCAACAATGTTTTTAGTCATTTTTGGTGCTTCTTTCAATCTTAATTTTTTTTTTACCATTTACATTTTTGAAAATACAATTTTTTGTCTCCTTAATTAATTTATGGTTCCATACTTTTTTAAATATAGTGGAAAATGTCATTTGTAACACATTTTTTACCTTTACTTTAATAGATAGAAAATCATTGTAGTTAAATAACATTATTTTTAAACATTTAGCTAAAAAATATAATTGATTTTTTTATTTTTTTATAAATTAAAACTAAAAAAAACTAAGAAAAATAAAATAATTGAAATTTAAAAAGAAAAATTACCAAATTAAAGAAAATCTTAAAAAACCAAAGTAGAATATATATATATATATAAACTAAGCTTGAAT
>ML785479.1:77241-88892 GCA_009831015.1 Picea engelmannii
AACGAAAATTAATTAAATTTAAAACAAAAAACTTAATAATATAATAATATTAAGCATAAAAAGAATTCTTTTATTTTATATTTTAAAATTTATTCATTATTTTAATGATTTAAAAGTTTATTATTGTTGATTTTCTTTCTAAGCAGTTAGTACACACAAAATTTTCTTTATTACAATATATGTACGTTTATTCATTTACCAAAAGGTCGAGAAACCATGTAAAAAAATTAATGAAATTGTTTTTTTAGCATGCCGTCTATCAACAAAAGAATCGAAAAGCAATGTCAAACATGAACAAGAACCTAAAATTAATTACAAATTAAAGAAAAAATACCAATCTATATAATATAACTATATAATATATAGTTATACCTATATATAATATAGTTATATATTATATAACTATATTATATATAGTTATAAATATATATAATATAGTTATATATTATATATAATTATAACTATATATAATATAGTTATAACTATGCCTCCCCTCTCGTGTTATATAGTTTATAACTATATATTTTTTTTTTTAAATAAAAAAGGGATAATACCTATTATATTACTATATCCAAAATAGCCAAAATACAAAACTGTAGATGATGCCAGCTGTCCTGCCTGAGCAGGAAACCAAGACTTACAGTTGCAAACTTAAAACTGTTTCTGCTAGCTAGCATTAAAATAACCTGGTGTCTAGCTATACTAAGACATAAAATGAAATAACAACACCAAAACCAGAGCCAAGTGTTAAGCATTGCATGACCTCTGTACCTAATTGCTTACCTTAGACCTCGGAGTGCCTCCATCTCGCCGGGAATGAGTAGGGTCTTGCGCAGGTTGGGCATTGCTTCTTTGATGATGCTCTGGAATGGGCGGCAAAGAACATGTCCAACCGTTGGTCCATGCGTCCTAGATGGAAGATTTGGTCGTCCAACTTTTCCCTTATCTCGAAAACAAGATCGAGGCATGCCCAGTCGGCTGTAGGTGGCTGGTCTGAATGGTTGCTTCCCATGAAATCCTCGCTGGCGGGGGTCTCTGCTGCCTGTGTCCTGTTCTCGTGTCGAGCGCGGTCTGTGTTCTTTGCATCAACGGTAGGCTCGGGGGGAGCTTCCTCTTTAATGTAGCAGGGGGAGTAAGGCGCCGCTGTGCTGTTTGTTGCAGGGTCGACCACATTGCTTGCTGGCTGCCGTGTGCTATAAGGGTCGAAGCTCGTACTCGGGTGCCAATTCTCCGTTACCATGGCCAAATTCTCAGGTGGACTGGGCAGACCTTCTTCCGGGACAACCTCCTCCACGTATGCCATAGGAGGCGTGCGTGGTCTACGCTTCCTCCATTTAGCCACTATCGCCATTGCTGCCTCAAATTGCTGCTTTCGTTTACGCCGCGACGCTGCTACATACCAGGCCGCTCCATGACGCGGTTTCCCTCGAATTCGTGGCATGGCGAGAGTGCAGTGAAAAGTCCCAATGCCACTGTTACCTATCGAATTGATCCGAAGGGATGGCGAGGGTGCCAAGTGCAGCTGTTGTGACAGGGAGGCGGGAGAGAGGTCGCCACAGCTCTGGTTTGCCTGCGAGCCGGAAGCCTCCCGAAACAAATTGTCGCTATAACAAATGAGCGCTAGAACCACATCAATTGCCATAATCAACGCCATTAAAGGCTGCTTGTTAATGCGCAGGGGCCTCATCATGTCTATGGTACCCTTCCCTTGAGCGAGGGGCGTCATCATGTCTAAGGTTCTGCGCAGACTCATGCGAGGTTAATGGTCGTGGTGTAATGGCCAGTTGATGCATTAAGTCTGCGTCCTGGTGCATTCCCGCGTGGCATTATCGCTCCGCGTGTCACCCCATCCGGGGATAGTTTATAACTATATTATATAGAGTTTATAAACTATATATAATATAGTTATAAACTATATAACATGGGAGGGGAGGCATATAACACGGGAGGTGATGTTGGGCATCGCCCTAGCCCTCTCGTGGGTAAGGGCTAGGTCCCATGGCATCATGGGACCTGGCCCTTGCCCACGCAGGGACTGGGGCGATGTCCGACATTGCCTCCCATGCTATATGCCTCTCATGTACTATAATCCTCCAGTACTATATGTCTCCTATATACCTACCTCCCGTGTACTATAGTTATATATAATTATTAACTATATATAATATAGTCATATTATATAATTATATTATATATAGTTAATAACTAGTTATAATATATAACTATATTATATATGGTTAATAAATTATGTAGATTTTTTTTTTTTAATTTGTAAATTTTAATGTTTTGTTAATATTTTTTATTTTATATATATATTTTTTATTTTTACATGATTTTAGTATTTTTTTCATATTTTTTTTAGGTTTTAATAGATTTTTTACTATTTTTTTTCAAAAACAAATATATATTTTTTAAAAATTATTGTTTTCTGGGTAAAATTTTCATTTTTTTTTAGTTTTAGTTTTTATCTATTTTTTTAATGTCTTTTTTTTCACAAATTTGGGTTTTGATTATATATTTTAAAATGTATTGTTTTTATGGTATTATGTATTATGTTGTGTTTGGAGTAATAAACTAAGATTTAAAAAGTAAGCATTTAAGGGTTGATTTGATAATTTTGTTTGCAGTAACTATGATTTTGATTACGACTTTAAAAAAATGTCATTTTAATACCCCAAATTTAAAATGGGTGCTGCCGGTAGCAGTACATTTCAATTTGATAGTTGATTTTGAAATTTTGGTTTTAATGGTACCAACTGCTAAAAATACGATTTCAAAATATCTATAAATTTAACGTTTTGAAAAAAAAAATGTGTAACATCATTTTTTTATTTAGGTGCCGATTTGAAGGTTTTTATGAGCTATTGTATGAGTTTTGAAGGCCATGTTTGAAAAATGTTGTAATTTTGACCTCGTTTGAAAAAATGGTCCTATCGGTAGCACCACTTTTTCATTGGGGGGTTGATTTTCATGTTTATTTTATAAAAATATGGGTTTTTTGGGCCAGAGTTCTTGTTTTGAGGTCACAGTTCTCATTAGTTGGTAACTATGTTTGATGTCTTCTACTATTTGGAATTTCTATCGAATGGAGGTTTAAAGATGACCACAAATTGTTGTCCAACAGAAGCTAGAAGTATTCTACTAAACGGAGGTTTAAGGAAACCCAAAAACCATTTTCTAGTGAAATTCGTAATTCTTCTACTAAGTGGTGGTTTAAGGAAAACCTCAAACCAATTTCTTGTTTTTGGGATGACCACAAACTAGACCACGCTTGCTTGTTACTACTCGATTGATATGACTTCGAAGCTTGAATCTTGATTGTCAATCGTTGATGTTATTCCCCCTATGTTAGGTTCAAGGTGAGAAGATGCAAATATTTCCGCTGCAAGATGTGTCAAGACTCAAGGATGAATTTTTCAATATGACTGATATATCTTCATGAATGTTGATGACCATTTCCAAGAAGTGATCCACCTATAGTGGTTCTTTACTCTTGCAATTTTCTTGTGTTTGGAACATTTGTCTGAATGATGATTATGCTTTCCACAATGCTCACAATGATGAAGATCAAAACACTGATCTTCCATGTGGCCAACTCGATGACAATGTTGGCATTTATGAATCTATTCTTGAATTGGAGTAGGTGAATATGAACTTTCTCAAAGCAATCCAACACTTTGAAACTGGATTGGTTTAGTATAATCCAGAATATGAAAGGTAACTTCCTTTTCATATATGACACATGTTTTATGCTTACTATCTATGATTTATTTCTAAGATATGATAATTGGCTCAGAAAGAGAAATTTGAACTTGTCCATGCACAACTTCATCTTCATTTTCACTTGTATCTGAAGTTGTCTCACTGAGTTTCTCTTGCGTTGGTTGTTGATCTGAATTATCATATTCTTCTTCTTCAAAAAGAGGGTTGTTCTGAACAAGAAATAGTTCATAATGTTGAAGATTCTTTCATTCAAGTTCATCATGAATTATTCTAGTCTAAGTTTGAAGCAGTTCTACTTTGGCTTGAGAAAATTGCAAACTAGTTAGAACATACTAAAGAATTTCTTTGTTAGTTGTGACCATGCTGTTGTAAGTTGAGGTTATTAGATTGTTCAGTAACTCTAATAGTTCAAAAAATTGAGTCATTTAACAATCAGACTCTATGATGCAAAATCAACAAATGAAGGGTGTCAACTTCTACCAAAAATACACTCGTTTATAGAAAAACATAAGCAAACAAGTACAAAAAAAATATTTACAAGTATACCTTGATTCTGGAATTGATCTTCAAGATTGAATGTCATTTGAATTCAAGTGGAACTATTGGCAAGCTATGTTGTCATGATCTAGAACCTCTTCTTGGGAGCCAGACTGTTCTTCTTTCGATTCATGAATTTCTACACATACCACTGTGTTGGAGTACTCCTAGGAGGTGTTATGGTAGGCTTCTTCTCTCCCCTTCTTTGTCAACACATTGTGTTGGATATGTCGTTATTTTTCCTATCTTCTTCATTCATATCCCTATACCCTTATCACTATCAAATTTCCTTCCTTCACAAGCATTAATCTTTTTATGTTTGTGTCTGTAGCCTTATTCCCACCTCCATTTTTGCTGCACAATTTCATTCAAATAAAGTGAAAATGGTAACTCGACAATTTTGGGCTTGTGCCAACACATACGACAACCAAAACCAATTCACACAAATAGAGAAATTATCTCACATGGAAAGATACTATCAAAGCTTATGTAAAAAATGGCTACTGGGACAAATCGTTGACGATGTATTATCAAATGCAACACTCAGGCATAAACCATGACAAGTTGGTATTTATTTATCTAATAAAAACATGCAACAGTCTATTAGATCTATTGTACGATACAATAAAATTTTGATCAACTGCATGGGCAGGTTGGAGAAAATCCGTGCATGTGGAAAAGTGTCATTCATACACGGGCTCCTGCTACAAAGATATCTCAGTGGTTGTCCATATGATTTTGTTTGTGTATTGAGGCTTGAAAAATCACCTAAATTCAGACCTAATCTCTCACACGGTCAAGCACCCTTTGCAAGCATGGGAAAAATCTTTGTGGAGAAAACCCTAATAGAAAATAATATTTTTCTTCTTTGTGGGAGGCATGAACCAGGAAGTCTGTCAAGTGTTGCATGAAAAAACTAGATGAAAATCCCCCTCTTCCTTCTGGTTTATCCAAAGTGTCTCTAGTTTTTCCAAAGTCATAGTAAAATAGTTGTTGTCGACAAGGAAATGGAGTTAAAATTCGAAAATTGGATTTGTTAAAAAACACCACTGATAAGCACTTTGCTACAAAATGATTAGGATCTTAACGAGGGTATCTCGACAAAGGTTTGATCGAGTGGGTTGGAGAGGAGGGTTCATGTGGGATTTCAACCAAGAAGGGTGTGGATGTTCATACATTCAGAGGATAGACAAACAACACATATAATTTACTAGAGAATGTAGAGGGGCATTTTCTGCACAAGAGGGGAGAGGAAATGCCCACGAAGACAGATGGTCGGGCTCACAAGAAGAGGAGTTTAGACAAACATACATACAAAAGGATAAGAGTTATTTCTACACATGGAATGAGGCATTTTTGAATGAATAATCTATGGACAACTACCATAGCTCAATTCAATCCTTAGAACTATAAGCTATGATACCACTGTTAGAATGCAACAAATTGAGATAAGTGTGAGATTTTTTTTTTCATTGATATGATACATTTATAAATACATAACCTTTAACTTTGGATTCATCTTCCGAGAGGTCTCTTAGACTCTCTATGACTGTTCCTATCACTTTATTGTTCATATTCCTTCAAGTGAGTAACCCTAACAGATTACATTTCCAACATAATATATATAAGAAAACCAGATTGGAGGTGTTAAAGATAATAATGTATATATTGAGGATCTTATCAACGAGATACTAAAGTTATGGGTTGGCATCACTATGTACGACATCTCTAGACCAAGGTGATATTGAAGGAGAAGATGATGTTGAGGAGTAGGTAGATGTGTTAGACGAAGAAGTCAAAGAATTTGAGCAAGATGTAGATGACAATGTTATCGATATATTGTGATATCGACAATTAGGATTAGGGTTTCTATTGTTGCATAAAACAATAGGATTTGAGTTTCTATTGTTGCATAAAACCCTAATTCAAGATTGTTTGAGCCTCCATATCTAAAAATCCACACTCACACTTAAGAAATACATGTTTTTCTTTTAAACTATAATTTTTTCCCTTCTGCAAAATGCCCGACATGCTTCACAAAAATGCACGCCCAATTCATAAAACACCTCCAATTTGAGTGATTCAAGTTTTTGAGGGTGTCTTAAATAATTTTACACTTGTATACATATTTAGGTTTTCATTTGCAAACATTAAAGTGGTTTCTCTATAAAGAGGACAAATATGCCTTGTAAATTGAGAGACCAAAACAATAGAAAATTACCCAATGGAAATGCACGCCCATGCTTTTATATAGCTCCAATTTTAGGGATACAATTTTTTGGGGTGAATTTAATAACATTCTAAATCTATCTGTATCATCCAAAGTGCATTTTCAAATGAAAATGACTTCTGCCTTGAACCAAGATTCAAGATTTTTTGTAAAATGGAGGGTAAAACAATCTTACTATAAATTGCACTCCTACGACTCGTATGACCTCCAAATTGAGTGATTCAAATTGTGGAGTTTGTATTTTATCATTTTACATATATTCAGACCTTTAGTTGTGCATTTTGAAACCAAAAACCCTCTACTATGCATAAATGCTAAAAATTTCCTTGTAAATGCAAAAATAAAACATGAAAATGCATAAAGGGAAAATGCATGAAAACAAAGCATGATGAAAATTGCACACCCTAGGAAGAAAAATCCATGCGTGGTGTTGGTAATTTACAAGTTACAAGCTACAAAACTGTGGATATGTTGTAAACCCTAAAGATTGTATACTAGTGTGATTTGTGCCTAGAATTTAGTAAAGGGTTGAAATACACATTAGTTTGGGGTTACATGCATGAATAAATATGTGTTGTTACATTTATAACTTTGAAATTATTTAAAATTTACTTGAATTTGAGTTATACACATGCACCACCATTCTCATCTTGTTTGCAAGATGTTTGAGTAAAACATAAGTGGTGAGCCCACATGAAAATTTTTGATTTTATCTTCCTTACACATTATTGGATGATAGCTCAACATTTCTTGACTGGGACAAATCTTGAGATACCTACCATGACCGCAACCTAAATCATGGTTGGGCGATATATTATCAAGGATTTGAGCATTTATTATCCAGGACAGAGGGATCAAGCTACTTATGATTCAATTGCCATATCTCTTTGTGAGGTTTGTTTGAAAACATTTTTCAGGTCATAATGCTTTCTTTGCAAGATGGTGAACTTAGTATGATTATCAACCTACAAGTTAACTATCTTTTCCAAGAAATCAATCATTTGCATAGCCACTTTGAAGCCTACAAGGATATCCCAAAGATATCATAACTAAGGGAGAAGTTCAATAACTAAAAACAAACACTGAAATCACTTGTGCTTTATGATTTCTCAAGGTTTTTCCCTTTCCCTAATTACAACAATGTATTTTGACATAGTGCGAAAGGTTGGAGGATGTGTGCCAACCATTTAAAAAAATGTTTACAAATGTTGGAAGGATGTTCCCCAATTGTTTGACGAAATGGAAACCATAAAATTTTTCCCTTTCTTCTTCCTCTTTGATGGGGTCATAGATCCTCTTCCTTTCTATTATGTTTATTATGTTTTTTTGCCTATAGAAATGCATTTACATGTGTGAAATTGGTTGAATATATTTG
The DNA here is from genome assembly GCA_009831015.1 of Picea engelmannii. Taxonomy (NCBI): domain Eukaryota; kingdom Viridiplantae; phylum Streptophyta; class Pinopsida; order Pinales; family Pinaceae; genus Picea; species Picea engelmannii. The sequence continues at coordinate 85,107 of ML785479.1, forward strand.
TATATTGTACTTGTATTGATTACTTGGATTTTGTTGTAATAGTTAATTAAAATTCCATTTAAAATTACTCCAAAGGAAAATAAAAGGAGGCTTCATAGGTTATTTGCAGTGTCGAATGAAAAGGGTGATAAGAAATGTTATTGCCCTTGCACTCAATGCAAGGGCTTTAGTAGAAGAAGAATTTTAATAACAACAACTGAAAGACATTGTAGATAGTTTGGGCATGTTGAAGGGGGGTATGAATATCGTCCTTTGGTAAGATACTCATTATATGTTTTTGTATTGATTGTATTTAAAACTTTCTATCCTTTTAATATTTGTTACACACACTAATTTTATTTGATTGATTGTAATTATAAAGACATGGCATCCTAAGTGCGAGTTTGGGAATGTGCCAAGTAGTAGTAGAAATCATGTTATACACACCGAGGAAGATGGAGTGAATATTGGAGATCAAGTTAGTCCTATGGAAGAAGATGACATTGATAATGAAGTTGAGAATGATGGTATAAATAGATTGATCCAGGACACCTTTGTTCTAATGGATGGAAATGTTGATGATATTCACAATGTACCTTTGATTGAGAAGTCACAACAACCCTTTTATGAAGGCTCAAGGAAAAATCTTCTCTTTTCTACATTGTTGTTGGTGAACTTGAAGGTATTGAATGGTCTGTCAAACAATTGTCTCGCCCAAATCCTAAGGTATGTAATATAATTGGTCACATATAAGTAAAAGGTCTACTTTTTTTTTTTTCTATTTTTAATGTTAATTAATGTGTAAATTAAAGATGCAATATTTACAATTAATATTTTTTACATTAACTAGTTATTTTTTATGTTGTAGACCGTAAGGTGAATTTCTCTTACCATCATCAAACAATTTACCTTGCACATATCAATAGTTATTTGTCATTATGCCAGATATTGGAATGGAGTATCAAGTTATTGGTGCATGTCCTAATGATCATATTATATATTATGGACAATATGCATCAGAAACAAAATGCCCACAATCTCAAATTAGTATATATCAAAATGATCAAGTAAAAAAAAAGGTTCCTTGCAAGGTTCTTCGTTATATTCCCATAATTTCATGTTTGCAACAATTGTTTATGTGCCAAAGCATAGCACCGTTTATGGATTACCATGCATGGAACATAATTGAAGATGGTGTTCTTCAAATGCTTGCAGATGGTTCTACATTTACGAACATCGAAGAAAGATGAAAAGTTTTTAAAGAAGAACCTTGTAAGGTTAGGCTTTCATTGATAGTTGACAATGTCAATCCATTTGGAGAGGTCAAGTCTATTAATTCAGTGTGGCCTATTTTTTTTATAAACAATAACCTTCCTCCTTGGATGTCAATAAAGAGGGAGCACACAATGTTGGCAATGATTGTTCCAATTATTTGTTTACAATAATTTTTTGAACATAACATTTCATTTGTCTTGTTTGTTACACACACACAATGCACAAAGTAGTAATTATGTGTATTTTCAATCAATTAGGTAAGTACCATGTTAAATGTATGAATGTATATATTGAACATCTTATCAATGAGCTATTAAAGTTACGTGATGGAAACATATATACAAAGTAGTAATTATGTGTATTTTCAATCAATTAGGTAAGTACCAAGTTAAATATATAAATGTATATATTGAGGCTCTTATCAACGAACTATTAAAGTTATGCACTAACATCACATGTACAACATCTCTAGACAAATACAACAAAAACAATTTCAATTCCATGGAATACTTACATGGACAATTCATGATGCCCCATGGCTAACACATTTTTTTGGTATGTAATGTACTATTGCACTTTAATAGTATATAATTTTATGAAAATATCATGCAAGTTTTTAAAATAATTCCTTGGTATAATTGATACTGACATTAATCCATATCTTTCAGGTCTTCAAACAAAGGGTAAATTTGCATGTCCAGTTTTTGGTCCTTGGATGAAATCTCACCATTCAAGAAGTTTAGGAAATGAGGTGTTTGATGAGTATATGTACTTCCTCTCTAAGAACCATAGGTATTGAACTACCGGAAAAACATATTTTTAATGGGAAATAAGAGACTAGAATAAAACCACGAAGAATGACACCTCACCTATGGAAGTTGGAATATAATAGAAATCATCAAGGTAAGCAATTAGTCCATGTATCATCTATAGTGCTTTATCATTTTTATTTGTATTGAATTATGTTTATTGTATCTAACAATTATTGTTGTAATTTCATTTATGTTTCATAAAGGTCGTCAAGGCATTAATGGGCTTCCATGAGGAATGAAAGGTTACCCTATACAATTCAGTAAGTTGCCCTACTATGAGCACCTACAAATAGCTCATTTGTTTGATACAATTCATATAGAGAATAATATAACATAAACACTATGGAGAATCTTAGATGGAAGGAGTGACAAATAAAAAATTGTCAAAATTTGTAGTGACATTCAGAAAGCCAATCATGCAATGCAAAATGTGATTCATTCAAATAGTGATGGAGACCGAGATAACCTTCCATGTTTATTTACAAAGAAACAAAGAAATGTTGTAAAATAGGTCATTAGGAAAATTAAATTTCCCACAATATTTTTTTCAAACATACATAATATCTTAATGAAGAAAGGTGAATTTGGTGGGGTAAAAACTCATGATTGGCATACTGTAATATCCCTCGACCAAACCCAATTTCAAATGTAATATAAATATACTTAAGTTGGTGAGCTATTTTGACCTCATTTGGTAATGCAAATCATGTGGCATAGTGCATGCATGAACTGCGTAGTAAAATGATGTAATATGCACATCACAGGATACCGCATGTTAAGAACCAAATATCAATATAGCATAGAAAAACCTCAGAAAAAGTACTCAATGCCCTGAAAAGAGATAATTTCATATAATAAGCCTCTTCGAGGGGGCAACCTCCTTTTACCCCACTTAAATGTTCAAGTACAAAATGATTCCAAATGAAAATGTCTCCTTGGTATATATAGGAGACTAGGAGGTATAATTACAACTAATGGAATAAGGCCGACATAAATAAAATAAAATTACTAATCTAATATGCCCCAATTAAGGGGTAATGAGACAATATTAGGTCTTAACATGCCCCTCCCCTTGAGACAAGTTTTTTCCGCAACGCTTGAGTAACTTTGGATGCTTCTGTATAAAAGACTCATCTTCCCAAGTGGAATCTTCAGCCGATAGTTTCCTCCATTTAATGAGATACTCTGAAATGGATCTATTCCTCAGCTGGCGAATTCTTGTGTCAGTGATGGCTTCAGGCTCCAATATGATTTTTCCTTCCTCTTCAAGTTCTGGCAATATAGTTTGAACAGGGATCTTGTCGCCTATAACCTTCTTTAAGCATGAAACATGGAAAACTGGGTGTACTCGTGAAGATGCAGGCAACTCCAATTTGTATGCCATAGTACCAATCTTTTGCAACACCTTATAAGGGCCATAGTACTTTGGTGATAATTTATTATCCTTCTTGGCTTGCCTGAGGGACATCTGTTTGTATGGTTGTAGTCTTAAAAACACCTAATCCCCTACTTAAAAACTTCTTTCACTACAATGTTGATCTGCTTGTTGTTTCATGTGATTATGTGCCATGGCCAGATTGTCCTTTAAGATTTGGAGAACTTGTTGTTGATTCTCGATGTGATCTTCCACTGCTTGAACCTTAGATTTTTGTTTTAGAGAAGAAGTGATGGAAGGAGGGTGGTATCCATAAAGTGCCATAAATGGTGTCATTTTTGTTGC
>ML785479.1:90945-102427 GCA_009831015.1 Picea engelmannii
GTTCTTGAAAATTAAAAGCCATTGTTCCTAATGATTGTAACCATTGGATTCCTAGTACAACATCTTCACCACCCATGGGTATAGAAATCATTGGAATATTCATTACATATTCCCCCATAGTAAGATTGATCTTATTGCATTTTCCTGAGAAATTGATAGTTCCTCCATATGCAATCATTACTTGAAACTCTGGTGCTGGATATACAAAGCAATTGAGAGCTTTGGATAATTTATAGTGAATGAAATTATGAGTACTGCCAGAATCAATTAGGACTATTACCTTTTTCTTTTTGATGTATCCTTCAATCTTGAGGGTTTGAGGAGTGCTAATTTCAACCAATGCATTACACGATATCATAGTGACCAGAATTGGAGTCACAGAGTGTCCTTGGAAAAGGTTGGTGTACTGGCGCGCGTGGTAAATTTTGGCACCGTGAGGGAAAACGTTGGCGTGCCAGTGTGCACGGTAAATTGTGGTGCCGTGCAGAAGATTATTATGTGTAGATGCACGCGCTGAATTTAACCTTGCGCGGTGAGCACACACATAGTAAGGTGCACATGGGGTGCACAAGTATTGCTTAACGCAGAGGAGTTTGGTTGGTACGTGCATAAGTATGAGTATAAGTGTGTCACGATAGTGTATTAAGTAGTGTGCATAGATAATTCGGTGTGATGGAATATGTTGAACTTGACCCAACGCATGCATAGAATGAAAATGCATGTGGAATATCGGTGTGCGGTATCGAAACTGTGCGCAGTGGGTATTGGCGCACGACGCCAGGGTAGTGCACGTAAGTAGTCGGTACGACGAAGAAGAAATGCACAGTAGATTTAGGTGCACGAGAAAACATTTTACCTTGTGATATTGCTATGCACGTTAAATATAAATGAACAGGTCAAAGTTTAGTGCATGCGAAGTCGCTTGGAAGGCGATGAGTCTAAGTTTAAATTGCATATTAATAAAAGAAAAAGAAACACACAACTGGATCGATGCATTAATTAATTAAAAAGAATTCTGAACTTTAATTTCCTTCGATTTAGACAGATGAAAAAAAAATATAAGATTACAAGAAAAAAAAAAAAAAACTTACTATAAAAGAGAACAAGATTCATAACATCGCTAGTTAGAAATTGTAATAAAACAGTCTAAAATCTATTTTTGTATTTATATAATCGTAATAATTACAAATTACAAAAATAGGTTGACAACAATTAGCCTGTTGAAAAAGGGTCGTTTAAGAACATGCCTATCATCTCTGGTACTCTTTTCCTCCGCTACTAGCTGTTCAAAATTCGCTGAGACATGCTTATTTTAGTTGAAGACTTACTTCAGCTTAGTGATCTCCACCTTTAAACAAGAGTCTAACTAGACCGGTTGATTCTCTCCAACACTTTTGGTCACTTCAGCTGTAGATTCCTCCTTCTTCTGCCGCTTACTCCTTTTCTTCTTAACGGCTGGCTTGTTGATGACTAAATCCTTTATAGTGGGATTCAACCTGGCTTCCAGTCGTGAGTTGATAGCTAGATCTATGTGGAACTTGGTTGCTAAAATGTGCGCAAGGGCCCTTTCCTCCTTACTCGCAGGAAATTCTAGCATGTTGCTCGAATAACCAGTCTCACTCGACTTAGCCTTGTTCATGTATCTTAGGTTTGGGATACCAAATGTGTCTTTATAGAGAGCAGGAAGTCGAATAGTTTGGGGATTACTTCGGTTATGGATACAAAAATATATTTATACTTGGGGAATGGTAATTATAAAACTCCATTTATGAAGCGTAGCCGGATTATGTACAAGAGCGTTGGGTTGCCATGCTTGGCCAATCCATTTCGAATGATTAGATTTTGAGTTTGTTACATGGCGGTGTTCAACTGACGTCACATGGCTGCGAAGTACCGAATGAGTGAAGCAGGGTGATCTGACTAGTCGTCGCCCGCTCCACGAGTGGTGGATTTGACATATTGAGACATGTGATACCACGTCTTGGCAAAAGTGGTTTTGGAAAACCACCTTATTGCTCAAGTGTATCTCTAAAGGAACTGTGCATCTATGTTTTTGAGACTTGGGTCTTATCCAGAATTTCCATGGTGATAACACCAGGAAATCGGGAGAAATAATTATGATGTGTATATAGGATCAAAAGGTGCGTATTCCCTTGAATTGTTGAAATTTAGCCTGATAAGTTGCGATGGCTACACGTTTTGCAGAATTAACAATAACTCGATCAGATCAGACCAGCGCGGATTCCATAAGAATGGAAGAAGAACGGGAGAATTACAGTCAGCAAAATGAGAGCAGAGGGGTGAATGTCCATTTGGGCATGGAAGGAATGAACTCCAACGGACATGGAGAAGAAAGGAATGAAGATATGAATATGGCTACGACCATTAAGAATTTGCAGAAGGATGTCCAAAGCCATAAAGCTGATAATGAAAGGCTTATGAAAGACAAAGAACAATAGGATGACTTCAACATGAAGCTATTGGAGGGTTTGAACATAATAGAACATAAATTGGTTAAGGAGAGTGACTCAAGTAAATCTGAGAGTCACAAATCTTCAGAGGAGAAAGGAAAAGTAAAAAGTGCTAGTAGACATCACCATCATTCCCAAAGGCATTCCAATAAGAGAGCAGGAAACAACTCCAGTCTATCCCCTGTCAGAAGGTATAAGAGATCTGGGGTGGATGAGCTGGGAGGAGAAATGAACAAAATCAAACCTCCTACATTTGATGGTGAGCACAAAAAGGATGAAGATGCAGAAACATGGTTGCTAGGCATGAGGAAATATTTTCAATTGCATAATTATTATTCTCATGTAGAAGGTAGAATCACTATCTATCAACTCAAAGGAAAGGCCTCCATGTGGTGGGATCAACTTGTGCAGGTGCAACACATTGTAGAGAAAAGTGTTACTTGGAAGGAATTCAAGAAGTATTTTGAGAAGAAGTACTTAACTAAAAGGTACTATGACAAGAAAATGAAAGAGTTGTTTGAACTTAAGCTTGGAAGTATGACCATAGATGAATATGAGAGAAGGTTTCTGGAACTGCTGAAGTATGTCTCTTTCATCAAGGATGAGACAGTCAAGATTCAAAGGTATTTAAGTGGATTTCCATCATTCATCAGTGACAAAATATAGTATGATGATCCCAAGACATTAGAAGAGACAATAAGGAGAGCTAAATGCTTATATGATCAACAGAAAGCAAAGCCATATTTCCAAAAGGCTTGGGAAGACAATAAGAAATTCAAGATGGATCAAAGGAAGAAGGGAGCTAATCCACCATTCTTCAGAAATAATCCACAAGGGAAGCAAACACATAAAGAACCCAGAGTGATTGACATAGGAAGTCAAGGGCCAAGACAACCACCTATGCAATGTTGGGGTTGTAAAGGGGAACATAGATTCTGAGATTGTCCTCACAGAGGTGAAAAAAGTAGGGTTTTTCACAATGTACAACGGGCTGAGACAGTAGAGGACATGGGCAGATATGTGCCAAGGATTTATGCAGCCCTAGACAACAAGCAAGCAGAGTATCAATCCCACGTGATTGAAGTGGAAGGTATGATCAACAACCAAACCCTTTCTATTTTAATTGATTCAGGAGCGAGTCATAGTTATATAGACCCTAAGATGGTGGAAAGTTTGCAATTGCCAAGAAGCAAGCATGGGAAATCCTGGTTGGTGAAACTAGCTACAGGAGCCAGAAGAAAAGTTAATGAGATGGTTAAGTCATGCCTCATAGACATGAATGGACTGAACACCGAGGCAGATTTGAACATCTTGCCTTTAGGTTCCTATGACTGTCTAATTGGGATGGATTGGTTGGACCAACACCACATTCTCTTATATTGTCACAACAAAGAATTTGCTTTCCTGGATGAGGAAGGGAAACTAAGGAAGGTACAGGGAATTCCCAGGGTAGTAACCATTAGAGAAATTTCAGCATTGCAGCTGAAGAAATGTTACAGAAAAGGATGTCAAATATTTGCAACTCATTTGGAAGAGACACCTAAAGATAAGGTGCCAAATTTGGAAGATTATGCAGTCCTGGAAGATTTTGAGGATGTGTTCAAGGAGGTACTCGGACTACCCCCAAGGAGAGACATTGATTTCTCTATAAATTTGATGCCTGGAGCAACGCCAGTATCAAAGAATCCTTATAGAATGAGTACACTAGAATTGAAGGAGTTGCAAATGCAGCTTGAAGAACTTCTAAAGAAGGGGTATATATTCCCAAGAGTGTCACCTTGGGGTGCCCCAGTCTTGTTTGTGAGAAAGAAGGATGGAACACTAAGGTTGTGCATTGACTTCAGACAGTTGAATAAAGTGACTGTTAAGAACAAGTATCCTCTACCAAGGATTGATGACCTCTTTGATCAATTGAAGGATGCAAAGATATTTTCAAAGATAGATCTTAGATCAGGATACCATTAGGTAAGAATTAAAGAAGAAGATATTATCAAGGCCGCCTTCAGGACAAGGTATGGTCATTATGAGTTCACAGTGGTACCATTTGGGTTGTCAAATGCACCAGTTGTTTTCATGTGCTTAATGAATGGTGTTTTCCGAGAGTATTTGGACAAGTTTGTCATTGTCTTTTTGGATGACATTCTTATATATTCCAAGTCAGAGGAGGAGCATGAACATCATTTGAGGATGGTTTTGCAAGTATTAAGGGAATGACAGTTATATGCCAAATTGAGCAAGTGCTCATTTTATCAGAAACAGATTCATTATTTGGGGCATATCATTTCAAAGGATGGGATAGCAGTGGATCTTGAGAGGATAGAGGCCATTAGAGAATGTTAATCAACAAAGAATGTGACAGAGGTGAGATCATTCATGGGTCTTGCAGGTTACTACAGAAGATTTATTGAAGGATTCTCGAAGATTGCACATCCAATCACTTCCTTGCAAAGAAAGGGAGTGAAGTTTCAGTGGACACTGGATTGTGAAAGAAGTTTCCAAAACTTAAAACAATTATTGACAAGTGCTCCAATATTAAGGATCACAGACCCAAAAGAAGACTTCATCGTATGCACTGATGCATGTAATGAAGGAATTGGTGGAGTCCTCAGTCAAAATGGGTTTGTCATATGTTACGAATCAAGGAAGTTGAAGGATCGTGAAAGAAACTATGCCACTCACGATTTGGAGTTGGAATCCATAGTGCATGCCTTGAGGAAATGGAGACACTACCTCATGGGAAATATGTTTGAGCTAGGAACATACCACAATGGTCTGAAATATTTATTTGATCAGCCAAATCTAAATTCTAGACAAAGAAGATGGTTAGAATTTCTAAGCGAATATGATTTTGATATAAAGCATATCAAAGGGAAGGAGAATAAAGTGGTTGATCCACTCAATAGGAAGGTGCATGAGTTACATACTTCAGCCATTAGCATGTACCAAACTGATGTTAAAAGCAAAATTATGGAGGCTGCCAATGCAGATCTGCAGTACAGAGAATTGGTAGAAATGATACAACAGGGGAAGATACTTTGGAAGGTGGATGATTATAAGTTGGGAATAGATGGAATATTGTTGCGCAAGAACAAGATTTTTGTTCCAAATGTCCAGGACTTGAAATGTATGATTTTGCATGAAATGAATAACGTTCCTTATGCAGGGCACCCTGGATATCAAAAAACCATGGCAACGATCAAGAGCCATTACTTTTGGCCAGGTATGAAGAAAGAGATCGCCGAGTACATCACTAGATGTATGGAATGCCAGAAAGTGAAAGCTAAGAATAGACACCCAGCAGGGTTGCTGCAACCTTTAACCATTCTTGAATGGAAGTGGGAAGTGGTGACAATGGATTTTATTATGGGATTACCTAGAATAGGAAAGCTGCATGATTCGATCATGGTGGTGTTGGACAAGCTTACGAAATCTGCCCATTTTATTCCACTGAAAACTACACACAAGGCAACAGAGGTTGCTGATATTTTCATGAAGGAAGTGGCACGATTACACGAGATTCCTAAAACAATTGTGTCCGAAAGAGACCCGAAATTCACCTCGAATTTCTGGAAAGGATTGTTCAAAGGATTCAAAACGAATCTGAACTTTAGTACAACTTATCATCCCGAGTCTGATGGACAGACAGAAAGAGTGAACAAGGTGATAGAAGATATACTGAGAATGTATGTGATGGACAAACCATCGAAATGGGAAGACTACCTATACTTGGTAGAATTCGCATACAACAATGGGTATCATGCATCATTAAAGATGAGCCCATTTGAAGAACTTTACGACATAAAGTGCAATACTCCAGTGAGTTGGGATAATCCAGCTGATAGGACAGTTGTTGGGCCAGAGTTGCTCAGGGATATGGAGGACCAAATGACAAAAATTAAGTAGAATTTAAAAGCTTCCCAAGACAGACAAAAAAGTTATGCCGATAAGAAAAAAACCCACAGAGAATTCAAAGTGGGTGATCATGTTTTCTTGAAAGTGAAAGCTAACAGGAGTTCCCTGAAGTTGGGAAGCTACGCCAAGTTGGTAGCTAGATTTTGTGGGCCTTTTGAAATCCTGGAGAGGATTGGTCCAGTTGCTTATATGATTGCATTGCCTGCATCTATGTCTGTTCATAATGTCTTCCATGTATCATTGCTAAAGAAATATATACCCGATGTTAATCATGTTATTGATTGGAATGTGATTCAGGTGGAGCAAGAAGGCGCTTTTCAAGTGCATCCGATGCACATTTTGGATCGGAAAGTCAAGTAGCTCCGGAACCAAGCCATAGGGTTTGGAAAGGTTCAATGGACCTGGTACGGTCTTGAGGATTCTACTTGGGAGCATGAAGATGCAATGTGGACATAATACCTGCATCTTTTTGAAGATTTTTGAAAACTCTGTTATATATGGGTGTATGATGCACTGAGGACAGTGCATAAATAAGGGGAGGGGATTGTAATATCCCTTGAATGAACCCAATTTCAAATGTAATATAAATATACTTAAGCTAGTGAGCTGTTTTGACCTCATTTGGTAATGCACATCATGTGGCATAGTGCGCGCATGAACTGCACAATAAAATGATGTAATATGCAGATCGAAGAATACCGCGCATAATAACTAAGGTGCGCGCAGTATGGAGGACAATGAGCCTCGTGTATATGATATGTATTATAGGTTGGTGAGCCAATTATTATAAGCTAGGATGCTTATGTTTTGGTATTAGGCCATAACGCCTAGATGTCAAGGGCCAATGCGCTTACTTTGTACATGACTCATGATTAATATAAATACATCGTTGCGCGTAGACCGACCACGATAAAAGGGATGGGGGACTGAACTTCACCAGTTAGGGAAAGGGAGGGCCAAAAGTCAAGGGAATATTATATTGATATTCCTAAAACGTAAAGTATGGATACTTATTTTATCCTAAGTTCTAAACTTGGAGACAAGTGGACCAAAGTAACTTCCGATATGACAAGTGTCAAGTTGGGGACATGCATTCATATCGTGGGGGACTTAGGTCATTTGGGTGATCTTTTCCATGGGGGTGGGGATTTTTCCAGACTAGAGCCTGACCATCATTCTCACCATCACTTTTCACGAAGATTTCACAATGATTCCTGTACACACTCAGTTATCCAGTCAATGATTCCATGACCATTTTCACTCACGCATTCTGTTATCCTTGAGACATCCATTTCACCATTTCGGAACCTATTCCCATACCTCCTTTTGGTTGGTGTACCTGGTTATCTTGGAGTAGGATTGAAGAAGCGGGTTGTTAGGCCTGTGAGCAGTTCTCTGAGTGAGAGAATTGTTGGGGATTGATTCCTGAAGGTGCTAAACTGCAGCTACAACGCTCTGAGAATTCCGGTCCGACCTATTGCTGAAGCCCTGGAAGGGAAGTGGGACAGTCGAGGGACTGTTGAACAGAGAAGGGGCACACTTCCTTGGGTGGGAAAGGCATGTGGGGAATGAGAAGTTGTAGGTTGTTAGTTGAGTGAGCACCTGAGATGGAGTGTTTCCTATTGTCCTTGTGCCTTAGCCTGGATAGGATCCCTTTACTCTGGGTGGAGTTCAGTCCCAACTCGGGGGTGACTCACTGTTGAGAGTGATGAACAGTGTAGTCTATGGATGGGAGGTTCGTGGACGATCTGTAAGAAGTTGGGGACAATCTTTCTGAGATAAGTACCAATTGTATGATAAAATGATATGTTGTTTTGTTATTTACATGCCTATGTTACTATTTTAGCATATATGTGATTATGATTGTTTGTGTGCTTATGGGTAATTTCCTGTAAATGCTGCATATCTGTGGTTATTGTTATTTCCATATAAAAGTCATATGTCACAGAAAGAAAATTGTTGTTTAACTTTAAATCTTCCGCAAGAATGTTGTATGTATATGCTTTAGCTACATGCAGTTTAAAGAGTAAATATAGGTGGCATAACTCAGTTGATTACCGAGAATGTTACTAACTGGTGTCAGAGCATGAGTGGTTGCTCTGGAGTGGCACACTCTGGCCTGAGGTTGGCCAGGGGAATTTTACACATACCTTCACTAAGGTAATTATTTCGTTATATTTCTATATTGATATACATATTTTTAGTATTTTTTTGTTTAATTTTTTGTTATAGTACTTTCTACCTCTAATGTTTATAATGATTCGTTTTTTTTACATTATGTTCTACATCTATCTCTTCCATATAGCTTTGATGTTGGAAAATACATGAGGTAAGTAATGATTTCTATGCAAAATGTTAGTTGTAGAACTTTTTGACATGTGTTTTAATTGCAATGTATATACTTTTTTGTTGGAACTTGTGATTTTCTTGCATCATATGTAGGTGGTTTTCATATAAATAAATCCATAAATAAGATATAAAGTATTGGAGGAGATAAATTTCTTGGCTAATGTGTGAAATACAAAATCACTTACCTCTGACATTTTTCAATGTGCAAGAACACTACCTCATACACTAGGTTGAGGATATTGAAATGTGTGGACTTGTACCCATAAGGTCAATGTAGATGGTGGAGAGGAATTTGAAATCATTGAAGGATTTTGTTAGACAAAGAGCACGTCCCGAGGGTTCTATGGTGGACGGATATATGGTATATAAATCCTTGGTGTATATTAGTCTGTATCTTCCTTACTTAACGACAAATATGAATGTGCCTTGCATTTGGGATGTCAATTCCATCAACAAATGTTAAGGGGAGGTCATGTCGGGGAAAGGTAGAATGAAGAGAGTGAAAGGTAATTAGATGGTAGAGATCTAATACTTTTGAATATTCATTTTTATCTATATCGTACCTATTTCATTTTTCCATATAGTTGGTCAAGAGTGGGATGCACTACATTTATACATTGTAAACAATCTTAATTGGATGAAGGTGTGGACAGAACAATGTATACAATGTTATGGTAAGTTATCATGAGAAGGGGTGGCTACATTGCTTAAAGAGGTTCATAGTAATCAAGATATCAATCTCGCGCAAAGGGAAATTGATTTAGCATATGGTTAAAAGGATAAACATGCAAGCATACTCATCCACATTTTTTAGTTATTTTCCATTATATTAATGTATGTGGTCTATTTTTTTCTTAAAATATTTACAAAGTCTAAATATGTTTATTAATTGACAATGCATTTTTTACGTGTTGGGCATATTGTAGTTGAAACACCACAATGATATGTGGTGCAATGGTCGTAAATTTCGCTTCAAAAAGTTGGATAACAAGAAAAAAACCTTTGATTGTGGGATAATTGCAGTCGTTTAGGTCACTAATGTTTCCTCTAGAAGTGATAGGCGTCCAAAGGTATCTAAAAATAGATACTATGGGTATTTGGATGATATATTTGAGTGTGACTTTAAATCCTTTAAACTAGTCCTATTTGAGGTCAAATGGTATAGGTTACAAATGAATGAACATGATCCTAAAAGAACTGTTATTGAGAATGCTAATGGATTTACCATGGTTAATACAAGGACAATTGAACTGGGTATAGATCCTTATGTTCTTCCAAGGTAATGTGAGCAGGTCTTTCACTCAGAGGTTCCAGGTAAAGCAGGTTAGTCATACGTTGTTATATATGATCCAAGAGGAAGGTCTGTAAAGTATAATGTAGTGGAAGAAGATGATATTGAATAAGAAGATGATGCAAAGGAGCAGGTAGATGTGTTAGAATAAGAATTCAAATAATTTGATTTAGATGTAGATGGCAATGCTATCGATGATCATATCAACGACGATATTATCAAAATGAAATTGATGATGATGTTGCTATGAACAATCCTTTCAATGTTGATTTTGAACCGAATGATACAAATGTGGAGTTGGACGAAGAAGAATACCAATGATATTGAATGGTTAAAATGTAGGTCAAGGTGTGTGATCATATATTTTTTATGATTTATTCTCTTTAACGTATTTTCTTATATGGGTTAATTATGTGTTCTTAAGTTTAATTTCATTATATATGTATCATTGGTTGGTTATAATTCATTGACCTTGATTTCTCTCATAACCCACCAACCTATAACATCCTAACCCATATTGATCATGTGTTTATTGATTTTAACTATTAGTCAATATTGATAATCTACCACAACATTTTAACCCTCCACCCACTAACTTTGGTAAATTTCCAACCATCTACCCTCATCCACCATAGGAAACATGTGCATGCTAACAAACCACTACCTAGGCCTTAAAAGGAACCTTTGAGTTGAAAGTGTCATATGGTATCCATTACAAGGTTTAACATAGAGAACATTACTGATTTGAGGTTCCTATGGTGAGAGTTGTTAATAGACGTGGTTTAGGGTCAGGGGTTAGAAGTTATGGATTGAGGGGTTAAGGGGTTATATATAACTATATACAAATATAAATATAAATTATATTACAAATAAAAAATAAAAATAAAAACAAAAACACTCTGGCACCAAACCGCCAACCAAATAAACCCACTCCCAAACCTGTCGACCATGGATAAAATTAAGCACCATGCATTGATCCAATCATTGGTTTTATACCTTTTCATCCTTTCTATTTGATGGTGAATAATGTGCATCAAATGGACATGTTGCACCGGGAAATGATCTAATGATTGGATCATTGCATGGTGCTTAATGTTAGTCATTGTCCACTACATTGATCGACCCACACTACTACATATTAAAAAATTTGCGACGACCACTTGCAATGAAAGTACTCTTTCACCGCAACATGCAAGAGAAAAAGTTCTTTTTTTCTAAATCTACCCCGTGTTCGTCGCAATATCGACACCTACAATTTGACTGAACTGTAATGGTCAATGTTCGTCGCATAAGCAACGACCTTAGATTGGTCGTCGCATAAGCGATGATAGTTAACCATAATAATTTAGTCAAACTTTACCGTTGAAAATGACCTAAAATAAATAGCTGTAAATATATATATATATATATATATATATATATATATATATATATATATATATATATATATATATATATA
>ML785479.1:118912-130673 GCA_009831015.1 Picea engelmannii
TGATTGGCTCCAAGACCAAATATGTAATATTAAATTTTCCATTATCCCAATCCATCAACAACTTAAAATCTCCAAGAACTTGCAAACACCTAATATTTTTTTCAAGTGCCACTTTCATCAACATCTAGAGGGTGTAGAATTCAGCCATGTTATTTGCTCCCAGTCCTGCTCCATATTTTAAGGAGAAGAAGTGGTAATGATCTAAAAAGAGTATGACTCCATCCCCACACATTTTTGGAGAGCCTTGATAAGCTCCATCAAAGAAGTCCCAAGGCTTTGTGAAATCAATACAGAGCTCATGCAATACCCTTTGGGATTTAACATTAATATTAATATTAATATCAAAATTGATGCCCAAAATAAATTTTGGTCATCGCATATCCGATGACAAATTTTATCGATGTGACGGTTTTGCTATATAAACATCGAAAAGCTGTCGTCGCCTATGCGACGACAGTTTCTATTGATGCGATGGTTTTGCTATATAAACAATGAAAAGATGTCGTCACCTATGCGACGACAATTTCTATTGATGCAATGGTTTTTCTATATAAACAACAGAAAGTTGTCGTCGAATAGGCGACGACAAATTCTATTGATGCGTCAGTTTAGCTACATAAACAACAAAAAGTTGTTGTCGAATAGGCGACGACAACTTTTATTGATGTGATGGTTCAGCTATATAAACAACGAAAAGTGGCATCGAATATGCAACGACAAATTCTATTGTTGCGTCGGTTTAGCTACATAAACAACAAAAAGTTGTCGTCGAATATGTGACGACGACTTCTATTGATGCATCGGTTTAACTATAAAAGTTGTTGTCACAATTTAGACGAAAAGTTGGTTTGAGATTGTTTGCCTATAACGTCGCTTGTGCGATGTTTGATCAAGTTTGTCGCAAATGCCACGTCACCTAAATCAACGTTTCAGAGACTCCAAATTCGTCGCCATATCAATCACATAACGTTGCAATAGCGTCGAAACAACCGTCGCAAAATGGGCCAAATATGCTAGTGCCACCTACTAGTTCCCATTGAAATTTTCATTGGATCGACCCCACCTGCGAGTAAGGAGAGTGTATAGAGGAGAAACCCATTGGCATTTGCATTGGATCAACCTCACCTACTAGTAAGGAGAGTGTGTAGAGGAGCAAACCTATTCAAGTAAATACCAACCCCACGATGTCTTTTGTGTGTAGCCCCGTTGCTGATGTAGATAGATAATGTAGTTCCTGTGGTTGTTTTTTCATTTTTAAATGGTTTACAATGTCTCTGTTTGAGTTCCATTCACTTCAATTTTATCTTGTCATTCACTCCATAGCTCACATTTGAACCTAGCCACATTTATTTGGTAAAATATGGAAGTGTATATATTTGTATACTTATTTTGGTCTCAAAGCCCTTGTACATTAAGCCTCCAGTTTGTTCCTAGTTCATTTCATGACTAATATACAATGAGATAACTTTGAGTCGAATTGCCCTGTCGCCCAAACAAAATTTTTGAGTTTAAATGCTACCCATTTCAGAGTTATAAACTACATATGTGTTTTCATGCCCATATTACCTCTATTATGTTTGGGGTTTGCATGCATTTTTTCTTGGGTTTCCACACATTATGAAAATTAAATGTGGAAGGGGAAACAAAAAGCATAGCTATGGTTATGGTTTTGGGTTTGATACCCTGTATACTACATCTCTTTGCCATATTTGTTTACACACAACATAGAAAAAAAATAGTTTAAAATCATTTTTGGGGTATGAATATCTAGTCAAAGAATATGGGTTTCTATTATGTGTGTGACCCACCAATGGTATGATCAGTTTTGTTTTCTCCATATAAAGACAAATTTGAGGCCTATTTTGGTCCACTATTCCCTATGCATACTGCAAAGTATTATATAATCATGTCTTTGAAAGGATTCACAGTTGTTGTAGCATGGAATTGATGTTCTATTTTATAGGATTTATCAACCTTTGATTCCCTTTTTACCTTTGATTTTTCAAATTAGAAGGGGATATCTTAAAATTTTAACGAAAAATATCTTGAATTAAACTCTTAATGACTGAAATCACTACTAGAAAACATCAAATATATAGTCGTGAGTGCTAAAAAAAATGTAAGTAGTAGCACCCAAATCTAACGGTCGATATTAAATATAATTGATAGATAGGAGAGTTGTTGTGATTAAGAAATGAATGAGAATTAACAGAGTTAAAACTACCAATACCACCAAAACACTAGAGGGGTACGTGGAATTATGTGATTGTTATCAGAACAAAAAGGTAAATCCCAAAAACTTCTTATAAACATTCTAATACCACTTGTGGTTTTGATGTCACATCACTCCCTTCCATTATATTTTGGTAGTTGAAAACTTTAAATAGGATGGTAGACGTCATATTTCTAATCAAATTATCTTTTAACACATGGTTTTCCAGATCATAGTTTAATTATATTCTTTAATATACACGCTTAGTTGATAATTTTGTAATAAGCACCAACTTCTCTTCGAGGGAAAAGAACCTGATAATGAACGTGTTAGTAATGGAAAAGAGGATGGTAGAGTACAAACAACACAATTGAAAGCTTCTCTAATCCTAAAGGTACTTTCAGTCATCTTTATTTCACTCTGAAAGAAAATTGAAATAGAAAAAGGGGGTTAAACCAGGATAGGAAGTTCAAATATGGCACCCAAAAATTGATTGAAAGATGTTCAACAACCAATTCCAAAAATCTTTCCTTCAAACATTTGTTTTGACAAAGATAGGGATGTAGTCGAGATTTATTTAGTTGATAAAACCTCTAGGTAATTTCGTAGCCAAGCCCTATTACGATTTCAGGGAAATACAAATGAACTCCGAATATGGGAATCTGGTCTTGCGCAGGTTATCGTACCATATACTTTTCATTTTCCATAATTTCTTAAGATGTGTATTTAGTGTTATGATTCTCAAAATCAGATTGTAAAGGAAAAAAATGGCTAGCATGAACTCTTTTCTATTTCCCAAGAAACTTTTTCTGAAATGCTATTATTACTAGTAGGTTAGGACAAAAGCAATGAAGAGGAAGTGAGAAATTTATTTAATGCCTTTCAAATGGAACATAAGAAAACCTTTCTTACAGAGTTATTTATATAATACAAAGTTATACCAAGCCTGAATTTTCCATTAGATACTTCCTCGTTCAAACAATCAATGAAAGACATAATCTCAATGGTGTGCATATTGTTGGGATATGAAAATGATAGTCTTTTGGATGAAACAATTCTAGGGTTTGTTTATAAGTTAATGTAGTAAGTCAGGTTCAATTATGTTGGTTTTTTATATGATATAGTTCCTGAACAACTGATTCAGTTTGAAAATGTGAAAAGTTTCAGGCATTAGTCTTATTTAGTTTATCTTCTTCTTCATTGTCAATAAACTTTCTTCCAACACCTCATGTTAGAAAAGGAAGACCAAGAAGGAAGTCCACTCCTAGTATTTGAATGGAATCAAGTTATGAACTGCCAAAGTATTAAAAATGGTTTTAAAATTTTTGTTGATGACTTTATGTCAGTGGTTTAAACTTTGTTCTTTAGTGAAGTTTCACCTAGACTTCCTTTTGAATGTAAACACCATCTACATATTAGTCATCAATTAAAGTTTGGTGATTGGTATATTTCACAAGATCATATAGTATTGAGATTTATAGTTCAAAATTAAAGCCTTATAATCTTACAGTCTATCTAACTCCAATAATTTTTTCTTTTGAATATATTAGGAAAATACTGAATGTTGATTATGTACATTTTGTTTCTAAGAACAAAAATACATTCTTTGCACTACCAATAGAGATTGCAACATTCATTGTTAAAACAATAAATGTTTTTACTATTGTAGAAAATCCAATGATTTTTTTTTAGTTTGAAGATGTATTATGGCCATATGATCCTTTAAAAATGATCTCTGACACAAGAATTTCAATTGGACTAGCGTCATATACTCACCAAGTTGATGAAGAAAAGGAAAGGTTAGCTAACAAAGATTCTTGGATAGAGGTACAACAGATCATGCATGAACAACAATCGACACTGGAAAACAAAGTAGATAACACTGAGGAAGACATCACAATGGTTACTCCACAAAAGGAAGATACACAAAGAAATATAGTAGATGATCCCATGGAAGAATATACCCTAGAGGAGCCTTCAACTAAAAAACAAAATTTAGATCTCGAGGCAGGATAAAAAATAAGCAAATTACAAAGTGAAAAGTATGTGATTACAATCACTCAAATTCCATACTTTCATGATTTTCAAGGTACATTCAAGTTTTTAGTTAATGATGCCTCAAAGGATATTGTAATCTCTTAGAAGGATCTTGATAATTTTGTATAAATGAAGATGAACAAAAGGTTCACTAAACAAACTAAAAAAAAATTACTCTCAAATTGTTAATGAAGGCCCTGCCTCTTCTAGATTTCTATCCTCAATTGATTATGATAAAGGCACAATGAATATCGAAATTCTTCAACCCAAAGTTGATAAGCCTAAAAGTGATATTATGCCAAATGAATTTGATACCACAAAGTTTACTTTTGATCCCAATAGCTTGCCACCAGAAGACGAGATTGAGTGGCATAAGAAAATAGAAAATACGGTGGCTAGAGATTTAATTCAAGAATCTGGTAATTTTAGGAAGTTGAATATACAAATTGGTAAGTTATAAAATCAATTAAAAATTGTAAGGGAAACTAACAAGGAACGTTCAGTTGCAGTAAATGATTTAGAGCAGAAACTGATTTCTTTGCGAACAACAACAGAAAATAAGTCCAACATAACATTAATGATCAAAGAGAAGGATAAATAAATCCAGATATTTATAGGGAGTATAAATATTCTTGCCACTATGCATAGCTAGGATAGATAAATAGTGGAGCTAGAAAAGGAGAAAGATCAAATTAAAAATATTAGAGAACAAAATGCAAGATTGTAAGAAATCATTGAAAGATTTAATGAAGAAAAATAAATAGCATTGTCAGTTAATCTAGCTAAGAAAGTAACTATTCTTGAAGTTGAGGAGAACCCAACAACCTCAAACCAAGGATAGATTATTCAACAAAGGAAATAGTTGTCAACAGTTCGAGAAAGACTTCAGAGAATAAAAGTTGAATATCAAGGTAAAATTTCAGAAATGACTGATATACATGAACAATTAGACAAAATAAATAAATTGGTAGAAAAAATATATGATGAGATAGCACAAAATGACACTGAATTGTGTGAATCTTGTCACAAGATTGTTGAACTTGAATATTTGAAGAAAAATTATCATTAAATTTTTTTTGCAAGAAAATATTTAATAGGGGCCAACCATTGTATATGGGATCAAATAAAATCAGTCATACATCAATTGAGAACTCATTTTATTGTTCTCCAAGAAATAGAGATGTTAGAAAGAAATATGAATCTAAAGATGAAGAAAGCTTGGGAAAAGTTAGGAGATAAGGTACAAATTGCTAATGATATCATAAAATTTATAAATCATTTAAGCAATGTAGATCTTCAAATTTTGGAAATTGTGGATAGAACGACCTTTATAATGGATGCCAATTTGATTAATTCAACTCAGAACACATGTTAGACAATTTTGTAGTTTGGACTTCAATTCAGAACTAGATTTGATGAGGCCTTCTAGTTCGGGTTATCGGTTCCTTGGAATGATAAGAGGTGGTTTTATCCTATTAAAATATATGAAGAGAATATTGAAATATAGAGAACAAATCATGAGCAATTTGAAGATGTATCATGTCCTATTTGATGGATAATTATATTTGAAAAAATATCCAATGATTTTACATTGCTTAGCATACTTAAAAGAATCCAAAGGAATTTACCCCTTGCATGGTACGATCTATACACTGAATTAGATATCACGGGGTTTAAAATTTTAAGTTATAAAATTCCATAGGGAGATGATTGGAAAAGAATAGAAAGACCAAGGAATAAAACTCCAATATTAAGCTCGATTTTCACACCAACTTCCATGTCATCACCAATTACCACAACATCGTCAATATTAACACCCATGTTTGTCCCAGCTTCCACTTCAAAAAATGTGAATAAGTAGTGAAAGAAAAAGAATGCATGAACAAAGAAATATGGAGTTGGTTATATGTAATTTTAGAAATATTTAATAAAAAATGGTCAAAGAAGAATATATAACCAAATGAAGAAGGAAATAGAGGGCATCGTTCATAGGAAGCATGAAACTGCTTCATACAATCTTTCTGATCATTTTTGTATTTCAGTATTAGTCTAATGAACTTTGTTACTTCATAGAGGATTCATCCCCTATTTGACCAACTCATTGTTAACTTCGCTTTATTCTTATTTTTGTAAAGCTCAATATTTGAAGTCAATTTTTTTTTTGGAACTTGCTTCTAAGAAAACTTGTTTCTGTAACCATTCAAAGTTTGAATATAGCAACGACTTATTTATGGTTTCACTTGATGTTTCTGTAATGGAATGTGTTTCATGATACATATTGATGTGTTAAATCATTAACTTATATCCACGATATCTATTACTCAATAATTTTAAGTTTTTGATATCTTTAAATGCAATATACAATTTCTATATTTTTCTTAATTTCCTCTTATGTTTGTCACTTTAAACACGGATTTTGACTTGAGCTCTATCATTTAAATGAAATGTTTTATTATTGTTTTTTTGTTTTATTATATAATGTTGGTTAAAGAAGAATATGGTTCCCTCTATGATAAGTGAATTGTTTGGTGATGCTTTTATTGACAATTTACTTTCATAAATCTTTTTAAGTTTTATTAATTTTAAGGTCTTGTACCGAAAATTTCTCTTTCTTCAATTTCAATTAAAGAATATTCAATTAAAAATAAAAATAAAAATATATTTTTAGAGGGTTACCCCCCTTAGGTTATTGGATTCTTCCAACTGGCCTAAAGAGGGAAGGATATTTTTCCTTCATAGGATGCCTTGGCACTATTATGCTCAATAGAATAGCCTAAGGAAAATAAATAGTTACGAATTATCATATTTTATCTTAGCTATTAGAGAAGGAAATGAAATTATAGTTGGGTTCTTGAGCTTGTAAAATAAAAGAAGGTTGCATGCATGGAAATTTTTTTGTTTAGTCTCCACACACACTTTACCCCATTCACTTTCTTCATCACTCAAGATTACAAAAATTATTCTCTAGTATCAATCCATTTCAATACAATTTTGTTTCAATACATGCTTATAGTTTGTTCTATAAGGGAAATGCAAATAGTGACTTGGTTTTTAAAATAAAAATTCAATTGTTGGGTATTTCATCATCACTTGTCGTTATTGGCTTCATGGTTCATCATTCTTTTAGCGTACATATAATTTACAAAATAGAGCAAGTTTAAATCTTGAAGAAAAAATTCCTGGCACTAACCAAGCTGATGTAGCCCATCAACTGCAAATACACACAACATTAAACATATACAAAACAAAGCAAGGGACACCCAAATATTTTGACTCAAGAAACCCCCGAAAGGGAAATATTATTATAAAACCATTTTGTGTGTTAACTCTATTGTACACATTGTCCCCTTATATAAATATAGGTGACCATAACAAATACATCATAATTAGATATTTCGTTCAAACCAAATGCATAACTAGCTCCCTAACTATCTCCACAATTTCTCCATGAATTTCTCAACAAATTTCCATCCCTAACTTCTCTCATTTCTCCTCATCTTTCACTCTCACGTAGACTTTTAAAATTGGTCTACCTCATTACGAAGCCATCATTTAATTAATTATTCATGATCACAAGTAGGAGTTATTTCATCATACTCCCCCTTAACGAACACTTGTGATCCCATTATGCCATCAAATCTTTGGTCTTTTTTGGTCCTGTTTTCATATTCAATATTCTATGATATTCTTTATATTGTACCCGCAAACATAGATAATGTTTATAAAAATATTACCATCCACCAAAGTACATGGGTCGTCGGTCGTTGTATCCGTCGATTCTCTAGGAAAACATTTCTCATACATGGTTCATCAACCATTCTTCTATCGCATGCATGCATACTTGTACTTTTATTCCCCCTATATGATCATCATCATCCTGGGTTTTTGGCTTACCTATAACCACCCTCTTGATGCTCCCATATCAGACTCCCAAGGAACAAAAAATTATTCATGGACTCTTGTCCATGAGTTCCATGTCATCTCACAAACTTTGTTTCACAATTTTCTCTATGCAAGTTCCTTTTTCATAACTTGCACTTTCCCTTTCATGCTCAACTACTTGAGTCCCTTTTTCATTACTTGAAATCTCTCTAGTTTCCTCTGATCTTCCGCCAGTCGTGGACTGCCTCAAAAAGGTGTTTTTGCCCACAGTCAAGCTTCTCCTCCTAACTTGCCACTCTTCATTTCCTTCAGCAATCCCTCTCTCATAACAAGTGGTTTCATGAACCATTCATCACATCAAATTATGGGGGTTATATTCCTCATCAGGTAAATACAATTTCATTTTAGGTTAATCTAGCCTTTATACAACATATGACAAGACTTTTTCAAAAATTATTTAAGGACCATTAAGCTACTTAGGGATGCCTCTTTCATGGATTTATTGCATATGAATTTCACACGATACTTTATTTTTACCTTGCTTTGCTTCCTTCTTCTGATTTCTTCTTTGTCTTCATCTCCCTTTTTTCTTTGCTTTCTTCCATTGCTTCATTCCTTTTCTTTCTTATGCCATGTTCCTCGGTGCTTCATCTTTCGTTGTCCTTTCCTATTTTCTCTTCTTCTTGCTTGCACTTCTCTCTCGAATCTACCTATTTCATGGAGTCAACATCATATTCTCTCTTCATCAGTCTTCTTTCCACTGTCATCTTCTTACATAATTATCCATCTGAATCTTCCACTACAATACCTGCATAAAATTGTTTCTTGTAGGAGGGACGCATCAACCCAACAAGACACATGCAATATATAGTTACAAGAATACAAAAATATGTTTCTCGTTGGAGTGTGCACAATGTCCAACAAGACACCTATGACCTTGGCTCGGAAAACTTAATTGACACACCAATGAAATTACTTAAACTTAACTTGACTACAAATTTGACTCATGTGTCCGGTAACACCGATCATGCACCCTTCTTGATATAACAAATTACACATCAATAATTTTTTCATGACTCTTGAAATTCATCTTCAACTTAGAATTTTGACTTATTACATCAATAAAATAATATCAATGTTGACCCATGACATCAATGATCCTAAAATATATGAAACTTTCCATCAATTTGCAAAAGGACTTTACAAAGAATGACCATTTTCAAATATTCATTACATACTCCATGACTTCAATTTTCTTATGGCATTCACTTTGGCTTAGTTACCAATGAACCCTTACATCAAACCATGGAATCCATTACTTTAATGAACAAAATACCATTACTTTGACACCTTTTTAATGACAATTAAATAGAAAACTTTTAGCCTCAATAACATTCTAAGAAGTCAAAAGAATTCCCTTTGCTCACACCTATTCTCATTTCTCAATGAAAGCTTTTAATTTTTTTTACCTCCATTCATATACCATATATAAAGGCAATCAAAATTCAATGTGTAGGATATTCTTACCAAAATAAAAAAAAACTTGTTTTCATTTCCATTTCTATTCATATCTTGGTAAAGAAAGGGGGCGGCCCATTATTGCTGCAATTCTTAGAACCTTCCATCGCATGAAATCAATTGGACTTATACAAGCATAAATCTCCACTTTGCCAAAGAAATCTCCATGGATATTTTATTTGGCCATGCCCGTTAGTCCCAATAGTTTCCATTGTCTGAACAATAGTTTCCATTGTCACATAAGAGCAACTGAATATGAAGACAATCACCACTCTATTGCCATGCATTATACTACAAATGCCAAATTCTTTTCTTGACCAAATTACACTGCAAATATCCACATATCTCTCTTTTCTTTCCTACACTACCTTGTGTAGTCATTATCTGCATTAGAATTCTGAGCCTTGCTGATGCATTCGTCGCTACGATACGATTGGCCTCTTGAGACATCCACTTTGAAATTTGTTGGGTGCTTCTGCTAGTCTGTCTGCTTTTTTAGTCACATCCTTTCCAATAGTAAGCCAATACAAACAAACAAACAAAAAGCATGGATCTTCGGTGTCGAGGAATCCCTTGTCTTGCCTCAATACAATTTTCAAATATTTTCTAAACATCTGAGATGTTTTCCTTTCACTGGTTCTCATCTAATAGAATGCCTCTAGAAACATAGACACAAACACATCAATCGGAAAATATGCTAGATGCACATAACTTTAATTAGAAGTGAACCGAATCGCTACATCTCACAGCTTTTCTCGAGCGAATCCTTTTGAATTCCTTTTCTCGAGTGAACCGAATCGCTACATCTCACAGCTTTTCTTCATCTCGCTTTTCTCTCAATAGAATTGTGTGGCTTACTATGCAGCCCCTTCTCTACACGCCCTCATAAACTTTGACAACTACAACTCAGCCATTCACACGGTGGCCTTCTTGTATTCGTTGGTTGTGCTCTAATTGAAACCCCCAACAGCAGAGCGCTTCTCCATAACGTCTCAAGATATCTCTTCTCCAGGCTCTGATAACAATTGATGCAGCCCACCAGCTACAAATAAACAAACATTAAACATATACAAGATGCAGCCCACCAGCTACAAGTACACACAACATTAAACATATACAAGACAAAGCAAGGACCACTTGGAGATTTTTACTTAAGAGACCTTCTGAAATATTATTATAAAGCCATTATGTGTGTTAAATTTATTGTACAAATGGTCTCTTTATATAACTATAGATGATCATAACAAATATATCATAATTAGAAATTATGTTCAAATCAAATGCATAATTATCTCTCTAAATCTCTTCACATATCTACATGAATCTTTCAACAAATTTTCGTCCCTAACTTTTCTCATTTCTCCTCATCTCTTACTCTCATGTAGACTTCTAGAATTAATCTACCTCATTACAAAGCCATCATTTAATTAATTATTCATGATCACAAATAGGAGTTATCCTTTAACGAATACACGTGATCCCATTATGCCATTACCATACACCATAGTACATGGGTTGTCAACCGTTGTATCCGCTGGTTCTCTAGGAAAACTTGTCTTGTACATAGTTTATCAATCATTCTTCCGTCGTATGTCTGCATACCTGTACCTTTATTCCCCATGTATCATCCCATCATCGTCATCCTCATCTTGGGTTTTTGGCTTACCCGTAACCATGCTCTTGATGCTCCTACATCACAAGCTCATTCCTTGTTAGCATGTATACCATTCATCATCATTCCATCATTCTAAGCTTACCCTTCTCAACCTAAGTCATTATTAACCTATATTAATGAGCATTCAATGAAAGTATTATTTTTCTTTTATTTGCATACAATTGATAGTTGTTACATATTAGAATATTTATGGAATAAAGAATGACAGTTTTTCTTTTCTTTTATGAAAATATGGTTTAGATGAGATTTTTCAGCAGAGGTACGCCTTTAAACAAATCATGCACATATGAATGGCATGTTGGAAGATTGGTTGTTGTCATTGATGTCAACCCTAGTCATGGGTTTTGGACCACAAGATTGATGAAGTTATTTGGACATGAAGGAAAATGCACATGTAGATACAACACCCATGGATGGATAGTATACATCATGCTCTT
>ML785479.1:134805-146475 GCA_009831015.1 Picea engelmannii
AAGTCGGGTCTTCTGAACAGACCAGAATTGAATAAAGTTTTATTATCTCTCATATATTCTTGGGTGGAAGGAAGGGGCAAGGATAGAGAGTTCAGATCTCTCTTTATATTGGAGGATTGTATCTTCCTATTGGAGGTTTATCCGTCCCTTTACATTTTGGAAGCTGTAGCTACCTTTGGAAGTCATTACTTCCCTTGAACAAAACTATTGATTATTTCTCATATATTGTGCATAGTGTATTGTGGTGTATTGGTGTAACTCTTATACTATTGTTCATTGCTCATTGGATATAATTGAATGGTTTAAGTATAAGTTGAAAAAGGTTTTAAATTGTACTTGATACTGATTCACCCCCCTCTCAGTATCAACATGGCATTCATAGGAAGATGAAAGAAAATGGATGTTGATCGATTGTATAAGATGGATGTTGACACCATAACTTCACCCAACCTCTATTTAATGACTTTTATTTTTCATCTTTAACATTCATTTTAATATATCATGTTTTTTATATTATAAGATAACGTTTTAATATGTCATACTTCTTATATTGTGGCAGGGTGATTGTGGGAAGGCACCAACATCGAAGTAGGTAAACAACTAATAATATCCATATCCATTTAAAGTGAATTTTATTATTTTGAATCCATCAACCCAATGGAGACAATTAAAAGGGCTCTGAAAAAGGCAAACATGGAACTTATTGCATTAGATAGGTGTGAACCAACAAAGGAAA
The DNA here is from genome assembly GCA_009831015.1 of Picea engelmannii. NCBI lineage: Eukaryota > Viridiplantae > Streptophyta > Pinopsida > Pinales > Pinaceae > Picea > Picea engelmannii. Next base: position 135,542 of record ML785479.1, read on the forward strand.
ACAAATAAAGGTGCATAGTTTAGATGGAAGATATACAACGATATGGGGTAAGCACCATCTTTTAAAAATAGTATTTATCACATATATTCATTTATGAATTTTGGGTTGCTACTTTTATATTATCTAAACAAAAAAATATTTCTATAAGATTTTTTGGAAGTTGTTCACGAGCTTGCTTGTGAGGTTGGTGTTGTTAACAATGATGCACCAACACCACAATGTCCTAGCATGAGACACATACCTATGAGGCTATTTTCCTCTCTGCATGTGGCTAACAACCTCGTAACTCAGATGATTTCACCTTTTGGGGCCCATGATACGCCCTCTCAATGCATGAAAAAACATGAACATGATGGTGGAGATGACCCAATTGGTGAGTCTATAGATTATTTTCCTCGATCAACACATGTTTCCAGCAAGGGAACAATGTCAGTTGCATTTTTTGTGGACAATAATATTTTTTCGATCAAGATACCAAAAATACCAAGTATTTATGAATACCTTAATTATTTCCTATTATCTAATTGAAACATACATCTCTTCGATTATTTTAAATTAATGCTCATATCGTTTCACAAGAAACAACATTTTTTTAAGGCTATGGATGACAATTCCTAAGATATTTTGGGCCCACCATACACATGTAGTGGAATGATCATAATGCCAATTTGAAAAAGGATCTTATTGACTACTTGGTCGACTTGTTTGGTGAATCCTTCAACAAAAGTGGAGTCACCTCATTGGCCGATACATATTTGAAATATGTGAGGGATCAATATAGGGTTCATTTCTAAAAAAACCTAGGTATGAGCTTCCTCCTATGATTCTTGAAAGTGAGTGGAAGAATCTAATGGAGTATGCAAAGAAGAATGCAATGAGAAAAGGAGGAAAGACACCACCCATTCTAGGAAGGTATATGATATTTTGAATTTAATATGCTGAATTTTCTTTAGTTCTACATAAAAATTGTCATATCTAACCTATTTGAAACTCTTTGTAGGCTCCTAGACACATCAAAAGAAACCAAGGAAAGACTAAAATAATATAGACAACACAAACTTGGCCAGGGTAGTTACGTGAGACTAAAGCATGAATTGTAAGTATCAAATAATTAAACCATATCACTTGTATCATCATCCAAATTTTATTTAATTGCATCCAATAAGATAAATTTGTGATCTTATGCAATGTAGGGGTCTCGTTTCAAAATTGTGACCACTTAATAAAACATCTGGCTCGGTTTCAAGTCCAGCTTTCAAGCTGTGGTTGAACATCAACAAAGCATGAGGCAAACACAATATACCCCTTTGAACGACATGGTAAATAAAATCAATAGACTTTAATTATTGATTACTTGTAAAATATATTCACAATTGATTACGCCCATAAATGAATGTGTTTGTTTGTTTTAAGAAAGATAGCAACAACAATAATGGGGCCAATAGTGAACAACAGACCCATGAGGGTGGATTGCAACCCGATGATGGTGATGTGCAACTCAACCATGATGGTATTATGGCTGTAAAATTAGAAGTGTGGATTACAATTATTAATATTTACTTGCACTTGGTGTACTTATAACTTTTCTTGTTTCAATGGAAGAGCATGTAAATGAGGATTATTAGTGAGAGTAGTAACACATGGTAGCCGAACCAATGGTCTCGACTAGTCAACCTGGTAAAGAACATTGTAATGATATTTGTATTAATGAACTACTTCTATGAATAATAACTAACCATATCAATTTAACCCTTTTTGTTATTGTAGTTGATGTCCCTTTGCAACAACCTGCATGTCGTGAAGAGTACACGACTAGACATAGAATGCGTCAGAGAATGCATATTCAGTCAACACCAAGAGACGACCCAACAACTGAAGGGTATCAATAAATGGATGATTCAATCATCAAATATATACAAACTAAGAAACAAAAAAATAAGTGATTGTATATATTATGAGACATGTGTATAATGGAAACATATTTTGATGATAAAATTTATTAATATAAATTATGTGTTTATACAATTTTTATTTTTCTACCTTCCTATGGATGAATCTTATATGTTTTGTATGTACAAAACCACATATCTGCACACACATTCTTTCTTTCATTTACCTTTAATTTTTGTTTTCCAACTTTTTATGCATGAATTGTACTATGCCAATTTCAATTATTTTGCAGTAGATAGATTGGGCATGGGGAATTTTGAGAGTGATGTGGGGGGGGGTTGGGTGAAAATGAGCTTCTACCTTCACATGGTTGGCCCTGTTCAATAGAGAACAAATTATTCTCGAAAATAAGAGAAGTTCATCCAAGTATTCCACTTTAGTCTTTCAGCTAGAGTCTCGTACATGTTGATATGTCTGTTTATTTATTTAATTATTATTTAGTAATATAAAGTTTTATTCTTTAATCATTCCTGCAGGTCTTCATAATGGAAATTAAACTAACAACTAGCCTATGTGTGATGTGGTTGTAGAATCTCCTGCCTCATTGAGCTCATGGACGCAGGTAGGTAGTACTCATTTTTCCATTTTAATTAGTGCATGTGCATAGTTTCCAAAGATTCATGTTGATACTGGTGATGTCATTTCTTGGTAGTTCTCTTTGATGAGAGATTATGTGTATTCAATATCATAACATAACTTTATTTTTAATCTCTATTGACTATGGTCATGTGCCTTGTAAATGCCTTACATTTCAAATTTTATTGATCATAGTACTACCCTAAGATATAATGTCTTCAATTGTCTTAAAGAACAAATCGAGGCATCTTGAATCAACAACCAAATGAAGTACAGGTCTTGTGTTTGGACCTACATGGTAATTTCAAATTTGCGAACATAACTATTTTGTTGATTTGTAGACATGAAAATATTTTCATTTAATTTCATTGGTTTTAGTAGGCTATGGTAATGATGCAAGAATTAGGTGCATTACTACTAGAGCTTGGTCATGCAAATATGACATTGTGTATGGGAAAATCTCATGTATGGTCTTTGTGATATCTGATTGAAAGGTATTCTCTAACTACATTTTTCACTTTTTCAACCTAGTGTGAATTTTGACCAATTATTATATACTTTCCAATTTTTATGCAGGTTGAATTTGTTGTAAATGTTGGGCCTGCAGTATACATCTCTCCATTTGTATTATGTGATTAATCCCATCATGATTATCATTGAGAGTAGGTTTATCTCACAACGTTGATCCAAAAGTGAGTAGAGCTTCCAAGAGTCATAATGTTGAGTAGAGCATAGCATGTGTTAATTAATTAGAAGAACAAATTTAACACATCTCAAGTCAACACTTCCCCTATAGAAATTAACAAATGTGAATGTTACGTTTTTTTATGTCATCAAGGTGGGAATATTTCTTCACTAGTCTAGAAATGCTACTTTTTCTATCCATTTATCATACATGCCCAAAAATAAGAATAAGGAGAACATGTTGAATATCATATCACTCTAGTTTTGCATTGTGATCTGATTTCTATTAATTGTGACATGGACATATGCATACAAATAATATAATTTTATGGATGCATTACAATTATAATGTTATAAGGTGTTTGCCTCGCCATAAAGAATGCATCTATTCTAGAAAAACAAACACAGTTTCAGGAATTGTGGGGTGTTTGTCTCACCCTAAAGATTGCATCTATCTTAGAAAAACAAATATAGTTTCTAGAATTCTACCATTTTTTTAGCATTTATGCAGCTATGCTTCATGGTAAATTTTTATAAAAGGTTCATTTTTCATTCCTATCATAGTAAGGTCTCCTTTATTAGTAGGGTTTTTTAATGTAAATAGTTTGGATTTTATTTTATAATTTGATTTTGGTAGTCTATGTCAAATGATGCATAAATAGGAAGCATTCTTATTACAAAGCATCCAAACCTACCTAAGAAAAAATTTGTCAATTGTTGAGAGGTTGAAGAATTTATAGAAGAAAATAGGAAGCTTCAAGCATAGTAAGTTGAACAGTTTTCTAATTCATTATCACAATATACATTTTCTTATAGATGTAAATATATAGGCTCTATGATGTTATATTTTTGCTAGTTATGCTTTGAGATTTTTGTATTAAAATTATGATATTTGTACAAAATGGGTATAGAAATTTTCTCACCCTTTGTTTTTCTATCCCAAACCATTTAAAAATATCTTGTATGGTTTCTGGACTTGCATTCTCAAGAGGGGAAACTGACATCATCTCCCTTTAAGAAAAAAATTATGCCTTTTTGTAGCTATATTTGGGCTAGGCCCATCTACATCCTTCTAAAATCTTTGTCATGTCTATTACTAGATTATATTTCTTTAACCAATGCATTAGAGGGTGTCTCATAGTATATAAAAAGAGTTTGTTTACAGATTTGGACCTTAGTCTTCTTGCTTAGTCTATGAAAATTCCCATTTCCACGATGTTATTGGGGCTCTTTTGCATTCTCCTGGGTTTGAAGGTGGCATCTTCCCTTGCCTTTCTGGCTCCTATTCTTTCGTTGAGTCCATGCTTCCTGTTTTTTCAGTTTTTTTGTTGTCTCTGCTATGGAACTGATTTTCCATGGAGGAAGTCCTCAAACCACCATGATTTTCCCTTTTGCTTCATAGTGCATGGAAACCAAATCGTAAGTATCTTTTTACTTATGGTCTGGATAATAAATTCCCAAATAATTCATAAGATATCGTGCAACCATGATCGAGTTTGTAGTCATGGTATCTCTCTCAAGATTTGTCCTAGTTAACAATTGTTGATCTATCATCCAATAATATGTAAGGAAGATAAAATCATAAAATGTCATGTAGGCTCACCACTTATGTTTTACTCAGACATCTTGCAAACAAGATGAGAATGGTGGTGCACATGTGTATAACTCAACTTCAAGCAACTTTTAAATTATTTCAAAGTTATAAATGCAACAATACATATTTATTCATGTATGCAATCCCAAACCAATGTATATTTCAATCATTTACTAAATTCTAGGCACAAATCACCCTAGTATACAGTCTTTAGGGTTTACAAAATATTCACATTCCTATAACTTGTAATGTGTAAATTACCAAGAATGTATTTTTCTTCCTAGGACGTGCATTTTTCATCATGCCCTATTTTCATGCATTTTTTGCATTTACAAGGAAGATTTTAGACTTTATGCACAATAGAGGGTATTTGGTTTCAAAATTCACAACTAAAGGTATCAAAATATGTAAAATTATAAAATATAAACTCCACAATTTGAATCACTCAATTTGGAGGTCATATGAGTCCCAGACATGCATTTTACAGTAAGACGGTTTTACCCTCCATTTTAGAAAAAGTCTTGAATCTTGGTTCAAGGAAGAAGTCCTTTTTCATTTGAAAATTCACTCTGTATGATACATATAGATTTATAATGTTATTAAATTAACCTAAAAACTTAGATAACTAAATTTGTAGTTATATAGAAGCATGGGTGTGCATTTCCATTAGGTCACTTTTTACTATTTTGGTCTCTCAATTTACAAGGTAGATTTTTCCTCTTTTACACAATAACCACTTTTATGTTTTCAAATGAAAATCTAAATATGTAGACAGGTGTAAAATTATCTAAGACGCCCTCAACAACTTGAATCACTCAAATTGGAGATGTTATAAGACCTAGGCGTGCATTTTGCACAAGGGAAAAAATTACAGTTTAAAAGAAAAACATGTATTTCTTAAGTGTGAGTGTGCATTTTTAGATGTGGAGGATCTACAAATATTGAATTATGGTTTTATGCAACAATATAAACCCAATTGTTTTATAAAAAAATAGAAACCCTAATCCTAATCATCGATATCATCTTATATTGAGAACATTGTCATCTACATCTGGCTCAACTTCTTCAATGTATTCATCTAACACATATACCTACTCCTCTACATCATCTTCTCCTTCAATATCATCTTGGTCCAGAGATGTTGTGCATAGTGATTCCAACCCATAACTATATTAGTTCGTCGATAAGAGGTTCAATATATACATTACTAACTTTAACTTGGTACTTACCTAATTGATTAAAAATACACATAATTACTACCGTGTGTGTGTGTGTATGTGTGTGCAAAAAACAAGACAAATGAAATGTATTATTCCTAAGAATATATAATAAAAGATATTAAATATTCAAACAATGTGTCAATAATGTGGAATTTTATTCTACAATCCTTCCATTATTTGGCAATTGGTTAGCATGAAAAAATAGTAATGTAAGCAATATGAGGATTGGATGGGTGAGAAATTGTAACATCCCCATCCTATAATAAGCAACAAAATATATTATACCTTAGGATTGCATTTTAGAGGACATACTGGGAAACTATTATCCAGGCCACAAGGATCAAGCTACTTATGATTTGGTTGTCATATCTCTTTGTGTAATACAATGCTACATTTTTTCTTTGATAGAAAGATAAATGGCTATATTATAAAACTACAAATTTGTGCTTACTCTTAGAGTTTTTCAGGATTTATGAAAGAAAATTAGTCTTTACTTCATTAAAGTTTAACACATTTAGAGTAGCTCCATATGCCATGAGGGACAACTTTTAGTGGTGGAATCAAACACTTAATATGGTATACAAAAGGACATGTATCACAAATGCATGTGCCTCAAAACCAATTAGGGGTCCTATGTCCAACGCACCATAAGCATGGATTTCAGTGTACAACGTCAATGTTTTTTTTTTTAAATTTATTTTCATCCCGTTGGAATACCAATGCCCATACTCATCATCAAATATCCAACAAAAAATACCCCCAGCGCATCAACGCTCCGATGGTACTTTGACAGACTGTTCCCTCCTGATCATCGCAACACTGATGGACTATTCTCACCATAGTGTCACAAATCCAATGTAATTTTCATTCCATATCATCAAAACACCAACAGACAGTGCCCTCCAACTCATCGCACCTCCGACGGACTCATCCCACCATAACGTCACAACTTCGACGGTGAGTGCATCGACGCTCTGACGGTATGCCATATGCACTTTGTGTGACATATCATCGCAACACTGGAGGACCACATCGATATTGCGATGGTCTCTTGTCATATCAAACTTGTCCACTAAATTCCACATGGTATCCTTTTTTGTCGAACACGGGACAACTAGGTATGGTCGTCGGAGTTGCAGCACCAAGTTTTGATGAAAGTTTGGAGGATTAAATCTCTCCACAACTACCATGTGATAGGTTTGTACATTAGAAGTACGAAAACTATATACTTTTGTTGAGGGTGCGACAAAACAACTTTGACAAACATTCATAATTGTGTTCGTCGAAAGTCCTTCATTTAGTCATTGAAACATTGTTAGAAAAATGTTAGAAATTATGCCAAATGTACTAGTGATGAAAACATCGATAGACTAGAATGATAAAGCTCAAATTAAACTAATGAACCCACACCAAATCCATGAAATTGAAAAAATTACACACAAATTTCCACATTAATGGTCATTTTATTAAGATCGGGAGATGAATATAGAGGGGTCGGATTTATATAGATGTGTATTGTAACTCAAAGATAATAAAAACAACTATATATGGTCATTTCTTAGAGGCACCTTCGCTCATCGTGGATAGGATCCTTGACTCCTTCATCCATTGATCTTCAAGAGGGTTTCCCTCTTTGATCTTTCATTCCTGCTATTGTTTTCCCCAAGTTCTTTGTGCATCTCCCTTGTTCATGTCCTCACTACAACCTTCATTGTTTTAATTGGATTTCTTTGGAAGGAAAACCATTGAAATGGTTCATTTCCACTTCCAATTTTACAAAGAAAAGACAAAATAAAATAAGAAATGACATGTTTACAAAATTTACAAAAGGTAAAGCAACTAGGTGCTTATTACAAAGTTTGGCGAGGATCTAATTTGGATCAGAATGTCATTGTTGATTTCCTTTCTAGACTTACCAATGACAAGGATACATTTCCTGTCAAAGATGTTTTTCCTTATCAACATTTGTTTGCATCGTCTACTAATACATTGTGGTTTATAAATATTGATAACTATTTGGGTGCAAGAAAACTTTTGGCACATCTCTCACCGAAGGAAAGACATAATATTATCAAATAGATTGAAATGTACTCCTAGGTTCAAGGATACCTCTTTTACATAGGATCAGATCTCATAGTCTGACATTATCTTTAAGAGGATGATATTTATAACATCCTAAAATATTTTCATGATGAACCTTGTGGATGGTGTTATCACATGAAGTTGTCATGGGTCATATGTAGTTGTTGTTAAGACCTAAGTCTGCACCGCTACCCCGTATCTCTCTTTTCTGTATACCTTCCTAGAATTTTTTCCTCTTCTGGTTGATAAAGTTGGTTTCCCTTTTGTTCAATGACCTCGTTTTCCTTATTGTCTTGCTTGACTGATTCTTTACACAATTTTTTTATGTCTTTCTTGAAGGATAAACACATATCATGATTTGGTTCGAATTATTGGTCATATTGTTTGCCATTGATTGAGCTCATGGCAGATCGTCCAATTCCTTTTTTTGCACAAGAAACAACCATGGGCACAAAACAAAGCATCCAAAGTTCCCGAACGTCAAAATTGGTGCCATCTCTAAACATGGTTAAAAGGATCCTGGAGTTGGCGGATGGATAAACTTTAGCAGGGGCACTAAAATAACAGGGTTACCCAAATCACATATTGCAACAAGATCGATGACCACACTTCATTTTAGGAACGAAACATGCTCGAACGTTAAAATCCTAGAGCGGTCCCGAAATTGAAACCATAGTATATCTAGAGAGGTACGTGGCAGTTGGTGGTGGATTTCGAGAGTCGGAGTGGTGTGGATCCAAACCACCCTTGACAACTTCTGAAATCACGTGCCTATATAGGGTCCAGTCCGAGAGTAACGCATGGTAAAAAAAATTGGCGTTAAGCCAAATCATCAAAGGAACGTCACGATGAGAAGTAGAATGTTAACAGACCATGACCAATCTATCATAGAGAAAACATGAAGAAGGGTGCTACGAAATTTGTAGAGCAGTTTTACAAAGGGCGCTACGGAATGGCGTTACGAACTGGCCATTACAGTCAAAGGTTTTGAATCCATTACTTCCTCTCGACTTTGATGATTTGGAGGGAACCAAAGATCAACATGGGACAGCTGGAGATCAACATACGAGCTTGGAGGACACACGACACTAAAGAAGATGTGCCCAAGAAGCAAGACAAGTCATTCATTTTTTGTTAGAGTGGTTGCCAACACGGCTCCTTAATTTTAGCAGTTTGTTAGATCTGTTGGTATAGATGTTAGAATTGTAGTTTTTTGTGGAGAATCTAGGATAAGAAGGTCAGATCGTAACTCTAGCTATTTTCTACTGTTTTGATTATAAATACATTAGACGAATGATATGAGAGTCTCGGATGGTTGAGAGGAGCTCCCTTTTAGTAATATTTTGATTAAACATAGTTGTTCTCTGGTTATGTATGAGACTTGAGACATTTTCATTAATAGAAGTTAGTTTCCTTTCATCATCTTGACATTTCTTCTTATTCTGAAATGCTCATGATTGGATGATCCATATGAGATGTTGTGGTTGTGTTATAATGGAGGTTTGACTATAATGCTGCTATGAATGTTTTTTAGTGTTTTAAACTTTAAGTTCAAGAAGTTCTTGTGACTGAGTTTTTCTTCTTCTAGCTGCTTGAAGGTTTGATGCTTATAGCAGACCTATCCACCTTCCTCACTAAGTCTTTCTTCTATTCACCTTTATCCTTAAACAACTGACTGAAGTTAATCAAAACCTCATTTGCTTATGCATGCTAGCCCAGATTTCTGTGTTAAAACATTCTTATGTTGAGCTTTGTCCATTTGACCTTTAATCATTAATTTATATTTACAAACCTTTTGATGGGTATTGGGCTTATCCTATTTCAATCTGAGGGTGATTCTCAGTGCTAACAGATGGCACTTTGTTGATAAAAGGATTTCACATAAGGTGTTACATATGGGCTATTATTGGCATAACATTTCTTGATATGCCAAGAAATACGTGATAATATGCGACGATTTCCAAAGAATGGGATAACCTAATTAGTCTTATGAGATGCCACTATAGAATCAAATCATGGTGGAGCCATTTGAGAAATGGGATTTAGATTTTGTGGGTCTCATTTACCCTCCATATAGGCATAAAGTTAATATCTTGGTGTTCATTGATTGTGTCACTAAATGGGTTGAATCCAAAGCACTTCAAAGTGATATATAAAAATCAGTAGTAGGCTTTCTCTATGAGGAGATCTTTGTCTTATTTGGTGTACCATGAGAAATTTTTACAAATCAGGGAACCCAATTTACTTTCAAACTCATTCAGGACATTACAAAGTAGTACCAAATTTAGCACAAGAAATCTACACCGTACCATCCACAAGCTAATGGTTAAGTGGAATTCACCAACAATGTTCTATAATCCATACTAACAAATACTATGTATATTCATTGTAAGGATTGGGCTAATAGGCTTCGAGAAGCTCTATGGGCTTACTGCACCACTTGGTGAAACACTAAGGACTTCACCCCTTATGAGCTTGTGTATGGTAAAAATGTAGTACTTCGTAGTGAATTTGAATTAAAGACAATCATAACTTCATTGCAGGTAGGATTAGACCTCTTAGAATCTCAAAAGCACCACTTGAACCAAATCAATGAACTTGATAAAATTATTCAGGTTTCCTTGCACCAAACTGATGTTTTTTATTAATAGAGAGTAGCGTGGCATGACAAATTCATCAAGAACAAGAAGTTCCAAAATGGAGATTGTGTCATTTTATATGATACCAATTTCAATTATTTCAAATGCAAGTATTGCAATTGTTGGTTGGGGCCATACGAGATTGATATTTTTTATGACAATGGTTCTGTAAAGATGCATACCATTGAT
>ML785479.1:146642-197840 GCA_009831015.1 Picea engelmannii
TCTATCTATCTATATATATATATATATATATATATATATATATATATATATATATATATATATATATATATATATATATAAAACCCCTTTTGGGGTGCATTTGGACAAAAAATGTCTGAAAACCAACTTGCTAGCGAACAATATTTGCAATCATAAAAAAATACAAAGAAAAAGAAAAAAAATATTGATTTTCTCATTGATTTTATTCATGTTATAGATTCAATTGTTTGGTATAGATTGAATGTTTGCTACAAATAATTGGAATTTGTTTTGTTCCACCAAAATATCACTATGATATGCCATATCAAAATATGCAAAACAATAGGATGAAATTGATGGTATGGATGGAAAGATATCGAAAAAAATAGGTTGTTTAAAAAAAAATGGCACTAAAAACAAACTTCGAATATGAAAGTTATGCCCTTTTGAAAAAAGGCATAAATGGTAACCAAAGAGCCACGTGGCAAGTAGAAGTTGGTTCATGTGGTGATGTTGATTCTTATCTAACTTGGCCTGTAAGATCACTTTTAAATAAGTTACTTATGAAGTGACCCACTTTTATAGGAAAAGAAGGAATCACTTTTACAATGAAGTTATTTTATAAATGAAAGTTGCATGCAAAACAAATAACTTAAAATAAAATATTAAAGTTATTTAATAGTGATTCACTTTTATAATTAAGTGAAATGTACTTTGTCCCTTAGGTGTAGGACAGTCAGTGAGGGAGTGTGTTATTAAGACACTTTGTGATGTTAAGTCACTGGTTCGAAACATGTGGGGACATAAAATCCATCCATGTTAAGGGTTGGTGTGGCTCAAGCCGATTGCGATCCCCGAGTGATTTTGATGGATTATATGCCCCTGAGTCGTGGTTTCTTAGCCACAGGCCAGTCCCACAGGTCACAGACAAACTAGCAAACAAACAAAAAAGTGAAATGCACTTTGCAATGAATGCGTGAAATTTTCAAAGAAAAAGTAACAAAAAAGAGACTTGAACTCAAAACCTCTACTAAGTAAAGTAACTTTCAACCAAGTGAGCTAGTGTAAAACACATTATAATCTTAAGAAGGAGGATTGGGGGTGTTTTTATTGAGCAAGATGGCCTTGGAGTGCATGCTCAATAAAAACTTATTTTCATGCATTCACGCATGAAAACAAATTTGATTTCTCTACAACAACAAGGGTTAGATATCGGTTAAGTTACCCAAAAAATGCAAATTTTCCCTTTGTTTATGATTTACCGAGATTGCACAGAGTACACAGAAAAGAGCATATGCATATAGGAAAACCCTTTCCATTATGTTTCTAATTTTTTGAGGTTGCACAGAGCGTAGGGAAAAGAGAATATGAAAATAAAAAAGAGTAGCAACCCAAAAATAAAAAATAGAAAACTAAAATATTATCTCTGTAAAAAAATTAAAAGGGCGTATTTAAGCTTTATACCTCTGGTTCTAACTGAAATGGTCATATCTTGGGCAAACGAAAAACATTTCAACTGAAACGAAAGGCATTCATAACTAAAACGATCACTTTGGATGCAATAGGATGGTCCTCTCAGCCCATAAATATACAGAAATGGTATAAATCGGAGATGCGGCAACATGACTTCGCAATCTCGATCTACAACGAGAGCGGGTATTCAAATGTACTCTAATACCATGTTTGACAACACGGGTATTCCAATATAGGAAAAAAACCTTCAGTAACCACTCACAAAACCATATATCAAATATCAACACATCAATTTTTTTACGTGGTAAAACCCCTATGGGGAAACATCCACATCCCCAACCAACGTGACCACTTGGAGCAATTTATTAATGCAAAAGAAAATATTACAGAGAGATTTACAAGAGAGTTTCTCACAATCGATCATCATCAAATGACCCTCCATGCTATTTAAATAGAAATCATGGACCAATCGATTGTTAATACATGAATCAATGTAGTCGTTAAGATCAAGGAGAATATGAGTTGTCGGATCACTCTATCAGGAACAGTCCATCAGATTACCTAATTAAAAATTCATACTAATTCATACTAAAGAAACACTCTAATAACCACACTTTTACCTAATGATACATTAGACCAAGTTAATCTTAACTAAATCCTAAGTGTCTAAATATCCTAACACCAACAAGCAAAGGAAACTATAGATCACTTACTTTTGACTTGCTCCTTTTCAAAAGAATTAGGGAAAGAATTTGGAAGTATGACAGGGCTTAGGAATTCATGGGAAGGAGGAAACAGTGAAGAAGCCTTCAAGTCTTGGTATATAAACAAGGACACAAAGAATATGAGAGCTCAACTACTCAATGTAGCATGGGGAATTTGATTCGCTAGAAACCTGAATCGTTTTGAAGGATAGGAGATCCTACCCATGAAATGTGAAATTCAATCTCTTAATATACTAAATGTTTACCCTTAGGTTGAGGGGAAAAAAAATACCTTGTAGAAAAGAAGAAGTCGTCAATATGGATATTCCTTGGGCATACTTTGATGGTGCCCCTCACAAGAATCCTCTTGTAGGAGGCTCAAGAGGAATCTTGTACAATTCCTCAAATCGTATCATAGCCTTAAAAGTAGGCATTGGGCGGGAAACTAACAACTTTTGTTAACTGGTGGCTCTCAAATTAACCCTCCAATTGGATCAAGAATATGGTGTTACACAACTTCAATTTTTTGGGGATTCTTTACTAGTTATCCCATGGATTTGAAAGGAATTATCTCTCGGAAATTTTACTTTATAACCATTTTTTTATTATATACCAAAAAAAAAAAAAACCTGCTCACGCATTTATTTGTCTCATATATACAAGGACAAGAACAAGGTATCAGATGGCCTTTCAAAAGAGGCATTGGGGTTGGATCATGGTACCTGGATGATTTCCTTCTTTCAATATGGGCACACAATTGATCTCCCTCATGCACCATGGATATAAGTTCCTTTTTTTTAGAATGGATGGACTATAATTTTTCCTTTTGAAAGATGTAATTTCATAATTTTTTGTCTTTTTAAGTTATGGGGTAACCATATTTGTTTTGTAGATACAGCTAAGAGATTCAAGATGGTGGAAATTTTTATGGTCTTGATATTGAAAGTTGTATTTAATGTCCTTTTAAGTTCTTTATGTGTGTTTGTAGCTCATTGATATATAAGGCATGTATGTAGAGTTGTTTCTCTAATTGGATACATAAATCGTAGTTTTGAATGCCTTGAGGCATATGCCAATATAATTTTGTTTTATATAAATAAATTTATGGATATTTTTCCTTCGAAAAAAAGAAATGAAAGGAATAAGGGTAGTATTTGGTCACGTGAAACTATGAACCTCATCACATTTTTCTTTTCATTTCATCCACCATTTAACAAGTCAATCTAGTTGGAAGAGGTGGAGACAATTCTTAATTTGTCATTCATCCTCTAAGAAGGGTAAGAGGAAACATAATCCTCTTCTCCTTCATCCTCTTTACGCATGCCATCAACATCAAAACCGTATACCTCCTCTTAAATTTCCTTGGGTTTATGTCTATGAACAAGAACACAATGAGACTGAGTTAATGGAGGTACATTCTCATATCCACCTTCATTCTTATTCTCCATATCATAGTGGGCATTAACTACATATTTCCTTACCTCTTTCCTTATTTTGTCATGTGGTGAAATATAAAGTCCCATAAGCACACACTTACTTAAAACATGAAACAATAAATGAAGTAACGTTAATATATGTGTTCGAACCAGTAATTATGTATACATGCATACATTGATAAAAATGTCTCAAAAGGCTTGTATGATGAGCCATTTGTAAAAAAATTCTCATGTTGTCTTAGGTTTGTACCCCACCATCCACAAATGGAAGACTATTTCTCATTGTGGTAGGATTGGGAAGAAAATTACAATGTTAAACATATAATGACATAATAATAAAAAAATTGGGGTGTGGAAGCCTATTGCTCAACCCTTAATCCTTGACCCTTAGTCTTTAACTCTTAACCCTTAAAAATTGTTCATCGCAATATAATATATCCTTTCAAGATATTCCATCTCTCCAAACTCAATGTACATATCATATCAACATTGATTATCGACTTGACACCAACCCATAAGAATTAATCATTAACATATAACCCTTAGCACTTGGTTTTCCTCAAATCATTGACCCTTATTAGATACATTCATTTTTTAACCAAATAAGTATATTTTTTTTTATTGAAGTGGATATAATATTCAACAAGTGTTGTAGGGCAGCTTAGTCCCTACCAAGCAGGTAGCATGGCGAACAATGAGGATTTAAAGTCGGGATAAGATTAAATTATATAATTTGTGACAAGTTGCAAAAACAATGTTTGATGTTTGATTTTGAAAAACATATTATTTTTTAAATATAGGATTAATCTTGCTCTATCGTTATGTTATTAAATGTATATAATTCATGTGTCCACTGTGTTGATTACCTTAATGTATTGAATAATTACTCTGCAACATTGTACAATTTTATGTCAAAAATCAAACATGGTAAAACTAATATGAAATAAAGACAAACCAAGGTTATTTTAGTGTTTTTAAATATATTTCTACACAATAATTAATAAATAATATTGTTTTAAATTTTTTAATATTATTTAAATTATATTCTATAATACATTATATCAATAATATAGTATATGAGGAACTATTTAGTTTAAGTGGTTAGTTTTATATGTTGTCTTCAACGTTGTCAAATAATAGGTATTTGATTGATTCAGTTCATAAAAATGTTATATATAAATGTAGGAAAGAATTGACAAATTTTTTTTTTTATATATATTATATGTAAGGGTCCAGGAAGCCAATGGATTGAAACCCACCAAACTATTTAATGAATCAACAGAAAAGTTGTTGCATTTCCCAACAATGTGTTACTATTGACATGGAAGGTCGTAGCCCAAACGATTGTCACAATGTAGCTGTTAGGTTTTCAGGTACTAGGGAAACACAAACTAATAAACCATGACACATATTTTCATTACATGTTTTTTAGAGTACGTGATGCAATTAAACCTTGGAATTATTAAAACCAATATGATTCTTTGTATATCAAGCCAATGCCAATGCCAAATAAAATTCATAAGACAATTATACAGTAAAATAATGGAAGTTGGATGTAGGGAAGCATTGATGACAGAAGTTGCTTGGAAGCAATGCAGGGGAGTCCCAGAACATCTATGATGAGTATAATCTCTATATAAATCTCCCAAATCAGCATGTTTAGAAATTGTGTAAAATGGAAAATGAATCGTCAGCTTGCTAATGTGTCCACCATAATTCTGTAAGCTACAGTACTTAGCATTCAGTTAGGCCACACAAAGATGTAATCTTATTTCTAAATAGATGGTGTATTTCATTTGGAATTGTTAGCAATTCATTTGAAATTATAATGATTATTATGATTTTGGACCTTGTATGAAATTCTCAGAGGTGACAGTGCTAAAGTTGTAATGATATATGTTGTCTTTTATGAAATTCTAAGTGACAATGCTAAATCGGTAATGATATATGTTGTCTCTACTTTTAGTCTGCAATGATTACATTTATGCAGTGAACTAGAAAGATTCCTTCAAACCATTTAAAATTCTAGATTCCCACAAAATGACAATCTGGGGCGAGAGATGCTCAAACTCTCGACCTCAAGATTCCTCAACAAGCTACGAGACCTACGCACTAACCCATTGCGCCACCACCTTCGTATGTTTCCTTAATATCAAGTTTATAATATATTAACATTCATATTGAAGTTTACTCTTCATGCGGTGCCTAAATACTAGCACTCCAAATCATGGAAAAGTCATTTACAAAGAATTCTTTGTTCTCTCTTAGTTGAACTACATTGTCTATTTTTTCCTGAATTTTTCCTTTTGACCTATCTAATATTGGAACTAGAGGTTGGGAAAATGTCATATTTATTAACTGCCATATTATATTAACCATTAAAAATTTAAAAATTTGTAGGTATGACCCTTTATCAAATTTGGAAACATAGAAAATCTTGTAACCATTAAGGTTCCAAATCTATTAGGTAGTAGAGCATAGGAAGAACAAGATTAATGGTAGATCGCCAAGTCTACTTTTCTAATTCCCTTATTTTAATTAATTTGTTGTTGCAATTAACCCATCTTTTAATTGTGTAATTTTGAATTAGGTTTTACATGAAAAATAGGTCGATTGTGAATTTGTTTCATACAATTTAGAATTAGGTTTGGGAGGTATAATAGGAAAATTAAAAAATATATATGCAAAAATGAAAATTCGTTTTTGTCTAAGGACAATTATTGACAAAAGATTTGACTCAAGTTAGGTTGAAAGAAGATTTTAAAATAGTACATGCTATTACAAAGTTTCATTGTTAAGAAAGTGGAAATGTGGGATGTAACAAATTAAAGTATTTTCGATTTGATATTCTCTTTACAATCTACATGTTAGGTTGCACCATATTGATCACAAGTGTGTACTTCACAAAAATGATTTTTGGTTTAGTATGAAGTAGCTTAAAAGAGTGCCTCCCACATTAGGTTTTGGTTATGTACTTGATATTGAATGCTTAAAAATAATACCACACAGAATAGTCTAACCATAGTCTTAAACAACTTGCAACTATAGTGGATCTTGTATTGAGAAAATTCTCTCATATTTTACCCCAACCTTGACAAAACATCGATGAATAGGTTAAAAAGTTTAGAAATACCTCGATGTTGAAGATGCATCCATCAACAACTACTATATGGTTAGTTGAGGAGCTACGGTTCGACGTTTTGTCTTCTACGTTGGTCACCTATGGATTTCTTGATCTAGGCCACTCATCAAAGAAATGATGCAGATGTTGCTCTTCCGGATCTCGCGTGGCTTCATGTACTCTTCCATAATCAATGCTCAAAAATGAATGTTGTTTCCATCATTGTTTTTGCTTGTCATGGGGGTTCATGTGGATACTAGCAACTCGGTTTCCCTCAGTCACAATGCTAGTTTTTTAGCCGAGAAGGGTCCTTAGTTGTGGATTAGAGATGTACTACAATAAGGAATCATTGATGTTGGATTTTTACTATGGGATATAAGGCATTGTTTCCTTGGATGCTACCATGAATCACCATTGATTGGTGATCGTGCTATTGTCGGAAGCCTCAAAAAACAAAATGGGTCCATCCATTTCTCCACCTTTTATCCCATTCAAATACCTAAAAAAGGGCCCAGAAGTGTAATTAGAATTACTTTAGGTCATGGACATGAAGGAAAGAATTGAAGATGTGTAAACAAAATGTGTAAATGAAGGAATTTCTTTACTACAGCTGCTACAATAGGTTCAATAAACAGAATGTTACAAAAAGAAATATTACAACATTGTCATTGGAAATGGTAAAATTGTCACCAAATGTAGGGTGGTGAGGCTGTGAACAGGTAGGTCTGTCAAAGCGCTTAGAATACAACGTGTTCGAGAAGTAGGAAGTGTTTTTAATTCCAATGGCATAGGTTGCGGCACCATCTTCATCTCCTTTGGTGGCAGAGGCGATGGCTTCATCAGCATTGGCATCTTCATATCCTTTGGGAAGTCATTTATCAAAGGAAGATCATTGTTTTATGTGGAAATATTGGTCAGGAATTACAACCATGCAATGATAAAATCAAAATTTTATCTAGTTTGGAATTAGAATGTTATCTAACTTGGAATACTACAACATAACCCTTAAAAAATTATATATCATAGTAGACAACCTTTGAATATATATCATCTATGTAAGCTCAATTACATATCATATCAACCCTAAACCCACAAACTTTAACCCTAGACCTTAATCCCCTACACAATAAACCATGCATTACTATATATAAAAAAAAAAAAGTGATTTGTAATGGACCAAAATTGTCACCATATCCTCATTAACAATGGTTAAATCGGCTATAATCAACAAAAAATTATCATCGTCAAAAGAAAAAACAATCTTTCAAGGTCTATAGATCCTAAGGTAGAATACCTCAATCCCTATTTTCTGCATAGGGGACTCCATATCAATGGTTCTCCTTCTCAAAAGGAAGGAAAATCCAAGAATCTTGCAAGAGACTACGCTCCATGAAAGGACCTTTCTAAGCCTTCAATTTTTTGAAGAACACCAAATATTTTAAGTGAAGAAGAAATATAACATGGAAAAAGGCTCCCTAAATAATTATGAAGTGGATTTGGGTGAGGAAGTGATATATGCATATGGACCAAAAGTGGAAGTAGTGCTCTATAGCTACCATCTCCCATGAGTGGACAAGAAATGAGTTGGAGAGAAGGGTTGGGTGTTAGGATGGGGAAAACCTTCATACAGAGTCCTTTGGCCTGGCTTATTGAAAGTGAATGTACATGAAGCAAGATGGAAAATTTATAAGAATTATTTAGGTGGCCTCTAGTGATATAGTTGATGCATGTGAAGCCTATGGGAAGGGTTTAATCCTTGGGTCGAACACTTTGGTGGTGAACCTACAAGTTGTGGATGAATCATTGTTGTTAATCGTGACCTAACTGACCCTCCTAGTGAGTAGTGCTATGGAGTGAGGAACCCTTTATTTGAATGACCTATGGGAAGATTTGGGGGCTTTATGTTTCCAAGAAAGTGATTTACAAGATATCTACCACTTTGGATTGCCATTGTGTCTCTAAAGCTATGTTGTCTAGTATTTTTTGTATGATTATTTTTAAAGATATAAATATATATATATATATAAACTTAGATTTTGTTTTATCAGTTGGTAATTTTGTTTAATCATATTTTAAAGGGTTAAGAATAATTATTCTTTAATTAAAACCTATACAAATAAGGTTATATTTTTTAAAAAATTTAATAAAACTTGAATACATATCCATAGAATAGGAGTTGTTTAAAAGTACATCATTAAATCATTTGACTTCATGATTAGAGATACATTATTACATTAGAATATTTCATATACGATCCACCTAATTTTCCATAAAATTTAACCTAAAACTATTAGGTGTCTTAAGCACAAATAATAGATTTGCACATTGCCCAATGTAAAGATAGGCATATGCTTAAATGTTGATACAATTCAAAATTATAAGATATCTTTTGATTTTTTTTCTTTTGAATTGAAATGGATAAAAATTATATTAAAGGAAAGTTGCAATTGCATTGTACAACATGATAATACAATTTAGATAGATAAACTTTAAGATTAAGGATTCAAAATTTCTCAAAAATATAAAGAGTTCACCATTAAATTAAGCTATTTTAACAAACAAATTTACAAAACTAAAAAGCTTACAATTATATAGACTAATATACTAGTGTAATAAGCCAATTATATAGACTAATATACTAGTGTAATAAGAATATTGTTTTGCAAAACATAAAAACCTAGAATTTTAAAGAAAAGAATGCCTATTATGGGTTTCCTAATTTACATCTACATTGGGCTCCAAATCTATAATCTCATAATACATCTCCCCTTATATTTGTTGTGTTGTGTCTTCCTCATTACTAGTTGCTTTGATAGACCCAATTGAGAATTTTGGAAGAGATACATTTGAATGTGAACTCCTTTCTAAACTCAGAATCAATTGGTATTGTCGTTTGTGGTCAACAATGAGCTTATAAATTTTCTTTCCTTGAATGTCCACCCTTGCCTCCATTTTTTATTCCTAACTAGTGAGCTTCAAGATGAGAAGACTCTATGTTGTTTAGGTGTGTAATTGCAACCTATAAATACTCTTATTTATGTGAAATCCTCCATTGAACATGATGAAGATCATGTATTTCATAGGACACATAACCACTAGTATGGTGATGCCCCTCCATTGTAGAAATAGGGGCATAGATAGAACAAACACCAATTGCACCCCCCCTTAACAGAGGACAAACCATTTCGATGTCCACTACAGAGAAGATCTTGAAACACCAAGAATTAACAAAGCCTATGGGAAAATAAAAAGCTACCAATCTGAATGTGAAATATATACCAAGTGATGCAACTTAAATCCCAACTCTATCAAACAACTCCATCCCGTGAAATATATACCAAGGGATACCAATAAAATCTGACCTCTGTCAAACAACCCCATCCTGCCAAATTTTAATTTGCTTCGTCAGCTGAACTAGGAGGGTGTTGAGGCCACAACAACCCCACTTTACTTTTCCTTTTACAAGAAAAAGGAAAGGGCCCCCCTACTAAAATTTGAAATCTAATGCCTAATCCTCTACTACTTGAACTTAATGTTAATCTGCCTTGAGGAAGTTGGGGGTTTGATCTTGATTGATGATTTTCTTTCATAGAGGTTGATTATTCCTTTTGATCTTTTGATTTCAAATGTCTTCATGATGCTTCTTGACCTATGATGTTTTGTTGACATTTGTGTGATGGAATTGACACTTTATCTTTGGACCTTTTGCATATTCTGGAGTGCCTGATGATCCTATGTGGCTACAAGGTTTGATGTTCTATTTTATGTATTGAGTGAGTTTGTGGTTGAAGATTTTTCTTAATGACTAACTCAAATTCTCCATCCTCTTGCTTGCATTTTGGGCTTAATTTCTTCATCTTTATGGTATTTTAGATTATCTCACTCTCTTCAATTTCGAACTCGTAGCTTGAGTCACAAAATCACTAATCTGTCTTTTGAGGTTGAGACTTGGCACATATTGTAGTTTTCAGGAAACTTATCTTCAGCCACCCATGACTACGTTTTATAAGTTTTCTTGAAGGAAAGGAATATAGTATTTATGGTATATTGGCAAGTTTCCTTTTAATTGCATGACTAATATCATCTTCTCTATGGTTTTAGGAGAAGGTTCACAGGATCACTTTCTTCACACGATTGCTCCAGCCTTGAGATGCATGTGGGGGGGGGATCCCTTGATATTCTTCTTCTTTCCTAGAACTCTTTCTACTTGGATATTGTATATAATTTGAAGCCAATGATCAACATTATGGACTAACACTTGTCTTTCCCAAGCCTCATCCAGATTTTTTTTGTATCACCATTGCAGTGATGAGGTTGGAGCTTTGATCCTTGTCCAGAACTTTGATCTTTACCAAGATTCCCCTTATCAGGGAAGTGAATATTTTTGTTTTTCCAAAGTATTATTCTACTCCACAGTGCTCCTCGGTATGTCTCTCTTCCAAATCTGTTCTCCTGTAAATTTTGGAAAAATAATGAAAATATTGAATACCTTTTTAATATTAAAAAAACTTTATGAAAAGGGTTTAGAGTGAATTACCATACCCATGAAATTATCATATTATGAATAATATTGTGGTTCCAAAGTATTATGCTCCTCCGCAGTGTTCCTACGCATGTCTCTCTTGCAAGTCTCTACCCTGCAAAATTTTTCAAAATAATGAAATAGTGAATAGCTTTTTAGTATTTAAATGACTTTATGAAATTTGATTCTCGCTCTTTTTTTTAATTTAAAAAAAAAAAAAAACATTTTTTTTACTTTTTCGGCACGACAATGCATTTATATAAGACGCACCAGTGTGGCCATATTACATTACGCACCGGTTCGTCCATATTAATTAACGCACCACAAACATGTAATTGTTTTTTATTAAAGAAATCTTGAAACATGGTGTGGTTGATTTTTCAACACATTGGTGCTTATTGTTAATATGTGCACCGGTGTGTTTGTGGTTTATAAGCGCACCGAGATGTTTTTAAAGTTATTTGAACTTTTATTTACACACAAAATAGTATATTCATCTCAAATTATCTTTTAGAAAGAATTCACATGACTTACAATTCTTCAGTATACATTTTACGTTTTATGTCGCCTTATTCTTAAACAATGGTTTCAAAACTATATTCAAACTCAGATTGTGGTATGGTCCTCGAAATTTATTTTAGATATTTACAAGAAAATTATTGTTATTTTTTTTGAAATGCAGGGAGAAAACCTTATTATATGATCAAATGGCCAATTCTTCAAATTCCAACCCATTCCATATTGCTCAAAGTCCATCATGGAGTTCTCCCTTTCAATCTCCAGTAAGTTTAACTTATTTTATTTATGTTTTCATTATCTCATTGAATTGTTTTTTATCCATGTCAATATTAATAAAAATGTATCCAAATTTGCAAGATCATGATTTAGAATCAAGTTCAGACGCAGAAAATGTTCCAGTACCGGTTCAAAAATGTCGGAAGGTCTTATCAGGAGAAACATACCGCAAGCAGTTGATAGATGAAAATGGGCAGTCACTTTACCCTGCCAATTGTGACATGCAAGCTTCCAGTCGCAATCCTTGGTCAGCGATGGTAATAATTGTTTGGTATAATGTAATTTGAACAAAAAAATTATTGCATTGTTATTACTAATATCATCGATGTACTAATGCCTAATATTTTTTCAAATTAGGATTCTTCTGATGATGAGCGACCTACTTACCCTCTTTTGGTGCACCCCACAATAATTTCCACCCAAGATAAGGTTGTAATGAGAGCACAACTTGGAGAGGAAGCGTACCAAGAATGGTTCAATCAACCACTTATTCAATTTCCACTACGTCCAAATTCACCAATTATGAATGACTACAAAAATAGTAGTTGTTCAGAAGTTGGCAATGGAGACAATAAAAAAGAGGTTGGTATGAATGATTACTTACAGGATACGACTTCCATGAAGACAATGTTGTTAGACGCATTTCAGAACGATGAGCTAGGGGATGATGCTCATATCAATGATACCATTTTCGAAATCCTAAAATCTGCTTCCACCACCCCTCTCTTTGGACCTAGTGCCTGCTCAAAGTCTACCCATATTGGGACAACAATGTTATTGTACAACGTGAAAGAAAAGTTTGGCATGTCAAATGCATGTTTCTCGGAAATATTGAGGTAATTGATCAACAAGTGCTTTATATTAATTTTGAGAAATCTTGTCACACAATCAACATTAGAAATGGTGTCTTTTATAAATGTTAAATGACCTTGTACATTTCTATTTCCCACTAGCTGCAGGATACTCAAAGATAAGGTTCTTCCTGGTAATAATGTTTTTCCCAGTAGTTGCGAAGAGGAAAAGCAGTTGTAAAATGTTGGGTGTTGAGTATATATCATATCATGCATGTCTAAACGATTCTATTCTATATAGAGGAGAATATGCAGACAAAGAGATATGTCTGAAATGTGGGCATGACAAGTACCATAAATTAAATAAAAATCACATGGTCCTCCTCATAAGATATTGAGGCACATTCCTATAATTCTAAGGATTCAAAGGCTCTTTCGTTGAAAATAATTAGATATGTTGCGGGGATGGCATGCCTCGCATAGAAGTGAGTCGGGAGTTATGCAAATCCCAACAAATTCAATAACCATGAAGCATATAGAGAATACATGGCCAGAAAAATTCAAGGATGAAGTATGAATTCTACGACTCAGCATAGAAATGGATGGTGTGAACCCATGTTCCCTATAAAACACCAACTATTATGTTTGGCCTGTAGTAGTGATCAATAAAAATACCCCCCCATAGTTTTCCATGAAGAACGAACATCTTATGTTGGATATTATAGTCCCTGGTAGAATACAAGTGAAGAATATGGATGTCTACCTACAACCATTGGTAGATGAATTGAAGGAATTATGGTAAGGGATACATGTATACGATGTATCAAGACCCATCACAATAGAGAGGAGTTTTATGTTGTATGGCATATGTGCTTACACCACACATGATAATCCATGCTAAGGAGTTTGCTTTGGTAATTAACATTTTTATTCATTTGTTTATATACATAACAATATTTATTTGCATATTTAATTCGGTGTGATTGACATTCTATTCTTAAACGCTAACATGTTATGTATAAAATAATTTCACAAGTCTTGTAACTAAAGTCTATCATGGATGTAAATGTTGTGGAGCTTATCTCTCCACGGGCCCCTTTCTCTTCACAATCTCGAAAGGTCCCACGAACCTAGGAGAGATTTTAGCTCCCTTTCCAAACTTGATCAAACTCTTATGTGGTTTAACCCGTAAGAATACTCGATCACCAACCTCATAACTATGGTCGACACAGTGCGCATCGGCATAACTCTTATGCCGATCCTACGCTTCTTTAATTCTTTTTCTTATCATTTTCATTTTCTCTTCCATTTCTTGGATCACTTCTGGTCCCACCAGGACCCTATCCTCAAGTCGATCCCAACTCAAAGGAGTCTGACATGGTCGCCCGTAAAGAAACTCGAAAGGCGCCATCTTAATGGTGCTTTGGTAACTGTTGTTATAAGCAAATTCCACCAGTGGTAAGAATTCTTCCCAACGCTTTTGTTGGTCCATCACGTACATGGGCAACATGTCCTCCAAGGTCTGGTTCGTTCATTCGGTTTTCTCGTCAGTCTTCGGGTGATACGCAGTACTAAAGTTAAGTTGGGTTCCCAAGGCCTCTTGGAAACTCGTCCAAAATTGTCCAGTAAACATCGATCCTCGATTGGATATAATCCTCTTAGGTACGCCATGTAGCCTCACAATCTCATTGATGAAAACTCTAGCTATGTCAGGTGCTTGATACGTCGTATGCACAGGAATAAAGTGAGAACTCTTCGTCAGAGTCTCTACTACTATGAAAATCGAGTCATGTCTCCTTGCCGTCTGGCAATCCAACAATAAATCCATCAAAATAACCTCCCATTTCGATTCTGAAATAGCGTGTGGTTGTAGTAATCATGTTGGGTGTCTATGTTCAGCCTTTACCTGCTGACATACTAGACATATGGCCACATAGTTGACTATGTCTGCCTTCAATCCCTTCTATAAGAATAAGGGTTTAAGGTCCGCCCTCATATTCGTGACTCTCGGGTGAGCCATGTAGACGGCTCTATGAGTCTCGCTTAGGATCAACATCCTCAACTCATCATTCGGCGGTATGTAAATCTGATTTTTAAACCTCAATAAACCATCACTATCAAACGAAAATACTTCAAATATAGGTACCATCATTGTGTTTTTTCTGATAAAACCCTCGAACTTTTTGTACCATTCATCATGATGCTGTAAATTTATAATATTTTCACGTAGATTTGTTTGAAGAGGCAACACCGAAAAGATGTGTGGTCTTCGACTCAATGCATCTGCCACTCGGTTCACTATTCCTTTTATGTAAGTAATCTCAAAGTCGTACATGCTAAGAAATTCTGACCAACGCCGTTGTCGCACGTAAATATGTGTTGTAGTTTAGAGTGGTCAGTCTTTAGTTCAAATTTTCATCCAACAAGGTAGTGTCTCCAAACCTTCAAGGCATATACGATGGCTAACAACTCCAAATCATGTTTCGCGTAGTTCTCCTCATGCCTTCTCAGTTTCCTCGAGATGTAAGTGATCACTCATTCGCCTAAGCATTCCTTGGATGCGTCAGTGCATACCAAGAATTCCGCATCCATGTCAGGGACCTTTAGTATCGGTGTTGATATCAACAACTCCTTGAGCCTCCGAAATTCTTTCGCGCATTTCTTGGTCCAAACAAACTTCTCATTTTTCTTCTGCAATTCCGTGATCGGATTTGCTATCTTTGAAAATCCCTTGACGAACCGTCGATAGTATCCTGCTAAACCCATGAAGCTACGAACTTCCAGAACACTGGTTGGCGCAGGACATTCCATAATAGCCTCGACATTTGTTGGATCCACGACGATGCCTTCGTTAGAGATGACATGCCCTAAGTAGTGAATCTTCGATTGATAAAATGAGCATTTGGACAACTTCCCATACAATTTGTGCTCTCGCAAACACTGTAGTACCAAGCGCGAGTGCTCGTCATGCTCCTTCATCGTCCGAGAGTAAATCAAAATATCGTCAATGAATACCTGGACAAACTTGTCCAAGTACTCGCGGAACACCTCGTTCATCAAACTCATAAATACCCCTCAGGCATCTGTCAGTCCAAACGGTAAAACAATAAACTCGTAATGTCCAAACCTCATCTTAAAGGGGGTCTTAGGGACGTCATCTTCCTTAATCCGTAATTGGTGGTACCCTGATCGCAAATCAATCTTTGATAACACCATCACACCCTTCATCTGATCGAGCAGATCATCAATCCTTGGCAACGGATATTGATTCTTGATCGTGGCCTTGTTAAATTGACGGTAGTCAATGCAGAGCCTCCACGACCCATCCTTCTTTCGTATGAAAATAAAAGGTGCACCCCACGGTGACACACGTGGGCGTATCAATCCTAGGTCCAACAGTTCCTTTAGTTTCATTCTCAACTCCTGTAACTCCGGGGTCGACATCCGATAAGGCGTTCTCGCTATCAATTCAGTCCCCGGTTTTAGGTCTATGGCAAACTACAATTCCTTCTCTAGCGGCATCCAGGTAACTTCTCTGGAAATACGACCACAAACTCTCTCACCACCGGAAGGTGTTCTAGACCTTTCGCTACTCCCTTCTCGTTTAACGCAAGGATCGCATAAATCTTGCACCCCTTGCGCATGCTCTTCCAAAGCTGCAAGAAAGAGATGAACCTTAGGGAAACTCCATGGTTCCGGCCTGCAATCACACGTCTTTGTCCCTCATTATCGACCAAGCTCAACTGTTTCATCTTGCAGTTGAGTATCGCCTCATGTGATTCCAACCAGTCCATACCGATCACAATGTCATAAGATCCTAAGATCATAACGTACAGGTTGGCCCTGGTGACAAAATCTCCCAGGTTAAGGATATAGCCCATAACCTTTCCTCCAATCTTTTGTTTGGCTTTCGAGGCCATCTCTAGAAAGCTTAACTCGTCATGTTCGACTGCCTTTACCTTAATCCTTTTTAGCATTGCACCAGAAATGAAACTCTCGGTAGCACAAGGATCTATCAAAATACTAAGGGTCTGGTCAACAACGGTACCTGTTGTCTGGAGCACAGTAGAATGATGCTCTGCCTGGCGGTTATTCACCACTGCATGAATCTGATGGGCCTTGCCCATATCTCCAATGGTAGTGGGTCCAACTGATCTAGACACTCTAGTCCTCTCCACCAGGCAATCGCGCTGGTAGTGTGGCTCAACACACGTCCAACACCCCTTCTTCAATCCAATACTCCTAGTACTCGAAGTAGAAGTTGAATTCTAACAATAAGGCAAAACTCAAACTTCTTGACCTTAAGTTTCTGGGTAACTTGGTGCGGAGCATATCGAAGCAGCTCCAAAACGGGCCTCGTACTCAGGCACCGTGCGACTATCTCCTCGCAAGGCGTCGAAATCGTTGAGTTGACTCTCAACAAATTCCTTAGAAACATACGTCTCTTGGAACAGTCCCTCGAACGATTCCCATGACACATCACCGACGGCCATGTTCAAAAGGGGCAAGAGCGTCTTCCACCATAAAAGAGCACTCCCCTTCAGTCGAAAGACCACCATGTGGACCTTCATGTTGGAGGTCGTAAACGCGAAGTGTGAAGCACATGCCTTGCTCTACAACTATGAATCGATGACACCACCGTCCGTGACACTCGTGGATGCTAGAACTCATCTCTCTCGAGATCTCGGAGGATTCTAACTGTACTAGCTATTGCGCGTTGTTGACCCTCAGGGAGCCCTCTAAATGTGATATCCACAAGGACACGTTAAGGTTTTTACTTAACGCAAGGGTTAATACTCACGGGTTTACTGTAGTGGAAAGCCTGGTGATCGACAGTCGCAGGGTTAAACCCGCTCTGATACCATATGTAACGACCCCATCATTATGACAATAAGCGAAGCAGTGTTTTTTTTGTTTTCAATTTTTTTTCAGGAGTTAAGAGGCAAGAAGGTGATGACGACTACAGTTTAATCAAACCACTGACAATAAACGCTAGCACGTAGTCCAAGCAACAAGTTACTATGACACCACACACTCGCTCAAGACAACTGGCAAACATGCGCAAAATAACAAGGAGGACGACTACCCTTTCGACGCAAACACGACCATGCCTACAAGCTAAGGGACAACACCCCCATACTGACATCATGGCCTAGACGAACAAATACTAGAACCTCAATGTGCTTGGACCTAACGCCTGAAGGTGTTCATCCCTAGTACCAAGAGCAACTTGCACTCTCGTCAACACTCACACAAAAGAACCTACTCCGGCCAAGATCTCGTTCTCCACTATCCCCCAGGGCGTGCCATGATCCCTTCATCAGGAATCATGTTGTTCCTGGGGTGATAGATGCGTCGATAACCTTGGCACAAAACAAAAGGGACCAAGACTCAAGAAAACTCCAATGAGCTAGGAAACGAATACTGACTGGGAGACTATACCTACCCCACACAAAGGTTGACGAGACACAAAAGGATGAAGACAAGGGGTGACGCCAGCCCACATGACATCGTCCCTGCCCCCACCAATCACCCAGTCTAACTAGTCTATGATTACATTCAATTTTAACAAGGGTTCCATTCTAACGGGGAACACCAAGTTACAATTAGACAATAATGCGTCCGCTAAATAAACGTTAATAGAATTAATTTTGCAAATCTAAGTGGTCAATACTAAAACCATAATTATAAATGCCCTCTATCCTTAATTAAAATTCAATCCAACGAGTCTAAAATTTGCAATCCATTCCTTACTTACCAATCAATTTTAATCTTTAACACAAGCTAATCGGTCAAGTCTATGTTAATCCAAATTCTCCACCCAACTAGACATTAACTTAAATAACAACATTTACAATCTTAAAGTAGAATTCTATCATTATAACACTTATGAACAATTAAATCTTAGCATGTAGTCTAGTTATATTGACCGAACTAACAATACTATCTGTCTAATAATATTAGAAGGAAACTACTAACTATTAGCAGGGCTGGAGCAATTCATCGAGGAAATTAACATAGTGGTTACTTAACAATTAATATAGAAATAACAAGACAATTACATGACCATTAACACGACAATCAAAAGCGCACTAACAAGGTAGTTTACATGACTGTTGTCATAACAAGTAATACAACAATAGCAAGGCATTTAAGGTGTTAGTTAACATTTAACTCGATGTGTCATTTAATCCAAAGAATGAATCTGGTGGCCATTTACATTGTTGTAGCAATTGTTCTGGAAATTAATATGACCATTACATAACAATGAATCTAGCAATAACAAGGAATTTAACTCAATGTTATCAATTTTATTTGCTGGCAAAAATCAAGGCATTTAATGCGACCATTACATAGCAATGAATTTAGCAATAGTAAGGCGTTTAACTAACTTTTATCCATTTAATTCGCTGCGGAAAAATTAGCAAAAATGGAGTGCCCACATGGTGTCCAATCATGCCCAGTCAACAACAACTCAACAATTAAAGGCAAACGTATCCAATCAACATCAACGCAGTCCATCACTCAAGGGAAAACACAATCACAGTTTGAAGGCGAAATCGTGGTCGTTACTGTAGGTCAGTTATGAATTGAATAGCAAAAAAGGGGTGGGCGAATTCAACATGCACACAGTCAATTTTTATTTACCAAAACTGTGGTCATTCCGGCAAGTGAATATAAGATTTAAAAGGTAAATTCATGGGTGATTCCTACAACAACTCAATCCATCGTTGGAAAGAAAAAACCTGGGCATTTAAAATGGCAGTCTTAGTCTCATTTGAAAGAAAATATGTGGGCATTTAAAACAACAAACTCTGTCTCATTTGAAAGCAAAAACGTGGGCATTTAAAATAGTAAACTCAGTCTCATATGAAAGCAAAAACGTGGGCAATTAAAACAACAATCTCGGTTTCACTTGAAGGCAAAACGTGGGCATTTAAAACAGTAAACTCAGTCTCATCTGAAAGCAAAAACGTGGGCAATTAAAACAACAATATCGGTCTCATTTGAAGGCAAAACATGGGCATTTAAAACAACAAACTCAGTCTCATTTGAAAGCAAAAACGTGGGCAATTTTAAACTGCAATATCTGTCTCATTTGAAAGCAAAACGTGGGCATTTAAAATGACAATCTATGACAACATGTAAAAGCAAAAACGTTTTTCTATTTCCAGAATACCAATATCAAATGCAGACATGAATCAATTCGTTTTTCCATTGCCCGAATACCAATACAAAATGCAGACATGAATCAATTCGTTTTTCCATTGCCAGAATACAAATACAAAATGCAGACATGAATCAATTCGTTTTTCCATTGCCAGAATACAAATACAAAATGCAGACATGAATCAATTTGTTTTTCTATTGCCAGAATACAAATACAAAATGCAGACATGAATCAATTCGTTTTTCCATTGCCAGAATACCAATACAAAATGCAGACATGAATCAATTCATTTTTCCATTGCCAAAATACAAATACAAAATGCAGACATGAATCAATTTTTTTTCCATTGTCAGAATACCAATATAAATTGCAGGCAACAGTAAGAGAACCAAAAGGATCCAATCATCCAAGGAAAACAATGGAGGTAGACGGCTGATAGGTTCGTCCTTTTCTCATTATCCTTGCACAGAAAGGTAGGGTGTTGAGATCCATAGGTCTATTAACGTGGAAGCGATGACCATAGATCAGGCTCCTGGCCGACTGCCCAGGCAAGGACTGATGAGCTAGGGATGATAGGAAAAACCACCACAATGGTCACAATCGAACACCACAAGGAGGTCAAGACATGCGGGGAAAGGAAGGCCATGGGAGTCAATCAATCATCGAGCTAGGCTATGAAAGAAACACAATCATCAATCTAGACAATCGGTTTACTTACTACATTAAACATGCAGATCCAAGCATAAATCCTACAACAATCTACCATACAAAAATGAAGAGAGTGTACCGTTGCCTGATCGCCCGCTCTGAGTGACGTCTCACGCGCTCCATGCAACTCCCACTTTCCGACTGATGAGACTTCACCGGTACTTCCCAGCTAATGCTAGGGGTTCTCTTCTTCCCCCGTAGCCCCCCGAGCCACAAAGGGGCCACACAAAATATCCAGAGATTCAGCTAGCTCCCAGCTCGCCTCACAAGGCCGAGCTACCACTCCTCACCGAGCTGAGTATCCCAACTCCCACAAGATAAGTCAGTCAAGTAGAGATTTTTGTAGCGTAACGTTACGCAAACAGAAGAGATCCTTCATCCTTCTCCT
Source organism: Picea engelmannii (assembly GCA_009831015.1). NCBI lineage: Eukaryota > Viridiplantae > Streptophyta > Pinopsida > Pinales > Pinaceae > Picea > Picea engelmannii. Next base: position 167,731 of record ML785479.1, read on the forward strand.
CCCTTCATTATATAAAGTTTTGAAGTCCCTTACTTTCCTAAAATCTCATTTAATTAAGTTTTTAAAAATTAAATCCTAAAAATTCCTCCCCATACAAGTGTCACCCATCCCCTTCATTCCTCCACAAATTAATTTCTTTAATTAATTAATTTCCCTTATTTCCCTCACCCACCTAGAGTCACTCCTAGAATCGCTCCTAGGTGTCCCCAAATTCTCTTACAGGTTTTAATGACTTTCCCCATTATCAATTTGCTAGTTCAGTTTTAAATTAGAAAGTTCTTAATGGTAGATACCTTACTAAGTTTGACTTTCTGCTTTTTCCCTTGGGTTTCCCTTTTCTTCTTATGTTTCCCTCTTTTCCTAGTTTCCTAAATATTTTAGATTTCTCTCTTTCCTTTTTTTTTCAGGACTCAAATTGGCAGGTGTAGAAATGAACCCCCCTTTTCCTTTCTCCCTTTTTAGTTAATAATTTTAAATTATCATAAATAATAAAACAATTATTTCCCTTTTTTTTTAATTTTAACCTAACAGATTTTTATGAATCATTTAAATTGCTTACCCCCTTATTATTACAAGATTTAACGAAGAGTATAATTATTATTTATGCTGTTTTTTTTATTTTTTTACTTCTTTTTTAAATTAGATAGAAATTTTTTTACCACTAGCATAATTTAGACTTAGACCTTAAATTTTCGTACTGGGCGACATTTTATTAGGGAATTTATTTTTAAAAATTCTTAACACGTTATTCGTCCTAAGGCCATCTAGGTTCATTCATTTATCATCAACAACATGATGTGCCCTTCAGGACGCTCTAGGTGCTCCAAGGGTGCCACTCGCCTTAATTTGTTTCCCTTGTGCAACGTGCCCTTCAGGACGCACTACATGCTCCAAGGGTGCCACTCGCCTCTTTCCATTTTTCTTGCACGACGTGCCCTTCAGGACACACCACGTGCTCCAAGGGTGCCACTCGCCTCTTGACTGACTTGGTAGACATCAAAAACCCCTGGAGTCAGTACTCTGCCAGGTGAACTTGTGGGAGACTAAGGGCCTCTAAGGAATAAGGCCCTCGCCTTATTGCACACCCCTTAGAATCATCGTGAGCGACTATCACAGTCCGCCCTCACGGCATCGTGGGTCCTCTCGAACTAGGTAAACATTAGCCCCCTACAGTTCGAGCCATTACGGGAGTGCTAGTAGGTTGTGGCAGGGTTGCTATCCACACCTCTCCCTCAACATCTCTGGTAGTCGTGCGTGACCCCTTTACTCCACATGTGAGTCTGGTCGGCAAGCTATCGTCAGCCTGCATCATCAACAAATCATGTCATAATATATCCATATCATATCATCTAATCAGATGCACTAATATCACAGGAAAACAATCAAACCCCAAAGGTACACTCCCCAACTCAATCCAGAGTCCAAGGGGTTCCATCGATGCCTCTGCATCCCCGAGGTCCAAAATCCTGCACACTCAGTAAAACCAAGTCAATAACACCTGTCCATATCAATGCAGTAAACAAACATTTCATCAACCCATAACACTTCATAATCAAAATCAAATGTTTTAATAGAATAATAATCCGGATCACTTGCGAGCAAGTGTCCTCAAAGAATAAGTTCTCTCAGTGCGCCAGAGCGGGATGTTACATACACCCCCCCTCTTGGTCTAAACTTTGTCCCGAAGTTTCACAGTATAAGTACCGAAATAATGTGTATCACAGTATCATAATTCTATCTATCAAACAAAAATGGAAACTGTTGGCGCATATCATATGCGTCCTCCCAGGTTGCCGAGTGCAGACTATAGTTGTCCCACTGGACCTTGATCTAATCTACTGTTCGACGTCGCAGTTGTCGAACGTGATTATCCAAGATGCAGATCGGCTCAGCCGTGAGCACCCCCTCGTCCGATACCTGCAAGGAACTCATGTCAATAACATGTGTAGGAGCACTAATATAATGTCTCAAAACAGATACATGAAAACAATCGTGCATACGCCTCAAAGAGTCAGGCAAGGCTAGTCGATAGGCCACGGGCCCCTTTCTCTCCACAATCTCGAAAGGTCCCACGAACCTAGGAGATATTTTAGCTCCCTTTCCAAACTTGATCGAACTCTTATGTGGTTTAACCTTTAAGAATACTCGATCACCAACCTCATAACTACAGTCAACACGGTGCGCATCGGCATAACTCTTCTGCCGATCCTGCGCTTCTTTAATTATTTGTCTTATCATTTGCATTTGCTCTTCCATTTCTTGGATTGCTTCTAGTCCCACCAGGACCTTATATTCAAGTCGATCCCAACTCAAATGCGTCTGACATGGTCGCCCATAAAGAAACTCGAAAGGCGCCATCCTAATGGTGCTTTGGTAACTGTTGTTATAAGCGAATTCCACCAGTGGTAATAATTCTTCCCAATGCTTTTGTTGGTCCATCACGTACATGGGCAACATGTCCTCCAAGGTCTGGTTCTTTCATTCGGTTTTCCCTCCAGTCTCTGGGTGATACGCACTACTAAAGTTTAGTTGCGTTCCCAAGGCCTCTTGGAAACTCATCCAAAATCGTCCAGTAAACACCGATCCTCGATCGGATATAATCCTCTTAATCACGCCATGCAGCCTCACAATCTCACTGATGAAAACTCTAACTATGTCAGGTGCTTGATACGTCGTACGCACTAGAATAAAGTGAACACTCTTCGTTAGAGTCTCTACTACTATGAAAATCGAGTCATGTCTCCTTGGCATCAGTGGCAATCCAACAATAAATCCATCGAAATAACCTCCCATTTCGATTCTGGAATAGCATGTGGCTGTAGTAATCTTGTTGGGTGTCTATGTTCAGCCTTTACCTACTGACATTCTAGACATCTGGCCACATAGTTGACTATTTCTGCCTTCAATGCCTTCTATAAGAATAAGGGTTTAAGTTCCGCCCTCATCTTCGTGACTCCCAGGTGAGCCATGTAGACGACTCTATGAGCCTCTCTTAGGATCAACATCCTCAACTCATCATTCGACGGTATGTAAATCCGATTTTTAAATCTCAATAAACCATCGCTATCAAACGAAAATACTTTAAATATAGGTACCATCATTGTGTTTTGTCTGATAAAACCCTCGACCTCTTTGTACCAGTCATCATGACGTTGTAAAGTTATAATCTTTTCCCGTAGATTCGTCTGAAGAGGCAACACCGAAAAGATGCATGGTCTCCGACTCAATTCATCTAACACTCGGTTCACTATTCCTTTTATGTAATTAATCTCGAAGTCTTACTCGCTAATAAATTCCAACCAACGCCATTGTTACGCGTAAAGATGTGTTGTAGTCCACAATGGTCAGTCTTTAGTTCAAATTTTCATTCAACAAGGTAGTTTCTCCAAACCTTCAAGCCATATACGATGGCTAACAACTCTAAATTGTGTTTCGCGTAGTTCTCCTCATGCATTCTCAGTTTCTTCGAGATGTAAGTGATCACTCGTCCGCCTAAGAATTCCTTGGATGAGTCAGTGCATACCAAGAAGTCTATGTCCATGTCAGGGACCTTTAGTATCGGTGTTGATGTCAACAACTCCTTGAGCCTCTGAAATGCTTCCACGCAATTTATCGGTCCAAACAAACTTCTTGTTTTTCTTCTGCAATTACGTGATCGGATTTGCTATCTTAGAAAATCCCTCGACGAACCGTCGATAGTATCCTACTAAACCTATGAAGCTAAGAACTTCCAGAACATTGGTTGGCGCAGGTCATTCCATAATAGCCTCGACCTTTGTTGGATCCATGACGATGCCTTCGTTGGAGATGACATGCCATAAGTAGTGAATCTCCGATTGATAAAATGAGCATTTGGACAACTTCCCATACAATTTTTGCTCTCGCAGACACTGTTGTACCAAGCGCAAGTGCTCTTCATGCTCCTCCGTCGTCCGAGAGTAAATCAAATTATTGTCAATGAATACTTGGATGAACTTGTCCAAGTACTCGTGGAACACCTCGTTCATCAAACTCATAAATACCCCTCGGGCGTTTGTCAATCCAAATGGTAAAATAGTAAACTTGTAATGTCCAAACCTCATCTTAAAGGCGATCTTAGGGATGTCATCTTCCTTAATCTGTAACTGGTGGTAACCTGATCACAAATCGATCTTTGAGAACACCGTCGCACCCTTCATCTGATCGAACAGCTCATCGATCCTTGGCAACATATATTGATTATTGATCGTGGCCTTGTTAAATTGATGGTAGTCAATGTGGAGCCTCCATGACCCATCCTTCTTTCGTATGGAAACAACAGGCACACCCCATGGTGACACACTTGGTCGTATCAATCCCAGGTCCAACAGTTCCTTTAGTTGCATTCTCAACTCCTGTAACTCTGGGGTCGACATCCGATAAGGTGTTCTCTCTATCGGTTCAGTCTCCGGTTTTAGGTCAATGGTAAACTACAATTCCCTCTCTGGCGGCATTACAGGTAACTTCTCTGGAAATACGTCCGCAAACTCTCTCACCACTGGAAGGTGTTCTAGACCTTCCACTACTCCCTTCTAGTTTAACACAAGGATCGCATAAAGCTTGCACCCCTTGTGCATGCTCTTCCAAAGCTGCAAGGAAGAGATGAACCTCAGGGAAACTCCATGATTTCGGCCTACAATCAAACGCCTTTGTCCCTCATCATCGACCAAGTTCAACCATTTCGTCTTGCAGTTGAGTATCCTCTCATGTGATTCCAACTAGTCCATACCGATCACAACATCATAAGATCCTAAAATCATGACGTACAGGTTGGCCCTGGTGACAAACTCTCCCAGGTTAAGGATATAGCCCGTAAACTTTCCTCCAGTCTTTTGTTTGGCTCCTGAGGCCATCTCTACGAAGATAAACTCATCCTGTTCGACTGCCTTTACCTTAATCCTTTTTAGGACTGCACCAAAAATGAAACTCTCGGTAGCACCAGGATCTATCAAAATACTAAGGGTTTGGTCAACGATGGTACTTGTCGTCTCGAGAACAGTAGAATGATGCTCTACCTGGCAGTTATTCACCACTGCATGAATCCAATGGGCCTGGCCCATATCTCCCATGGTAGTGGGTCCAGCTGATCTAGACACTCTAGTCCTCTCCACCGGGAAATCGCGCTAGTAGTGTGGCTCCCCACACGTCCAACACGCCTTCTTTGATCCAGTACTCCTGGTACCCGAAGTAAAAGATGAATTCTAACAATAAGGCAAAACTCAAACTTATTGACCTTAAGTTTCTCGGTAACTTGGTGTGGAGCATATTGAAGTAGCTCCAAAATGGGCCTCATACTCGAGCACCGTGCGACTACCTCGTCGCAAGGCATTGAACTTGTTGAGATGACGCTCAACAAATTCCTTAGAAACATACCTCTCCTGGAACCGTCCCTCGAACAGTTCCCATGACACATCACCGACGGCCATGTTCAAAAGGGGCAGGAGCGTTTTCCACCATAAAAGAGCACTCCCCTTCAGTCAAAAGACCACCATGTGGACCTTCATGCTGGAGATCGTAAATTCGAAGTGTGAAGCACATGCCTTTCTCTACAACTATGTTCGACGACACCACTGTCTGCGACACTCGTGGACGCTAGAACCCATCTCTCTCGAGATCTCAAAGGATGCTAACGGTACTAGCTATTGTTCATTGTTGACCCTCAGAAGAGCCCTCTAAATGTGATCTCCACGAGGACATGTTAAGGGTTTTACTTAACACAAGGGTTAATACTCACAGGTTTATTGCAGTGGAAAGCCTGGCGATCCACAGTTGCAGGGTTGAACCCCCTCTGATACCATATGTAACGACCCCATCATTACGACAACAAGCGAAGCAGTTTTTTTTTTTTTTTTTCATTTTATTTTTAGGAGTTAAGAGGCAAGAATGTGACGATGACAATAGTTTAATCAAATGACTGACGACAAATGCTAGCATGCAGTCCAGGCAACAAGTTACTATGACACCACACACTGGCTCAAGACAACTGGAAAACATGCGCAAAATAACAAGGAGGACGACTACCCTTCCGACGCAAACACAACCACGCCTACAAGCTAAGGGACAACACCCCCATACCGACATCACGGCCTAGACGAACAAATACTAGAACCTCAATGTGCGTGGACCTAACACCTGAAGGCATTGAGCCCTTGTGCCAAGAGAAACTTGCACGCTCGTCAGCACTCACACAAAAGAACCTACTCCGACCAAGATCTCGTTCGCCGCTATCCCCCAAGGCGTGCCATGATCCCTTCATCAGGAATCATGTCATTCCCTCGGTGATAGATTCGTCGATAACCTTGCTGCAAAACAAAAGGGACCAAGACTCAAGAAAACTCCGATGATCTAAGAACCGAATACTGACTGGGAGACTATACCTACCCCACACAAAGGTTGACAAGACATAAGAGGATGAAGACAAGGGGTGACGCCAGCCCACACGACACCATCCCCGCCTCCACCAAACACCCAGTCTAACCGGTCTATGATTACATTCAATTTTAACAAGGGTTCCATTCTAACGGGGAACGTCAAGTTACAATTAGACAATAATTTATCTGCTAAATAAATGTTAATAGAATTAATTTTGCAGATATAAGTGGTCAATACTAAAACCATAATTATAAATTCCCTCTATCCTTAATTAAAATTCAATCCAACGATTCTAAAATTTGCAATCCATTCCTTACTTACCAATCAATTTTAATCTTTAACACAACCTAATCGGTCAAGTCTATGTTAATCCAAATTCTCCACCCAACTAGACATTAACTTAAATAACAACATTTACAATCTTAAAGTAGAATTCTATCATTATAACACTTATGAACAATTAAATCTCAACATGTAGTCTAGTTATATTGAYCGAACTAACAATACTATCTGTCTAATAATATTAGAAGGAAACTACTAACTATTAGCAATGCTGGAGCAATTCATTGAGGAAATTAACATAGTGGTTACTTAACAATTAATATAGAAATAACAAGACAATTACATGACCATTAACATGACAATTAAAAGCGCACTAACAAGGTAGTTTACATGACTGTTGTCATAACAAGTAATACAACAATAGCAAGGCATTTAAGGTGTTAGTTAACATTTAACTCGCTATGTCATTTAATCCAAAGAATGAATCTGTTGGCCATTTACATTRTTGTAGCAATTGTTCTGGAAATTAATATGACCATTACATAACAATGAATCTAGTAATAACAAGGCATTTAACTCAATGTTATCCATTTTATTTGCTGGCAAAAATCAAGGCATTTAATGCGACCATTTCATAGCAATGAATCTAGCAATAGTAAGCCATTTAACTAACTTTTATCCATTTAATTCGTTGTGGAAAAATTAGCAAAAACGCAGTGCCAACATGGTGGCCAATCATGCCCAGTCAACAACAACTCAACAATTAAAGGCAAACGTATTCAATCAACATCAATGTAGTCAATCACTCAAGGGAAAACACAGTCACAGTTTGAAGGCAAAATCGTGGTCATTACTGCGGGTCAGTTATGAATTGAATAGCAAAAACAGTGTGGGCGATTTCAACATTGACACAGTCAATTTTTATTTACCAAAACTGTGTCCATTCCGGCAAGTGAATTTAAGATTTAAAAGGCTCAATTCGTGGGTGATTCCTACAGCAACTCAATCCATCGTTGGAAAGCAAAAACCTCAGCATTTAAAATGGCAATCTTAGTCTCATTTGAAAGAAAAAACGTGGGCATTTAAAACAACAAACTCAGTCTCATTTGAAAGCAAAAACCTGGGCATTTAAAATAGTAAACTCATTCTCATCTGAAAGCAAAAACGTGGGCAATTAAAACAACAATCTCGGTTTCACTTGAAGGCAAAACGTGGGCATTTAAAACAACAAACTCAATCTCATTTGAAAGCAAAAACGTGGGCATTTAAAACAGTAAACTTAGTCTCATCTGAAAGCAAAAATGTGGGCAATTAAAACAGCGATCTCGGTCTCATTTGAAGGCAAAACGTGGGCATTTAAAACAACAAACTCGGTCTCATTTGAAAGAAAAAACGTGGGCAATTTTAAACGGAAATCTCTAACTCATTTGAAAGCAAAACGTGGGCATTTAAAATGACAATATCTAACAACATTTAAAAGAAAAAAAGTTTTTCTATTTCCAGGATACCAATACCAAATGCAAACATGATTCAATTCCTTTTTCCATTGCCCGAATACAAATACAAAATGCAGACATGAATCAATTCGTTTTTCCATTGCCAGAATACAAATACAAAATGCAGACATGAATCAATTCGTTTTTCCATTGCCACAATACCAATACAAAATGCAGACATGAATCAATTCGTTTTTCCATTTCCAGAATACAAATACAAAATGCAGACATGAATCAATTCGTTTTTCTATTGCCAGAATACAAATACAAAATGTAGACATGAATCAATTTGTTTTTCCATTGCCAGAATACCAATACAAAATGCAGACATGAATCAATTCGTTTTCCCATTGCCAAAATACAAATACAAAATGCAGACATGAATCAATTCTTTTTTCCATTGCCAGAATACCAATACAAATTACATGCAACAGTAAGAGAACCGAAAGGATCCAATCATCCAAGGACAACAACGGAGGTAGACGGCTGATAGGTTCGTCCTTTGCTCATCATCCTTGCACAAAAAGGCAGGGCGTTGAGATCCATAGGTCTATTAACACGGAAGCGACGACTGTAGATTAGGCTCCTGGCTGACTGCCTAGGAAAGGACTGATGAGCTAGGGATGATAGGAAAAACCACCACAATGATCACAATCAAACACCATAAGGAGGTCAAGACATGCGGGGAAAGGAAGGCCATGGGAGTCAATCAATCATCGAGCTAGGCTATGAAAGAAATTCAGTCATCAATCTAGACAATCAATTTACTTACTCCATTAAACATGCATATCCAAGCATAAATCCTACAACAATCTACCATACAAAAATGGAGAGAGTGTATCGTTTCCTGATCGCCCGCTCTGAGTGACGTCCCTCGCACTCCGTGCAACTCCCGCTTGTCGACCGACAAGACTTCACAGGAACCTCCCAGCTAATGCTAGGGGTACTAATCTTCCCACTTAGCCCCACGAGCCACAAATGGGGCCACACAAACTATCCAGAGGTTTAGCTAGCTCCCAACTCGCCTTGCAAGGCCGAGCTACCACTTCTCACCGAGATGAGTATCCTAACTCCCACAAGCTAAGTCAGTCAAGTAGATATTTCTGCAGCGTAACGTTACACAAACAGAAGAGATCCTCCATCCTTCTCCTCCCTTCATTATATAGAGTTTCGAAGTCCCTTACTTTCCTAAAATCTCATTTAATTAAGTTTTTAAAAATTAAATCCTAAAAATTCCTCCCCGTACAAGTGTCACCCATCCCCTTCATTCCTCCACAAATTAATTTTTTTAATTAATTAATTTCTCTTATTTCCCTCACCCACCTAGAGTCACTCCTAGAATCGCTCCTAGGTGTCCCCAAATTCTCTTACAGTTTTTAATGACTTTCCCCATTATCAATTTGCTAGTTCAGTTTTAAATTAGAAAGTTCTTAATGGTAGATACCTTACTAAGTTTGACTTTCTGCTTTTTCCCTTGGGTTTCCCTTTTCTTCTTATGTTTCCCTCTTTTCCTAGTTTCCTAAATATTTTAGATTTCTCTCTTTCCCTTTTCTTTTAGGACTCAAATTGGCAGGTGTAGAAATTAACCGCCTTTTTCGTTTTTCCCTTTTTAATTAATAATTTTAAATTATCATAAATAATAAAACAATTATTTTCCTTTTTTTTTAATTTTAACCTAACAGATTTTTATGAATCATTTAAATTGCTTACCCCCTTATTATTACAAGATTTAACGAAGAGTATAATTATTATTTATGTTGTTTTCTTTATTTTTTTACCTTTTTTTAAAATAGATAGATAAAATTTTACCACTAGCATAATTTAGACTTAGATCTTAAATTTTCATATTGGGCGACATTTTATTAGGGAATTTGTTTTTAAAAATCTTAACGTGTTATTCGTCATAAGGCCATCTAGGTTCATTCATTTATCATCAACAACGTGACGTGCCCTTCAGGAAGCACTAGGTGCTCCAAGGGTGCCACTCGCCTTAATTTGTTTCCCTTGTGTGACGTGCCCTTCAGGACACACTACGTGCTCCAAGGGTGTCACTCGTCTCTTTCCATTTTTATTGCGTGACGTGCCCTTTAGGATGCACCACGTGCTCCAAGGGTGCCACTTGTGGGAGACTAAGGGCCTCTAATGAATAAGCCCCTCGCCTTATTTCGCGCCCCTTAGAATCATCGTGAACGACTATCGCAGTCTTCCCTCACAGCATTGTGGGTCCTCTCGAACTAGGTAAATGTTAACCTATAGTTCGAGCCATGGCGGGAGTGCTAGTATACTGTGGCAGGGCTGCTGTCCACACCTCTCCCTCAACATATTTGGTAGTCGTGCGTGACCCCTTTACTCCACATGTGAGTCTAGTCGGCAAGCTATCGTCAGCCTGCATCATCAACGAATCATGTCAGAATATATCCATATCATATCATCTAATCAGATGCACTAATATCACAGTAAAGCAATCAAACCCCAACGGTACACTCCCCGACTCGATCTAGAGTCCAAAGGGTTCCATCGATGCCTCTGCATCCCCGAGGTCCAAAATCCTGCACACTCAGTAAAACTGAGTCAATAGCACATGTCTATATCAATGCAGTAAAACAACATTTCATCAACCCATAACACCTCATAATGAAAATCAAATGTTTTAATAGTATAATAACCTGGATCACTTGCGAGCAAGTGTCCTCAAAGAATAAGTTCTCAGTGTGCCAGAGAGGGATGTTACATACACCCCCTCTTGGTCTAAAATTTTTCGGGAAATTTCACATTATAAGTGCCGAAATAATGTGTATCACAGTATCATAATTCTATCTATCAAACAAAAATAGAAACTGTTGGCGCATATCATATACGTCCTTCGAGGTCACCGAGTGCGGACTATAGTTGTCCCACTGGACCTTGACCTGATCTACTATTCAACATCGTAGCTGTCGAACGCGATGATCCAAGATGCAGATCGACTCAGCCGTGAGTGCCCCCTCGTCCTATACCCCCAAGGAACTCATGTCAATAACATGTGTAGGAGCACTAATATAATGTCTCAAAACAGATACATGAAAAACATCATGCATAGGCCTTAAAGAATCAGGCAAGGCTAGTCGATAGGCCATGGGCCCCTTTCTCTCCACAATCTCGAAAGGTCCCACAAACCTAGGAGATATTTTAGCTCCCTTTCCAAACTTGATCGAACTCTTATGCGGTTTAACCCATAAGAATACTCGATCACCAACCTTGTAACTATGGTCGACACGATGCGCATTGGCATAACTCTTCTGCCGATCCTGCGCTTCTTTAATTCTTTGTCTTATCATTTGCATTTACTCTTCCATTTTTTGGATCGCTTCTAGTCCCACCAGGACCCTATCCTCAAGCCGATCCCAACTCAAAGGCGTCTAACACGGTCGCCCGTAAAGAAACTCGAAAGGTTCCATCTTAATGGTGATTTGGTAACTGTTGTTATAAGCGAATTCCACCAGTGGTAAGAATTCTTCCCAATGCTTTTGTTGGTCCATCACGTACATGGGCAACATGTCCTCCAAGGTCTGGTTCGTTCATTCGGTTTTCCCATCAGTCTCTAGGTGATATGTAGTACTAAAGTTAAGATGGGTTCCCAAGGCCTCTTGGAAACTCGTCCAAAATCGTCCAGTAAACATCGATCCTTGATCGGATATAATCTTCTTAGGCACGCCATGCAGCCTCACAATCTCATTGATGAAAAATCTAGCTATGTCAGGTGCTTGATACGTCGTATGCACAGGAACAAAGTGAACACTCTTCGTCAGAGTCTCTACTACTACGAAAATCGAGTCATGTCTCCTTGCCGTCAATGGCAATCCAACAGTAAAATCCATTGAAATAACCTCCCATTTTGATTTTGGAATAGCGTGTGGTTGTAGTAATCCTGCCGAGTGTCTATGTTCAGCCTTTACCTGCTGACATTCTAGACATCTGGCCACATAGTTGACTATATCTTCCTTCAATCCCTTCTATAAGAATAAGGGTTTAAGGTCCACCAACATCTTCGTGACTCCTGGGTGAGCCATGTAGACGGCTCTATGAGCCTCACTTAGGATCAACATCCTCAACTCATCATTCGGTGGTATGTAAATCCGATTTTTAAACCTCAATAAACCATCGCTATCAAACGAAAATAATTCAAATATAGGTACCATCATTGTGTTTTGTATGATAAAACCCTCGACCTCTTTGTACCAATCATCATGATGCTATAAATTTATAATCTGTTCACGTAGATTCGTCTGAAGAGGCAACACAGAAAAGATGTGTGGTCTCCAATTCAATGCATCTGCCACTCGGTTCACTGTTCCTTTTATGTAAGTAATCTCGAAGTCATACTCGCTAAGAAATTCTGACCAACGCCGTTTTCGCACGTAAAGATGTGTTGTAGTCCACAGTGGTCAGTCTTTAGTTCAAATTTTCGTCCAACAAGGTAGTGTCTCCAAACCTTCAAGGCATATACGATGGCTAACAACTCCAAATCATGTTTCGCGTAGTTCTCCTCATTCCTTCTCAGTTTCCTCGAGATGTAAGTGATCACTCGTCCGCCTAATCATTCCTTGGATGAGTCAGTGCATACCAAGAAGTCTGCGTCCATGTCAGGGACCTTTAGTATCGGTGTTGATGTCAACAACTCCTTGAGCCTCCAAAATACTTCCATGCATTTCTTGGTCCAAACAAACTTCTTGTTTTTCTTCTCCAATTTCGTGATTGGATTTGCTATCTTCGAAAATCTCTCGATGAACCGTTGATAGTATCTTGCTAAACCCATGAAACTATGAACTTCCGGGACATTCATCGGTGCAGGACATTCCATAATAGCCTCGACCTTTGCTGGATCCACGCCGATGCCTTCGTTGTAGATGACATGCCCTAAGTAGTGAATCTTCGATTGATAAAATGAGCATTTGGACAACTTCCCATACAATTTGTGCTCTCGCAGACACTGTAGTACCAAGTGCAAGTGCTTGTCATGCTCCTCCGTCGTCCGAGAGTAAATCAAAATATCGTCAATGAATACTTGGACGAACTTTTCCAAGTACTCGCGGAACACCTAGTTCATCAAAATCATAAATACCCCTCGGGCGTTTGTCAGACCAAACGGTAAAACAGTAAACTCGTAATGTCCAAACCTCGTCTTAAAGGCGGTCTTAGGGACGTCTTCTTCCTTAATCCGTAACCGGTGGTACCCTGATCGCAAATCGATCTTTTAGAACATCGTCGCACCCTTCATCTGATCGAACAGATCATCAATCCTAAGCAACGGATATTGATTCTTGATCGTGGCCTTGTTAAATTGACAGTAGTCAATGCAGAGCCTCCACGACCCATCCTTATTTTGTATGAAAATAACAGGCGCACCCCACGGTGACACACTTGGACGTATCATTCCTAGGTCCAGCAGTTCCTTTAGTTGCATTCTCAACTTCTGTAACTCCGGGGTCGACATCTGATAAGGTATTCTCGCTATTAGTCCCTGGTTTTAGGTCTATGGTAAACTACAATTCCCTCTCCAGTGGCATCCCAGGTAACTTCTCCGAAAATACGTCCGCAAACTCTCTCACCGTCGGAAGGTGTTCTAGACCTTCCGCTACTCCCTTCTCGTTTAACGCAAGTATCACATAAATCTTGCACCCCTTGCGCATGCTCTTTCGAAGCTGCAAGGAAGAGATGAACCTCAGGGAAACTCCATGGTTTCGGCCTACAATCACACGTCTTTGTCCCTCATCATCGATCAAGCTCAACTGTTTCATCTTGGAGTTGAGTATCGCCTCATGTGATTCCAAACAGTCCATACCGATCACAACATCATAAGATCCTAAGATCGTGACGTACAGGTTGGCCCTGGTGAAAAACTCTGTCGGGTTAAGGATATAGCCCGTAACCTTTCCTCCAACCTTTTGTTTAGATCCTGAGGCCATCTCTACGAAGCTAAACTCATCATGTTCGACTGCCTTTACCTTAATCCTTTTTAGCGTTGCACCAGAAATGAAACTCTCGGTAGCACCGAGATCTATCAAAATACTAAGGGTTTGGTCAACGACAGTACCTGTCATCTGGAGCACAGTAGAATGATGCTCTGCCTGCCAGTTATTGACCGCTACATGAATCCGATGGGCCTGCCCCATATCTCCCATGGTAGTGGGTCCAGCTGATCTAGACGCTCTAGTCCTCTCCACCATGAAATCGCGTTGGTAGTGTGGCTCCCCACACATACAACACCCCTTCTTCGATCTAGTACACCGATACCCGAAGTAGAAGATGAATTCTTGAACTTCTTGACCTTAAGTTTCTGGGTAACTTGGTGCGCAGCATATCGAAGGAAGTCCAAAACGGGCCTCGTACTCGGGCACCGTGCGGCTACCTCATCACAAGGTGTCGAACTCGTTGAGATGACTCCCAACAAATTCCTTAGAAACATACCTCTCCTGGAACCATCCCTCGAACAGTTCCCATGACACGTCGCCAATGACCATGTTCAAAACATGTAGGAGTGTCTTCCACCATAAAAGAGCGCTCCCCTTCAATCGAAAGACCACCATGTGGACCTTCATGTTGGAGGTTGTAAACGCGAAGTGTGAAGCACATGTATTTCTCTACAACTATGATTCAATGACACCACCATCCGTGACACTCGTGGATGCTAGAACTCATCTCTCTCGAGATATCGAAGGATGCTAACGGTACTAGTTATTGCGTGTTGTTGACCCTCAGGGGCGTTGTCTAAATGCGATCTCCACCAGGACACGTTAAGGTTTTTACTTAAGGCAAGGGTTAATACTCACAGGTTTACTGCATTGTAAAGCCTGGTGATCCACAGTCGTAGGGTTGAACCCGCTCTAATACCATATGTAACGACCCCATCATTACGACAACAAGCAAAACAATTTTTTTGTTGTTTTAATTTTTTTTTTCCAGGAGTTAAGAGGCAGGAAGGCGATGACGACAACATTTTAATCAAACCACTGACAACAAATTCTAGCACACAGTCCAGGCAACAAGTTACTATGACACCACACACCGGCTCAAGACAACTGGAAAACATGCGAAAAATAACAAGGAGGACGACTATCCTTCCGACGCAAACATGACCACGCCTACAAGCTAAGGGAAAACACCCCCATACTGACATCATGGCCTAGACGAACAAATACTAGAACCTCAATGTGCGTGGACCTAACGCCTGAAAGCGTTCGACCCTTGTGCAAAGAGAAACTTGCACGCTCGTCAGCACTCACACAAAAGAACCTACTCCAGCCAAGATCTCGTTCGCCACTATCCCCCAGGGCATGCCATGATCCCTTCATCAAGAATCATGTCATTCCCCAGGTGATATATGAGTCGATAACCTTGCCGCAAAACAAAAGGGACCAAGGCTCAAGAAAACTCCAATGAGCTAGGAACCGAATACTGACTGGGAGACTATACCTACCCCACACAAAGGTTGACGAGACACAAGAGGACGAAGACAAGGGGTGACACCAACCCACACGACATCATCCCCTCCCCCACCAATCACCCAGTCTAATCGATCTATGATTACATTCAATTTTAACAAGGGTTCCATTCTAACGAGGAACGTCAAGTTACAATTAGACAATAATGCGTCCGCTAAATAAATGTTAATAGAATTAATTTTTCAAATCTAAGTGGTCAATACTAAAACCATAATTATAAATGCCCTCTATCCTTAATTAAAATTCAGTCCAGTGAGTCTAAAATTTGCAATCCATTCGTTACTTACCAATCAATTTTAATCTTTAACACAACCTAATCGGTCAAGTCTATCTTAATCCAAATTTTCCACCCAACTAGACATTAACTTAAATAACAACATTTACAATCTTAAAGTAGAATTCTATCATTATAACACTTATGAACAATTAAATCTCAGCATGTAGTCTAGTTATATTGATCGAACTAACAATACTATCTGTCTAATAATATTAGAAGGGAACTACTAACTATTAGCAGGGTTGGAGCAATTCATCGAAGAAATTAACATAGTGGTTACTTAACAATTAATATAGAAATAACAAGACAATTACATGACCATTAACACGACAATTAAAAGCGCACTAACAAGGTAGTTTACATGACTGTTGTCATAACAAGTAATACAACAATAGCAAGGCATTTAAGGTGTTAGTTAACATTTAACTTGTTGTGTCATTTAATCCAAAGAATGAATCTGTTGGCCATTTACATTGTTGTAGCAATTGTTCTGGAAATTAATATGACCATTACATAACAATGAATCTAGCAATAACAAGGCATTTAACTCAATGTTATCCATTTTATTTGTTGGCAAAAATCAAGGCATTTAATGCGACCATTACATAGCAATGAATCTAGCAATAGTAAGGCATTTAACTAACTGTTATCCATTTAATTCGTTGTGGAAAAAAAACAAAGACATAGTGCCCACATGGTGGCCAATCATGCCCAGTCAACAACAACTCAACAATTAAAGGCAAACGTATCCAATCAACATCAACGCAGTCCATCACTCAAGGGAAAACACAGTCACAGTTTGAAGGAGAAATCATGGTCATTATTGCAAGTCAGTTACGAATTGAATAGCAAAAAAGGGTTGGGCGAATTCAACATGCACACAGACAATTTTTATTAACCAAAATCGTGGTCATTCTGGCAAGTAAATTTAAGATTTAAACTTCGTGGGTGATTCCTACAGCAACTCAATCCATTGTTAGAAAGAAAAAACCTCAGCATTTAAAATGGCAATCTTAGTCTCATTTGAAAGAAAAAACGTGGGCATTTAAAACAACAAACTCAGTATCATTTGAAAGAAAAAACGTGGGCATTTAAAACAATAAACTCATTCTCATCTGAAAGCAAAAACGTGGGCAATTAAAACAACAATCTTGGTTTCGCTTGAAGGCAAAACATGGGCATTTAAAATAGCAAACTCAATCTCATTTGAAAGAAAAAACATGGGCATTTAAAATAGTAAACTCAGTCTCATCTGAAAGAAAAAAAACGTGGGCAATTAAAACAACAATCTCGGTCTCATTTAAAGGAAAAACGTGGGCATTTAAAACAACAAACTCATTCTCATTTGAAAGCAAAAACGTGGGCAATTTTAAACAACAATCTTTGTCTCATTTGAAAGAAAAACGTGGGCATTTAAAACGACAATCTCTGACAACATTTAAAAGCAAAAACATTTTTTTATTTCCAGGATACCAATACCAAATGCAGACATGAATCAATTTGTTTTTCCATTGCCTGAATACCAATACAAAATGCAGACATGAATCAATTCATTTTTCCATTGCCAGAATACAAATACAAAATGCAGACATGAATCAATTCATTTTTCCATTGCCAGAATACAAATACAAAATGCAGACATGAATCAATTCATTTTTCTATTTCCAGAATACAAATACAAAATGACGACATGAATCAATTCATTTTTCCATTGCCAGAATACCAGTACAAAATGCAGACATGAATCAATTCGTTTTTCCATTGCTAGAATACAAATACAAAATCCAGACATGAATCAATTCTTTTTTCCATTGCCAGAATACCAATACAAATTGTAGGCAACAGTAAGAGAACCGAAAGGATCCAATCATCCAAGGACAACAACGGAGGTAGATGGATGATAGGTTCGTCCTTTGCTCATCATCCTTGCACAAAAAGGCAGGGCGTTGAAATCCATAGGTCTATTAACGCGGAAGCAACGACCATAGATCAGGCTCCTGGTCGACTGCCCAAGCAAATACTGATGAGCTAGGGATGATAGGAAAAACCACCACAATGGTCACAATCAAACACCAAAAGGAGGTCAAGACATGCGGGGAAAGGAAGGCCATGGGAGTCAATCAATCATCAAGCTAGGCTATGAAAGAAATTCAGTCATCAATCTAGACAATTAGTTTACTTACTCGATTAAACATGGAGATCCAAGCATAAATCCTACAACAATCTACCATACAAAATTGAAGAGAGTGTATCGTTTCCTGATCACCCACTCTGAGTAACGTCTTGCACGCTCCGTGCAACTCCCACTTACCGACGAGCGAGACTTCACCAGTACCTCCCAGCCAATTCTAGGGGTACTCTTCTTCCCCGTTAGCCCCCCCGAGCCACAAAGGGGCCACACAAACTATCCAAAGATTCAGCTATCTCCCAGCTCGCCTCACAAGGCTGAGCTACCACTCCTCACCAAGTTGGGTATCCCAACTCCCAGAAGCTAAGTCAGTCAAGTAGAGAGTTCTATAGTGTAACGTTACGCAAACAGAAGCGATCATTCATGCTTCTCATCCCTTCATTATATAGAGTTTCGAAGTCCTTTACTTTCCTAAAATCTCATTTAATTAACTTTTTAAAAATTAAATCCTAAAAATTCCTCCCCGTACAAGTGTCACCCATCCCCTTCATTCCTCCACAAATTAATTTCTTTAATTAATTAATTTCCCTTATTTCCCTCACCCACCTAGAGTCACTCCTAGAATCGCTCCTAGGTGTCCCCAAATTCTCTTATAGGTTTTAATGACTTTCCCCATTATCAATTTGCTAGTTTAGTTTTAAATTAGAAAGTTCTTAATGGTAGATACCTTACTAAGTTTGACTTTTTGTTTTTTCCCTTGGGTTTCCCTTTTCTTCTTATGTTTCCCTCTTTTCCTAGTTTACTAAATATTTTAGATTTCTCTCTTTCCCTTTTCCTTTAGGACTCAAATTGGCAGGTGTAGAAATTAACCCCCTTTTTCGTTTTTCCCTTTTTAGTTAATAATTTTAAATTATCATAAATAATAAAACAATTATTTCCCTTTTTTAAAAATTTTAAGCTAACAAATTTTTATGAATCATTTAAATTGCTTACCCCCTTATTATTACAAGATTTAACGAAGAGTATAATTATTATTTATGTTGGTTTTTTTATTTTTTTACTTTTTTTTTTAAATAGATAGATAAAATTTTACCACTAGCATAATTTAGACTTAGACCTTAAATTTTCGTACTGGGTGACATTTTATTAGAGAATTTGTTTTTAAAAATTCTTAACACGTTATTCGCCCTAAGGCCATCTAGGTTCATTCATTTATAATCAACAACACAACGTGCCCTTCAAGATGCACTAGGTGCTCCAAGGGTGCCACTCGCCTTAATTTGTTTCCCTTGCGCGACGTGCCCTTCAAGACGCACTGCATACTCCAAGGGTGTCACTTGCCTCTTTCCATTTTTCTTGCACAACGTGCCCTTCAGGATGCACCACGTGCTCCAATGGTGTCACTCGCCTCTTAACTGACTTGCTAGACATCAAAAACCCCTGGAGTCAATACTCTGCTAGGTGAACTTGTGGGAGACTAAGGGCCTCTAAGGAATAAGGCCCTCGCCTTATTGCGCGCCCCTTAGAATCATCGTGAGCGACTATCGCAGTCCGCTCTCACAACATTGTGGGTCCTCTCGAACTAGGTAAATGTTAACCTACAGTTTGAGCCACGACGGGAGTGCTAGTAGGCTGTGGCAGGGCTGCTGTCCACACCTCTCCCTCAACATCCCTGGTAGTCGTGCGTGACCCCTTTACTCCACATGTGAGTCTGGTTGACAAGCTATCATCGACCTGCATCATCAACGAATCATGTCAGAATATATCCATATCATATCATCTAATTAGATGCACTAATATCACAGTAAAACAATCAAACCCCAATGGTACACTCCCCGACTCGATCCAGACTCCAAGGGGTTCCATCGATGCCTCTGCATCCCCAAGGTCCAAAATCCTTCACACTCAGTAAAACCGAGTCAATAACACTTGTCTATATCAATGTAGTAAAACAACATTTCATCAACCCATAACACCTCATAATCAAAATCAAATGTTTTAATAGCATAATAATCCGGATCACTTGCGAGCAAGTGTCCTCAAAGAATAAGTTCTCTCAGTGCACCAAAGCGGGATGTTACATACACCCCCTCTTGGTCTAAACTTTGTCTGGAAGTTTCATAGTATAAGTGTCGAAATAATGTGTATCACAGTATCATAATTCTATCTATCAAACAAAAATGGAAACTGTTGGCACATATCATATGTGTCCTCCCAGGTCGTTGAGTGCGGACTATAGTTGTCCCACTGGACCTTGACCTGATCTACTGTTCAACGTCATAGTTGTCGAACACGATGATCCAAGATGCGGATCGGCTCAGCCGTGAGCGCCCCCTTGTCCGATACCTGCAAGGAACTCATGTCAATAACATGTGTAGGAGCACTAATATAATGTCTCAAAACAGATACATGAAAAACATCGTGCATACACCTCAAAGAATCAGGCAAGGCTAGTCGATAGGCCACGGGCCCCTTTCTCTCCACAATCTCAAAAGGTCCCACGAAGCTAGGAGAGATTTTAGATCCCTTTCCAAACTTGATCGAACTCTTATGCAGTTTAACCCGTAAGAATACTCGATCACCAACCTCGTAACTATCGTTAGACACGATGTGCATCGACATAACTTTTATGTTGATCCTACGTTTCTTTAATTCTTTGTCTTATCATTTGCATTTTCTCTTCCATTTCTTGGATCGCTTCTGGTCCCACCAGGACCCTATCCTCAAGCCGATCCCAACTCAAAGGCATCCAACACGGTCGCCCGTAAAGAAACTTGAAAGGTGCCATCTTAATGGTGCTTTGGTAACTGTTGTTATAAGAGAATTCCACCAGTGGTAAGAATTCTTCCCAACGCTTTTGTTGGTCCATCACGTACATGGGCAATATGTCCTCCAAGGTCTGGTTCATTCATTCGGTTTGCCTGTCAATCTCTGGGTGATACACAATACTAAAGTTATGTTGGGTTCCCAAGGCCTCTTGGAAACATTTACAAAATTGTCTAGTAAACACTGATCCTCGATCGGATATAATCCTCTTAGGCACACCATGCAACCTCACAATCTCACTGATGAAAACTCTAGCTATGTCAGGTGTTTGATACATCGTATGCATAGGAATAAATTGAGCACTCTTCGTCAGAGTCTCTACTACTATGAAAATTGATTCATGTCTCCTTGTCGTCAGTGGAAATCCAACAATAAAATCCATCGAAATAACCTCCCATTTCAATTCTGGAATAGCATGTGGCTGTAGTAATCATGTTGGGTGTCTATGTTCAGCCTTTACCTACTGACATTCTAGACATCTAGCCACATAGTTGACTATGTCTACCTTCAATCCCTTCTATAAGAATAAGGGTTTAAGGTCCTCCCTCATCTTCGTGACTCCCAAGTGAGCGATGTAGATGGCTCTATGAGCCTCGCTTAGGATCAACATCCTCAACTCGTCATTCGGCGGTATGCAAATCTAATTTTTAAACCTCAATAAACCGTCGCTATCAAACGAAAATTCTTCAAATATAGGTACCATCATTATGTTTTGTCTGATAAAACCCTCGAACTCTTTGTACCAATCATCATGACGCTGTAAATTTATAATCTTTTCACGTAGATTCGTCTGAAGAGGCAACACCGAAAAGATGTGTGGTCTCTGACTCAATGCATCTACCACTCGGTTCACTGTTCCTTTTATGTAAGTAATCTCGAAGTCGTACTCGCTAAGCAATTCCGACCAACGTTATTATCACGCGTAAAGATGTGTTGTAGTCCACAGTGGTCATTCTTTATTTCAAATTTTCATCCAACAAGGTAGTGTCTCCAAACCTTCAAGGAATATATGATGGCTAACAACTCCAAATCGTGTTTTACGTAGTTCTCCTCATGGATTCTCATTTTCCTTGAGATGTAAGTGATCACTCATCTGCCTAAGCATTCCTTGGATGCGTCAGTGCATACCAAGAAGTCTGCGTCCATGTCAAGGATCTTTAGTATCGGTGTTGATATCAACAACTCCTTGAGCCTCCAAAATGCTTTCGCGCATTTCTCGGTCCAAACAAACTTCTTTTTTTTCTTCTGCAATTCCGTGATTGGATTTGCTATCTTTGAAAATCCCTCGACGAACCATTGATAGTATCCTGCTAAATCCATGAAGCTACGAACTTCCGGGACATTTGTTGGTGCAGGACATTCCATAATAGCCTCGACCTTTGTTGGATCCACGATGATGCCTTCGTTGGAGATGACATGCCCTAAGTAGTGAATCTTCGATTAATAAAATGAGCATTTGGACAACTTCCCATACAATTTGTGCTCTCACAGACACTGTGGTACCAAGCGCAAGTGCTCGTCATGCTCCTCCGTCATCCGAGAGTAAATCAAAATATCATCAATGAATACTTGGACGAACTTTTCCAAGTACTTGCGGAACACCTCGTTTATCAAACTCATAAATACCCCTCGGACATTTGTCAGTCCAAATGGTAAAACAATAAACTCGTAATGTCCAAACCTCGTCTTAAAGGCGGTCTTAGGGACATCATCTTCCTTAATCCGTAATTGGTGGTACCCTGATCACAAATCGATCTTTGAGAACACCGTCGCACCCTTCATCTGATCGAACATATCATCAATCCTCGGCAACGGATATTGATTCTTGATAGTGGCCTTGTTAAATTGATGGTAGTCAATGCAGAGCCTCCATGACCCATCCTTCTTTTGTATGAAAATAACAGGCGCACCCCATGGTGACACACTTGGACGTATCAGTCCCAGGTCCAGCAGTCCCTTTAGTTTCATTCTCAACTCCTATAACCCCGGGGTCGACATCCGATAAGGCGTTCTCTCTATCGGTTCAATCCCCTGTTTTAGGTCTATGGTAAACTACAATTCCCTCTCCGGCGGCATCCCAGGTAACTTCTCCGAAAATACGTCCACAAACTCTCTAACCACCGGAAGGTGTTCTAGAACTTCCGCTACTCCCTTCTCATTTAACGCAAGGATCACATAAATCTTGCATCCCTTGCGCATGCTCTTCCGAAGCTACAAGGAAGAGATGAACCTCAGGGAAACTCCATGGTTCCGGCCTACAATCACATGTCTCTCACCCTCATCATCGACCAAGCTCAACCGTTTCGTCTTGCAGTTGAGTATAGCCTCATGTGATTCCAACCAGTCCATACCGATCACAACGTCATTAGATCCTAAGATCGTGACATACAGGTTGGCCCTGGTGACAAACTCTCCCAGGTTAAAGATATAGCTCGTAACCTTTCCTCCAACCTTTTGTTTGGCTCCCAAGGCCATCTCTATGAAGCTAAACTCATCATGTTCGACTGCCTTTACCTTAATCCTTTTTAACGCTGCACTAGAAATGAAACTCTCGGTAGCACCGAGATCTATCAAAATACTAAGGGTCTGGTCAACGACGGTACCTGTCGTCTCGAGCAAAGTAGAATGATGGTCTACCTGGAGATTATTCACTGTTGCATGAATCCGATGGGCCTTGCCCATATCTCCCATCGTAGTGGGTCCAACTGATATAGACGCTCTAGTCCTCTCCACCGGGAAATCGCATTGGTAGTGTGGCTCCCCACACATCCAACACCCCTTCTTCGATCCAGTACTCTTGGTACCGGAAGTAGAAGATGAATTCTAACAATAAGGCAAAACTCAAACTTCTTGTCCTTAAGTTTCTGGGTAACTTGGTGCGGAGCATATCGAAGCAGCTCCAAAATGGGCCTCGTACTCGGGCACCATGCGGCTACCTCGTCGCAAGGCATCGAACTCGTTGAGTTGATGCTCAACAAATTCCTTAGAAACATACCTCTCCTGCAACCATCCCTTGAACAGTTCCCATGACATGTCGCCGACGACCATGTTTTAAAGGGGAAGGAGCGTCTTCCACCATAAAAGAGTGCTCCCCTTCAGTTGAAAGACCACCATGTGGACCTTCATGCTAGAGGTCGTAAACGCGAAGTGTAAAGCACATGCCTTGCTCTACAACTATTATTCTATGACACCACCATCCGTGACACTCGTGGATGCTAGAACTCATCTCTCTCGAGATCTCGGAGGATGCTAATGGTACTAGCTATTGTGCGTTGTTGACCCTCAGGGGTGCCCTCTAAATGCGATCTCCACGAGGACACGTTAAGGTTTTTACTTAACGCAAGGGTTAATACGCACAGTTTTACTACAGTGGAAATCCTGGTGATCCACAGTCGCATAGTTGAACCCGCTCTGATACCATATGTAACAACCCCATCTTTACGACAACAAGCGAAGCAGTTTTTTTTTTGGTTTTCATTTTTTTTCCAGGAGTTAAGAGGGAAGAAGGCAATGACGACAACATTTTAATCAAACCACTGACGACAAACGCTAGCACGCAGTCCAGGCAACAAGTTACTATGACACCACACACCGGCTCAAGACAACTGGAAAACATGCGCAAAATAACAAGGAGGACGACTACCCTTCTAATGAAAGCACAACCACGCCTACAAGCTAAGGGAAAACACCCCCATACCGACATCACAGCCTAGACGAACAAATACTAGAACCTCAATGTGCGTGGACCTAATGCCTGAAGGCGTTCGGCCCTTGTACCAAGAGCAACTTGCACGCTCGTCATCACTCACACAAAAGAACCTACTCCGACCAAGATCTCATTCGCCACTATCCCCCAGGGCGTGCCATGATCCCTTCATTAAGAATCATGTCATTCCCCGGGTGATAGA
This sequence comes from Picea engelmannii, assembly GCA_009831015.1. Classification (NCBI taxonomy): domain Eukaryota; kingdom Viridiplantae; phylum Streptophyta; class Pinopsida; order Pinales; family Pinaceae; genus Picea; species Picea engelmannii. Next base: position 192,519 of record ML785479.1, read on the forward strand.
TGCGTCGATATCCTTGGTGCAAACAAAAGGGACCAAGACTCAAGAAAACTTTGATGAGCTAGGAACCGAATACTGACTGGGAGACTATACCTACCCCACACAAAGGTTGATGAGACACAAGAGGATGAAGACAAGGGGTTACGCCAGCCCACACGACATCATCCCTGCCCCCACCAATCACCCAGTCTAACCGGTCTATGATTACATTCAATTTTAACAAGGGTTCCATTCTAACAGGGAACGTCAAGTTACAATTAGACGGTAATGCGTCTGCTAAATAAACATTAATAGAATTAATTTTGCAAATCTAAGTGGTCAATACTAAAACCATAATTATAAATTCCCTCTATCCTTAATTAAAATTCAATCCAGCAAGTCTAAAATTTGCAATCCATTCCTTACTTACCAATCAATTTTAATCTTTAACACAACCTAATCAGTCAAGTCTATGTTAATCCAAATTCTCCACCCAACTAGACATTAACTTAAATAACAACATTTACAATCTTAAAGTAGAATTCTATCATTATAACACTTATGAACAATTAAATCTCAACATGTAGTCTAGTTATATTGAYCGAACTAACAATACTATCTGTCTAATAATATTAGAAGGAAACTACTAACTATTAGCAATGCTGGAGCAATTCATTGAGGAAATTAACATAGTGGTTACTTAACAATTAATATAGAAATAACAAGACAATTACATGACCATTAACATGACAATTAAAAGCGCACTAACAAGGTAGTTTACATGACTGTTGTCATAACAAGTAATACAACAATAGCAAGGCATTTAAGGTGTTAGTTAACATTTAACTCGTTCTGTCATTTAATCCAAAGAATGAATCTATTGGCCATTTACATTGCTGTAGCAATTGTTCTGGCAATTAATATGACCATTACATAACAATGAATCTAGCAATAACAAGGCATTTAACTCAATGTTATCCATTTTATTCGCTGGCAAAAATCAAGGCATTTAATGCGACCATTACATAGCAATGAATCTAGCAATAGTAAGGCATTTAACTAACTGTAATCCATTTAATTCTCTATGGAAAAATTAGCAAAAATGTAGTGCCCACATGGTGGCCAATCATGCCCAATCAACAACAACTCAACAATTAAAGGCAAGCGTATCCAATCAACATCAACGCAGTCCATCACTCAAGGGAAAGCACAGTCACAGTTTGAAGGCGAAATCGTGTTCGTTACTGCAGGTCAGTTATGAATTGAATAGCAAAAAAGGGGTGGGCAAATTCAACATGCACACAGTCAATTTTTATTTACCAAAACCATGGTCATTCCATCAAGTGAATTTATGATTTAAAAGGCTAAATTCGTGGGTGATTCTTACAGCAACTCAATCCATCGTTGGAAAGAAAAAACCTGGGCATTTAAAATGGCAATCTTAGTCTCATTTGAAAGAAAAAACGTGGGCATTTAAAACAACAAACTCAGTCTCATTTGAAAGAAAAAAGAAAAAATGTGGGCATTTAAAACAGTAAACTCAGTCTCATCTGAAAGCAAAAACGTGGGCAATTAAAACAACAATATCGGTTTCACTTGAAGGCAAAACGTGGGCATTTAAAACATGAAACTCAATCTCATTTGAAAGCAAAAACGTGGGCATTTAAAATAGTAAACTCAGTCTTATCTGAAAGCAAAAACGTGGGCAATTAAAATAGCAATCTCGGTCTCATTTGAAGGCAAAACTTGGGCATTTAAAACAACAAACTCACTCTCATTTGAAAGCAAAAACATGGGCAATTTTAAACGGCAATCTCTGTCTCATTTGAAAGCAAAACGTGGGCATTTAAAACGACAATCTCTGACAACGTTTAAAAGCAAAAACCTTTTTCTATTTCCAGGATACCCATACCAAATGCAAACATGAATCAATTTGTTTTTCCATTACCCGAATACCAATACAAAATGCAGACATGAATCAATTCGTTTTTCCATTGCCAGAATACAAATACAAAATGCAGACATGAATCAATTTGTTTTTCCATTGCCACAATACCAATACAAAATGCAGACATGAATCAGTTCGTTTTTCCATTGCCAGAATACAAATACAAAATGCAGACATGAATCAATTCGTTTTTCTATTGCCAGAATACAAATACAAAATGTAGACATGAATCAATTTGTTTTTCCATTGCCACAATACCAATACAAAATGCAGACATGAATCAATTCATTTTTCCATTGCCAGAATACAAATACAAAATGCAGACATGAATCAATTATTTTTTCCATTGCCAGAATACCAATACAAATTGCAGGCAATAGTAAGAGAACCGAAAGGATCCAATCATCCAAGGACAACAACAGAGGTAGACGGCTGATAGGTTTTTCCTTTGCTCATCATCCTTGCATAGAAAGGCAGGGCGTTGAGATCCATAGGTCTATGAACGCGGAAGTGATGACCGTAGATCAGGCTCCTGACCGACTACCCAGGCAAGGACTGATGAGCTAGGGATGATAGGAAAAACCACCACAATGGTCACAATCAAACACCACAAGGAGGTCAAGACATGTGGGGAAAGGAAGGCCATGGGAGTTAATCAATCATCGAGCTAGGCTATGAAAGAAATTTAGGCATCAATCTAGACAATCAGTTTACTTACTCCATTAAACATGCAGATCCAAGCATAAATCCTACAACAATCTACCATACAAAAATGAAGAGAGTGTACCATTGCCTGATCACCCACTCTGAGTGACGTCCTGCACGCTCCGTGCAACTCCCGCTTGCCGACTGACGAGACTTCACTGGTACCTCCCAACCAATGCTAGGGGTACTCTTCTTCCCCCTTAGCCCCCCGAGCCACAAAGGGGCCACACAAACTATCCAGAGATTTAGCTAGCTCCCAGCTCGCCTCACAAGGCCGAGCTACCACTCCTCACCGAGCTGGGTATCCCAACTCCCACAAGCTAAGTCATTCAAGTAGAGATTTCTGCAGCGCAAGGTTACACAAATAGAAGAGATCATTCATCCTTCTCCTCCCTTCATTATATAGAGTTTTGAAGTCCCTTACTTTCCTAAAATCTCATTTAATTAAGTTTTTAAAAATTAAATCCTAAAACTTCCTCCCCGTACAAGTGTCACCCATCCTCTTCATTCATCCACAAATTAATTTCTTTAATTAATTAATTTCCCTTATTTCCCTCACCCACCTAGAGTCACTCCTAGAATCGCTCCTAGGTGTCCCCAAATTCTCTTACAAGGTTTAATGACTTTCCCCATTATCAATTTGCTAGTTCAGTTTTAAATTAGAAAATTCTTAATGGTAGATACCTTACTAAGTTTGACTTTCTGCTTTTTCCCTTGGGTTTCCCTTTTCTTCTTATGTTTCCCTCTTTTCCTAGTTTCCTAAATATTTTAGATTTCTCTCTTTCCCTTTTCTTTTAGGACTCAAATTGGCAAGTGTAGAAATTAACCCCCTTTTTTCTTTTTCCTTTTTCCTTTTTTAGTTAATAATTTTAAATTATCATAAATAATAAAACAATTATTTCCCTTTTTTTTAAATTTTAACCTAACTGATTTTTATGAATCATTTAAATTGCTTACCCCCTTATTATTACAAGATTTAACGAAGAGTATAATTATTATTTATGTTGTTTTTTTTTATTTTTTTACTTCTTTTTAAAATAGATAGATAAAATTTTACCACTAGCATAATTTAGACTTAGATCTTAAATTTTCGTACTAGGCGACATTTTATTAGGGAATTTGTTTTTAAAAATTCTTAACACGTTATTCATCCTAAGGCCATCTAGGTTCATTCGTTTATCATCAACAATGCGACGTGCCCTTCAGGATGCACTAGGTGCTCCAAGGGTGCCACTCGCCTTAATTTGTTTCCCTTGTGCAACGTGCCCTTCAGGACGCACTACGTGCTCCAAGAGTGCCACTCGCCTCTTTCCATTTTTCTTGCGCAACGTGCCCTTTAGGATGCACCACGTGCTCCAAGGGTGCCACTCGCCTCTTGACTGACTTGGTAGACATCAAAAACCCCTGGAGTCAATACTCCCCCAGGTGAACTTGTGGGAGACTAAGGGCCTCTAAGGAATAAGGCCCTCGCCTTATTGTGCGCCCCTTAGAATCAACGTGAGCGACTATCGTAGTCCGCCTTCATGGCATCGTGGGTCCTCTCGAACTAGGTAAATGTTAACCTACAGTTCGAGCCACGACGGGAGTGCTAGTAGGCTGTGGCAGGGTTGTTGTCCACACCTCTCCCTCAACATCTCTGATAGTCATGCGTGACCCCTTTACTCCACATGTGAGTCTGGTCGGCAAGCTATCGTCAGCCTGCATCATCAACGAATCATGTCAGAATATATCCATATCATATCATCTAATCAGATGCACTAATATCACAGTAAAACAATCAAACCCTAATGGTACACTCCCTGACTCGATCCGGAGTCCAAGGGGTTCCATCGATGCCTCTGTATCCCCGAGGTCCAAAATCCTGCACACTCAGTAAAACCGAGTCAATAGCACCTGTCTATATCAATGCAATAAAACAACATTTCATCAACCCATAACACCTCATAATCAAAATCAAATGTTTTAATAGCATAATAATATGGATCACTTGCGAGCAAGTGTCCTCGAAGAATAAGTTCTCTCAGTGCTCCAGAGCGGGATGTTACACGAAATAATGAAAAAAGTAACAATAGGAAGATTTGCATCCACAAAATTTTAAAGCCAATAGAATGCTTATCATTGGAGATCATAACTTTTGTATAATAATTTTTTTTAGTGTAGAAGAGTCTATTCAAAAAGAGTAATTAGTACAATGGAAAATAATATCTATTCATATGTAAAAAAAATTGAAAAAAAAATCAATTAGAATGAATATGTATAATGAACTATCTATGGAATTATAGTTTCAATTTTATAATTATAGTTTCAACCATATTGAACTTTGTAATTTATAAAAATAAACATGATGGTGATATCCATCTTATAACAAACATAAACAACATCTAAAATACACATTTATATTCGCTAGCTAACATCATTTAATTATATATACCTTTAGCACATATAAACGTCATTAATTATCTACCACACATATCTAATAATTTAGCAGGGCATCATCATTGTGATCACATCTAACAAAAGAAAAGTATTTTCTAACATCATCATCACACACATCTAACAAGCATCATTTAACATACACATCTATCAAGCACATTTAACATCCAAATCTAACATGACCTAACAATAAACACATCAACATCAACATATAAATTAAGTATATCATCAACATGATCAATAGAAAAAAAAAAAAAAAA
>ML785479.1:198287-245972 GCA_009831015.1 Picea engelmannii
TGGACAAGTTAAATAACTGCTATAACATATCTGGTCCAATAGGTGGGATAATCTACATATCTACAATAGTAGTGGAGGCCTGGTCTGTAGTGGAAGATGATGGATGATGAATAGGTCCTTCCTACTCATCCGGATGAGGTGAAAGAGGAGGATGAGGAATAGGTATGGCATGCTCAAGTATGTGAGGTGAAAGAGGAGGATGAGGAATAGGTCTGGCATGCTCATCTAGGTGAGGTAAAAGAGGAGGAGGAGGAATATGTGTTTCCTCCTCATGATCTGGGTGAGGTGGAGGAGGAGGAGGAGGAGAAGGATGATCATGGCCACCCTCTTAAATCGATGGGGTATTGAATGAATAGGTTTTACTGGAAGAAGAGTTGTGCTTATCGTCGAGAGCCCTCCTCGCTGCTAGTAGCCTGGAAGCTCCGACGATATGACGCATAAGAGGAATCAAATCACGCGACATCTCCCTCTAAATCTCCAAGAGCGTAGGACATGCCCTAATGTCTCGCATCAAAGCAAGGTGGACTCCCACCTCATTCAAAAGTGTAGAGAGTCGGTCGACCAACTCCAACCTGAATCTGGTATCGGGCCTACGGCACATGCCACTAGGTATTTTCACCTGAGGAACCTAACTCGTTGCAGCCTCAAGAATCATATCCTCATTGTCTTCTGCTTGGGGAGGAGGCACATCCCCAATGGAAGTGCCAATATCTGCAAATTTGTAGTACAGAACAATAATTACACAGTTAATTCATTAAATAATTTAATAAAACAAGTTAAAGAATGTGTTAGAATTAATTTTATTCTAATTAAGTAAGACAATAAAATGAAACTATATTAATTTTAGAAAAACACTAATATTACCTCTGTCATCTGGTGTCTCATCTGGTGTGAAGAGAATGTTCGAACATCCTCACTAACTCAAACCAGCGTAAGGACACGACACCATGACGAACATGTGATCTGTCGCACTGCCTAGTAGCCCTAATGTGTATGGAGAAATCCTGGTCAGAAACTCTGGCTAGCCCCTCTTGGGCATCATATCCCCCCACATGTCCATTTTCACATATGTCCCCATCCTAGCAAGATGACGGACAAAATTTGGCCTCATCTCTGGAAACCTCTCAAAAAATAAGTAAAACGGATCTGAGGAAAATGAGAAGTTCGACCTCCCACGTATCATAGCACAAAATTTTTCGAGCGCTATACAAAACTGCCACAAAAAAATGGCATACCATCTGATACACCATGGTTGTTGTACCAACGGATCAACATAATACAAAAGATGGAATTTGATGTGCTTCCCAACACTAGTAAAGTGGGTTATGATAGTCACTAAGAGTGAGAGTCACCTAACCTCCTCTGCACCGTAAGAGGCGCTTTTCATCTGTCCACCAGACACCTGAAAATCAAGTAGGGATAGTACATCAACCCCAATATATCGTTGAGAGTACAAGATATGAATCTTAGCAGCAACACCTACTAGGACATCTACGAACTAGGGAAAATCCTCCCCTCTCCTAGATAGCCCAGTGATAAAGCAAATATCCTCCTCAGTGGGATTTTACCACTGATCTGGACCCACACAAAAATCATGTCGATGGACATCCCATCGACAGATCAAATGAAAAAACAAACCGGAGTGCCCCTTAAGGGATGTAGCCTCCTCATAGTACTTAAGAAGGCCTATATCCCTCAAGAGAACATGAGTTGTTGCAGTAATAGGGCAAGGGTACAAACCCCTCTCCCTCTCCCTCACCTCCTATTCTCGTACAACATTGTACGGGTCCACCCTCTGCTCCTACTACTGCTACTACTCTCTCTGCTCACGTCTCTACATGATTAACATATGAAATACATTTGCCTCATTCATACATAAAACATAAAAAAAATCTACTGAATGGTAAATTTATCTATAAATACGGAAAAATAACTTCCTTCAAAAAATGCGTTAATTGCATTAACAATGCACCCAAAAAATAGTCACGCACCGTCGGAGGTATGCATATAGATATTGTGAGCAGTGTGCTCGGTGCACCGGTGTAAACTAATGCACCGAACAAAATGTTTTCTACTATGTTATGCAGTGCGTTCGAAAACAGTACCACACTGGGGCGCTACACTACAACACATACGCCCCAGTGTGTTACATTTATCCTATGCACCGCTTACACCAAAAAATAAATTAAAATATTAACACACATAAACAATTATTTTAAAATTAGAAAAAAAGTGGTGTGTATATGTTCACTACATGCACCCATGTGTGTAACGAACGTCGACGCACTGTCACATAAACTTTTCCAAATTTTCAAGTACGAAACTTTTTACGGTGCATTTTGGTCGTTACATTCACACCATGTACGGTGCCACCAAAACATTTATGGGGTGCACCGCAACACAATGATACATTTCTTGGTGGTGCATTTGGTAAACATGAACACCCTGGTGCACACGTTTACCAATGCACTGCGTAAAAATATATCTGATAAGGGAAATGTGCCATGTACTTTAATGACCCGGTGCGTTATTTGTACTTTGATGCACCACGCCACCAGTTATATGATTTTATTCGGTGTGTCATTAAACAGATGCGTCGATGTGTTTATGTTTACCAACGGACCATCGAGAAAGGAAACAAGGTACGAAGTGTGCCCTGTAAATTTACAGGTCTCATCGTAGGCGGTGCGAGCTGAGCGCTTTGAACGCAGTGCGCGGTGTTTTTATTTTTTATTTTTTTACACTTAAAATTTCTCTCAATTTTAAATTTTAATCCGGTAAAAACTTAAGTTATGAAGAAACAAGGACATTACCTGTACATTTTTCTGTCGGGGAGGCATGATTGTGACGTACTAAAAAAAATTAAATTTTCCCACCTTTGGAAAAATTTGAAATTCACACACTGAGCAACAGACGAAAGGAAGGCAATCAAGGAAAGCACTGATGGAAGGGTGCCTCAGATAGGCAAAGGTTGCATTGGTGTTTTTGAGCTCTACAACACTGAAAATGGTAAAAATGATTTTTACCGTCGATAAATGTTTTTTATAAACCTTGTTCCAGTGCGCTCGATGAACAATTGCACCAGGGCGTACATGTTTAATGAGCGCACCGGTTATATTTTTTTTTAAAAGAATCCCTAGCACAGTGCACGTGTTTTTGGGCATGCATGCGCACCGGTGTGTTTACTACTACATAGCGCACCGCCATAAATTTTTTGAAAAACTACAATGGTGCGAAAGTTTTTGTTTAACATGACACAACGAGGTATAATAATAGATTCCACAGTGCAGTCAGTTTTACATAGTGCACTGCGTAAATTTGGAAATTAACCCTAACACGATGCTCCATATTGGAGCATTGGTGCGCACCGGTGCGCATGATACAATGGAGTGCACCAGAATATATTTTTTGACACAATCCTACATTGGTGTGTAAATGTTTTTTATTTAACCATATAACGATGCACTCTACTAATAGTGCATCGGGGCTTCCAGTGTTACGTTGTGCACCGGAGATTTTTTAAAGAACGTTATTATGGTGTGTCATTATTTCTCAGTGCGTCCTTATTTTCGTAGTGCACCGGATAATGTTTTTCTTTATTTGAAATAACCCTGCTACGGCGCGCTAGTTTTGAGGGCACCGATGCGCCTGTTGTATAAAACACATCGGTGTGTTATGTACTTATAAAATCACTAGCGTAAAAACAATCACTAAAATCTCTTCCCGCTCACCTCAGCTAGTATCATCTACTATAAACATATTTTTGGGATATTTTTATAGGGGCATCCGCAAAAGCCTCTGCTAGAGGGTCTTTTCCTTGTAGTGGAGATAGCTCATCGGAAAGATGGAAGAGAGAAGAAAAAGATGGCATAAAAAATGTTGACAGATTGAGGGTAGAAATTCTCTGAAAACATAGAACGTAGAAGATGCCTAGATTTAATTGAAGAACGGGTTGGGAAATGTTCTAACAATGGAAACTCTAGTTACAGGAGTCGAAATCGGACCAGCTTGAGCATGATTGAAAGCTGAGATAGAGGAGAAGAGGCAAGAATGATCTGAATCAACAGACAAACATAAAAAATTACCAGAAACGTCACGAGGAATAGAAGAAGACACCAAAAAGAGGAGTCAATAACATTTTTAGATGAATATCATTGTAAATTGCTTGAGGGAGAAAATAACCACTTAGTAGTCTCTTCAGATTCTATTTGTAACTCTTGCATATTCATTTTTGAAAATGTAAAAGAATTTTGAAATGTAAAATGACAAAACAAAAGGAAAAATGAAATGAAAATCCATGAGAGATGAAGAGTCTCTCGTGTTTTATAAAAGAGAGATCATTGAATGTAAGAGAGTACGTGTTCCCTTTGTAAATGAAAGACGGTACTATTACTTTTGAATGAATAAAGAGCAAGAGGCATTCTGGAAATTTGTGACTTTGGTGAATGTATATGAGACTATTCTTTGTGCATTTGTCTTCTGCCTGAGTAGAATACAATTCTATTGTATGAACTATTTCTTCACTATATTCTGTATGTTCATGTTGTCATATGTTTCCTTATGAGTATAGAAATAATGTTATGAATTCATTGTACAACTGATTGTTTATGTATATGTCGCATTGTTGTTATCATTCATCATTAGCATACATGAATTATTTATGGTTTTGATGATATTATCTTTCACTGTACTCATTCTTTTAGTTTTTCTCTCGAGATAGGTTAGTGACAATTAGATTCGATTATTTTTATTTCAATTAGATTAGACTTAGGATTAATTAGAACTATTTGGGGGACAGTTCATTGTCTTTCCCCTTTCTCTTATTTTAATTATAAGAAAAAACTAGACCCACATATTGGTCGAAAACGCTACACCAAACGAGAGTAGGTCTAATTGAGCCCTTCCATTGAGCGTTCTCCCTTACCTGCTTGATAGGCCATTTGGACCCATTAACAGAGGGTTGAGTGGAGAATATGTGGGGGGGGGGGGTATAAATTGAATGCTCATCTAATCCAAATTAATAAATTGTGCCACTTGTCTTTCCTATCCATTTGCATGCTAATTCTAAAGTTTGAGTTGCTAAATTTCATGGGAGGTAGACTAGCAAAGGATGCCCCCAACTTTTACTTAACATTCCTTGCAATAGACAAACTCTTTTGTTTTCTATATTGTCAATTAGGGTGTTTAAGGATCTAAGCACTTGGAAGAACTCAATAGAGTCAAAGTTCCGCATTGTTCTTTGAATTTGAAAGATCACTTTGGAAAGGCTTGATTTATGCAAGGTGTTTGAGCTTCACACTTGTCAAATGATAATTGTAGATTATCTTATGACTATGAGCTCTCACACAACCATCGATGTGAGGATTTCTAGACCTTGATATAAAGTCAAGGCTTCTTGATTATTACTAGATTCACCAAGACCCCATGCATAGGTTAGTTTACATTTTCCTTCAGGATTATAAACAACCACCCCACCCCCACCCTAAACATATTCTGATATTTTTGAAACAATCATTTGTTTGATATATTTTATAAGCAATTTTTCAAAAACAAATTTAATAAAAACTTAAACAAGGCACGTTTAAAATATTACTTTTAAATTGATACAAGTTAAAAACAATGAATCAACACATTTATATCAATCTTTGAAACAAACAAAACTAACTTTTAAATTTCTTAAGTATTTTTATATTTTATCATGGTCTGGTCTATTAATGATTTTCTTCATAGTATACAAAATCTTTAATATATTTTAAAAAGGGATAAACATTTTATAATTTTTATTTTTTGTGGTTTGCCTTTACTAGAATGAGTCATAAAATCTTTGTTGAAATTGCAATTTTAGATTATTGAAATTGTTATTTTTAATGTAAAAATGGATTTGGAATACCCTTATTACAACTTGATTTTGCAATGTTAATGATTGATACCTACAATACCATCAATCCAAAATTATTCTTCATAGATTTTTGACAAATAAGTGTTGATTTTCTTTCAATTATTTTGAATGGTCGAAAAAAGTTAAATTCATAAAGCATTTAGATTACAGCTATTTTAAACATGTTTTATAATTATGAAACTCATAAATAAAAACTATTTCATTTTTCTAAAAATACATAATTGGAAAATATAAATTTATACACATATGTGAGAAGCAATTAACTTAAATAAAAATAATATCAATCTTTAAAATTAATAAAACTAACTTTTAAATTTGCTATAATTTTATTTATAATATACAAAATCTTCAATATATTTTAAACATATAATTTATGAATGATTTTATTTATAATATACAAAACCTTCACTATATTTTAAACATATTTTACAATTACGAACCCCATAAACAAACATTAAATTTTTTAAAGAAAACCAATATTTTTATAAACATATATATTGTGAATTAAAATACTAAATCTTTATTTTATTTGACATTGAAATTTAAATATAATCTTCAAAAACATATATATAATTAAATTAAATTATTATAAATTATTCATAATTTTATAAATAATTTTAGTAAATTTTGTTAGCAAGGTGGCATTATCGCCTAATATTTTATAATTTAATAATATAATTATAATTTTTTTTATTATTTATATTTAAAAATAAATTTATTAAACTAATATTTTATAATGTAATTATATAATTTTTTATTATATATATTAAAAATAAATTTATTTTTAATAAATTTAATTTAATTTATTTATTTCATATTTTTAATGTTATGATCAACTACTTCTATTTTTAATTGAATATTAAAATATTTTATATTGGTGAATGGTTTACATTTCTGTGCTTTTATATTACAAGCTCCAAATTTATCATGAGCTATTATCAACATTTTGGTAGTTTAGATCATAATAGACCATGTACACTTATATTACAAGTTCCAAATTTATTACTAGTTATTTTCAACATCTTGATAGTTTAGATCATAATAGACCATGTAAACATGTTAATATTATAAGATTAGTTATGCATTGTAAATTTTAAATATTTTATCTAATTATTAACACAAATCTTATTATCAAATTTATCTTAGCCTCAAATATCACAAGAGTTTTTGGGTGATTGTATACTCAACACATTTAAATTGTTGATTAATGGTGAAGATGATTATTGTCTATTAAAACCATTTTTAGTGTATTAAACCTTAAATGATTATTGATTTTATTTAATATTAAAACCATTTTTAGTGTATTAAACCTTAAATGATTATTGATTTTATTTAATATTCATTTTATGATCGAAAAAAATTATATTTTAAGATCATTAATATTACAAATATTATAGAATTATTCCTTAATATATACATAGGAAAATCGTTATAGAAATTTTGTATTAACAACTTTTTTTTCAAGCTATATACAACTTTTTTATCCTTTATATCTTCTTACATTTTATAGTAACTTTTTTTACCACATTTTTACTACATATAACGTAAAATGTTCAATATTACTCTTTGTTAAATATACTTTACAGACCTAATTGTGCACTATGGTCATTATATTATTTCTAGTGTCTTTGATTATATTTGATTGTTAGTGGATATTGATATTTAATTTTAAATATTAACTTAATTTATAAATTATTATTTTAAATATATTATTTAATTAAGTATATTAAAAAAATAGACATAAATTGCATATTGTTCATTACACCTTCGTTGCAGGGTAAGTTAAAAGCCTTTAATATTAGGAGACTGGGTTTTGTGTCTTGTGGACACCTTTTCCTTGTGAATATAAATAAATCGTCAAAAATACGAATTGTATTTTAGGTGGTTGTAATAGTCATTGGCCATCTCTACTAACTTTGCATTTTTATTACCTTGTAAAATACTTAATTTATTGTTTGTCCATAAGAAGATCATGAATTAGGTGAAGGTCCTTATAAAATTTTGTCTTAAAGCTAAGTTTGCTTACCAATCTTACCATTTTGTCTAATTCATAAATGACCAAAAATTTAACATTTTCATTTAATACGATTAAAACTCACATTCCATTTTTAATATTGATAATGCACATTTATATGAAAAATGTCATGTATGTTTTTATATTCAATATATATATCTTTTTCTATTTAGCCTATGAACTCATTTAAGTGTTTTTTTTCTCTTTCTGAATGGAAACTCTTGAGTTTCTATGGTGATATGTCATTGGATAACTTTCATCTTAGCATTTCATCACCATATGTGTGAATATACTTGGGCAGTTTTATGAAGAAAAAAAATACTTTACTATTGATATTCTATCATTCGAATCAAAAATCATTTTTGCACTTATTTTTGGTTCAAGGTTGTAATACTATGGTGATATGTCATTGGATAACTTTCATCTTAGCATTTCATCACCATATGTGTGAATATACTTGGGCAGTTTTATGAAGAAAAAAAAAAACTTTACTATTGATATTCTTATCATTCGAATTAAAAATCATTTGTGCACTTATTTTTGGTTCAAGGTTGTAATACTTGATCTAACTAGAAGTCTTTGTTGGTCATTTTGTTGATGCTTGCTTGACCGATTGAGACCAAGGATGATTTTAAGGATGGAAATTTATTTTAAAATGTAGAAACCTTGGCGAATCTTAATAATCCTTCTATGCCAACTATAAATGATTGGCGATATTTTTGTAAAGGATTTTATATAATTTTTATAAAATTTTGGCTATTTTTAAGGTAAAATAATTTTATGCTATAGAATTTGGGCAAATCATTTTTAAAATAGTGAATCTTGTTTTTGGAAAAACGATGGAAAATTAGCCCATGAGCGAAATTTAACCCTGATTGAGACCAAATTGGGCAATCTAACATTCATTCAAAAGCTAGAGATATGTTCTATATCATTATTGTCTATTTTTTTGGAATTTAAAGTTCAAATAAAGTATCCCATGTTTCTAGATTCACCATAATATTGATATATCTGATTTCCAATCCTCAGTATGCAATAGTGTTTTAATGTAATAAATCTATATTTTGACAACCCATAAATTTACTTAAAAAAACTATTATGGTAAGTAGATATATAATGCTCTTAAATGTGGCATACAAAGTAAAGTATTTAATATATAAAAAACAATTCCATTATTGTAAAAGTGTATGATCCTATAATTATGTTTTCCATGAAGTATATGTTTCTAAGTAACATTTTTCAAGGCTATTCCTTAAATAAGCATCTTACAATTCCTTTAACCTCACTCAAGGACCAATTTGGTAGGACTAGATGTGGTATTATGTTAGGGTCCTAACCTCTCTTTCCTCTCAAGTATATAGAATAATATGTTTTTCTATGTAATGAAGGTTGTCATTAGTAAATAAGGCATATGTAATAATGTGAACATGTCTAATGTAAGAAGACTTACTAGAAGGTTTTTCCTATAGAAAGTTCTTCCTCTAGAATGTTCTTTAGAAGATAAAAATAGTATAAATAGGGGTAGAAAGCATGGAAAAGGTTGTCTTGGAAATCATGTGTACTAGAGATCTGTTATGTTGGAGGTTGCCCCCTTGAAGAGGCACGTGAAATTTGCTCTCAAGATAATAAAGGTATCATCATTTGGATCTATATTGTCATTGTGCTTATTGTTTCATCTCTTTCTGTTAACTAATTTTGGTAATAGTTATGATATTGCTCTAGATATTTCCTTCCATTACCTTACAAGTGGTACTAGAGCTCTTTCCTCTGCAGATTAAATCAAGCTAGAGACATGTGTCGTCATCTTTAAAGCACAGTGATTGGTAGTTCAGTGGATAAAACTATGGTTGGGGAAGAATACACACAGAAATACACCTAGTTTCACGTGGTTACTCGAAACACATTATTTCACCTGGTTGGGAACATGTGTAACCCTTGTTGGTACCCCTTCGGGTAGTACCATATTAGACAACACCTATACACAGTCATTCACTCCCATGTACCCTAAGGTATATAGGGAGTCCCATAGATATCCTAAAACCATTTGTAGATCATCCAATTAGTCACCTAACTATTATAGTGGCACCGAGAACAACACTCAGGAAGACTACTCTCACGTACCTGGGTAATAGAATGGTATGGATAAGGATACGATTGAGCCTCCTTAGTTAGAACCCTGAGATATTGGGTCGAGTACTACTATTGGACCCCATCGTTATATCAAAGAGATATAGCATAAGGAAATCCCTTGTCCATAGAAACCCTCAAAACCCTAACCCTTTTTTTCGGAACATAACAAAACAAAAGCAGAGTGAAAAATTTTCACATCCAAGTTGCGAAATTCCTACACAATTTTAACTATTAATAATTTGGGCATTCCACCACTGCAGCATTATTCATATCAGAGTATAACTCCGCACGAGTGTTAAAAAAATGGTGGTTCCATCGGCATCCTTATTTGGGACCTATATCACTAGATTTCTCTCTTCACACTGATCATAGTGGTACCCCTCACTCATAAGTCTTTTCTTCTATGGAACCACCCACCCTTCTCGACACCCTTATTTGGGACCTATCCCATTGCATTTCTCTCTTCACACTAATCATAGTGGTACCCCTCACTCATAAGTTTTTTTTTTGTGGACCTACCCACCCTCCCCAACACCCTTATTTAGAACCTCACCCACTAGATTCCTCTTTTCGCATTGGTCATTGTGATACCACTCTCTCATGATCCCTTTTGTACAAACCCAACAACCCTATTTTTTTCCCCTGCTTATCTCCTCAATGGCCCACACCCACAACCAAGACCTTGGCAACTGAATCAATGCCTTGGACAAGACTATGACCAACCTTGACATTGGAGTCAAAGAAGCTACTTCAAAAATTGCATCCCTCAATTCATGAATCAATAAATTGGATGATTGGCTCACTAAACTGGATGAACTCTCTAACTAGATGGACTCCTTGTCCATGTGGTTTCATCAATCCAAGGGTCCTATATCCTATGAACAATATTCACACCAAGAGGGAAATGACTCCTCCCATTCCATGGCCTTTAATTCTAACCCCCTTACCCCCTTACTCATCACCTACGTCTTCCCAAAGTTGAGGTGAATAAATTTGATGGCTCAAACCCCATGGGATGGGTCACTCAAATGGAACATTATTTCTCCTTGCATGACATCACTAATGACTTGATCAAAAATTGTATCTGTGTCCTTTATTTGGATCCCCAATAGTGGAAATGGCATAAAAATTCACACCGAGGGTATATTTCTTTGACCCAATTTGTTGCAAAACTTTATGAACATTTTGATAGAGACACACCTCATTTGGTCCATTTGACCAAACTTAAACAGTTTGGTATGATGGAATAATACATCGCTTTTTTTGAGAAATTGGCTTTATGAGTTGAAAGCATGTTTTGAACCTTCTTCTATGAATTCTTTATTAGTGGCCTTAAGGATGACATATGAGCTCATGTCCTAGTGTCTCGCCCCCATACCTGGCTTGAAGCTACTCACTCCGCCAAGGAAGCACAACATGTAGTCTCTTTTCAAATCAAAAATCCCTCCTTTATTCCTCATTCCCAACCCACCAATCCAGCCCCTCTTTCCCCTCCTCTTAAGATCCAAAAACTAACCTAGGAAAAAATGAATGAACACCAACTTAAGGTTCTTTTCTACAACTATGATGAAAAATATTTTTCTAGGCATAAATGTAAGGAGAAAAATATTTTTATGGTCATTTCTAAGGGCATTTGGAAGAGGGTGGCGAAGTTTCCCCTCTTGATGCATTGCCTCGAGTCGATGATCATATCCCTCCCTCTGATCCACCAGAATTATAACCACACATCTCTCTGAATGCTCTCACGGGTATCTCCACTCTCTAAACCATTAAGTTAATTTGTTATCTCAAGAATCAGAAAGTCATTATCCTCATCGATAGTGGTAGCACCCATAATTTTATCCATCGTTGAATTTACCAAGAGATCCTTTGTTATATCCGTGTAGTAAATAACTTCCTAATCATGATTTCTAATGGAATTTCCATGAAATGTGGGGGTCATTGTGAAAATGTGTGCCTACAAATTGGTCATTATCACCTAAAATCCCACATGTTTTCTATTGACATTGGCGATTGCAACATTGTTTTGGGTGTTGAATGTTTATGCACATTAATCCCCATCACCATGGAATTCAAGGAATTATCCATGAGTTTCCAATAAGATAGACAACAGTACCAGTTCCAAGGCATCATGGTTGGTTCCCTCAAGATCATCAGTTCACATCAAATGGAGAAACTCCCCAAAAAAGTTCATTCTAGTGTTATTTCCCAGTTCCATGTCATTCAAGCAGTTGAGACTCTCTCACGTATTGTTCATCTTGACATGTAGTTTATCCTCTCCAAGCACCACTTTGTTTTTAACAACCCCCAAATAATCCTACCTTCCCATGTCCCCCATGATCATTCCTTTCCACTTATCCCAGGTATTCTTCCTCCCAATGTTCGCCCTTATCGTCATCTATTTTCCCAAAAAAATGAAATTGCGAAAAAAAATTAAGAATTGTTAGTTGTGGGTGTCATCCATCCCAGTACAAGCCCTTATTCTTCTCTCATATTCATGGTACTCAAGAAAGAAGTTACTTGGCGCATGTGCCCTGATTTTCAAGCCCTCAACAAAATTACCATCAAAGATAAATTTCCCATTCTCGTCATTGATGACCTTTTGGATGAACTGAGTGATGCTCAATTATTTACCAAACTTGATCTATGTTTCAACCACCTCCAGATACATATGAAGAAATAGATATTCGCAAAATTGTATTTTGTACTCATGAAGGCCATTATGAGTGCTTGGTCATTCCCTTCGTCTTGTGTAATGCACCCTCCACTTTCCAAAGCCTCATGAATCTTGTATTATGCCTTTTCCTCCATCATTTTGCACTGGTCTTCTTTGATGAAATCACTACTACATTTGAATCCAAAATCCGATGTCATCCTTCGACGCCACCCAAAAAATTTGCATTGTTGTCGGATTTTACCTTTAGAAATTGTAATTTTGTTGGGTTTTTTTTTCGATTTGGCCCCGACATCGTCGAATAGTCGACGGCCATGGAGAAGGCGTTGGATATCCAACTTCTATAAAATATCATCAGACCATTTCCCTTTGACCTGTAATTAGTCAACCTCTCCTCACATTTATTACAATAACGTTCAATAGTGAACATCTGTCGAAAATTTGACGCCTATTTATTTATAAAAAGTTGGAATGCTAGAAACATTCCAAGATTTTTGCTATACTAAAGATGACTTGTTGAGGTTGCAAGGACTATGTTTCCTATGGAAAACAAGAATTATTTTATTTGTTACTATCATTACAAATATTTGAAGTGTGGAGCTTAATTTTTTAAGATCAATAATCGTCACAGAAGCTTGGTAAAATAAAATGTCACATAACAATATTCTTGATCCACAAGAACAAACTCGACAATTACTTTCTAGATTATGGGATGGAGTGAAAAGAAAGGGTGATGGAAAATGTTATTTTCCTTGTATTCAATGCAAAGGATTTAATAGGATAATATTAAATATCTCAACAACTAAAAGACATTTTAGGGAACATGGACATGTTGAGGGGGGGCATGAATATCGTCCATTGGTAAGTTGTTCATTATATATGTTTTTATATTGATCATTTTTGTAAATGTGTGTATCATTTTTATATTTGTTATATATACACTAATATCTTTTGATGGTTTGTAATTATAAAGGAAAGGCCTCCTAGGGAATATATGCACATGGAGAATGTGGTTGCAGAACAAGCGTCGGAGGAACATGGAGCTGTGAATATTGAAGATCAAGTTAATGATCATATGGAAGACAATTATCATGATGATAACATATTTGAGGATGATGGTATAAATACATTGATCCATGATACATTTAATGTTAGAATGAATCACGATGATGATCATGAAAATGACGACTTTGATGATGTTCATGATTTACATCTACTTGAGAAGGCATACAAACCCATTTATGAAGGCTCCAACATAACTCTTTTCTCTATTGTATTGTCGATAATGAACTTGAAGGAATGGTTTTTCAAACACATTGATCACACATATGTTAAGGTATGTAATATATTTCATCGATCACATATATATGATCATGATAAAGGTTATCTTTGTTCCTCTAAAAAAATTATTGTTAGCTCATAAG
Source organism: Picea engelmannii (assembly GCA_009831015.1). NCBI lineage: Eukaryota > Viridiplantae > Streptophyta > Pinopsida > Pinales > Pinaceae > Picea > Picea engelmannii. The sequence goes on from ML785479.1 coordinate 212,429, forward strand.
TAAAATTAATATGGATGAAATACGTGTCATTAATATTCTTGATATTATGTTAACCTATTTTTTTTTAATTTTTTGTACCAGCTTGATAGTTGAATATTTCTTACCACCATCAAATATTTTACCTCGCACATACCGAGATTTATCTTCCATCATGAAAGATATTGGAATGGAGTATCAAGCAATTGATGCATGTCCCAATAATCATATTATATATTATAAAAAGTATGAATTTGAAAAACAATTCCCTAAATGTCATAGCAGTAGATATCGAACAAATCAAGTAACAAAAAAGGTGTCTCGCAAGGTTCTTCATTACATTCCCATTATTCCACACTTGCAACGACTTTTTAGGTGCAAAAAATTAGTATAATTGATGGATTACCATGCACAAAATAGAAGTGAAGATGACATTCTTTGAATGCCTGCAGATGGTTCTGCATTTAGAGACATGGAGGAAAAATGGCCACACTTTAAAGAAGAACCTAGTAATGTTAGGCTTTATTTGACAGTGGATGGTGTCAATCCATTTGTAGAGATGAGATCTATTTACTTGATGTGGTTTGTTTTTGTATATAACAATTCTCCATGGATGTCAATAAAGAGGGAGCATATAATATTGGCAATCATTGTTCCATGTATTTGTTTACAACAATGTATTTTTAATGCAGTAGCATCTCATTTCGTATTTGTTTCATAATTTCATATATTTATTTTCATTTACCCATATATATTATTTATGTATGTAAAATGGTTGTAATAATTATGTATTGTATATGTTCAAATCAACTAGGTAAGTACCAAGTTAAAGATATGAATGTATATATCGGGCCTCTTATTGACAAGCTACTAAAGCTATGGAATGGCATCACCATGTATGATGTCTCTAGATCAATAGGGAAAAGGCAATTTCAATTCCATGCAATGCTTGCATGGACAATTCATGATGCTCCAGGGCTAACACATTTTTGTGGTATGTGATTATAACGTTCACTTTAATAGTATTTAATATTATGAAGTTGATATATTAATCATGAATGTTTTTTAAATAATTCATTATTAATTATATATAATATATTATGATTGACATAGTTAATCCATCTTTTGCAGGTCTTCAAACAAAGGGAAAATTTGCATGTCCAGTTTGTGGTCCTAAGATGAAATCTTGTTGACCAAAAAGTTTAGGAAAGGAGGTGTTTGATGATTATAGGCACTTCCTCTTGAAGAATCATAGGTATCGAACTACCGAAAAACATATTTTCAAAGGGAAAGAAGAGACCGAATTAAAACCATAGAGAATGACACCTCACCTATGGAAGTTGCAATATAATAGAAATCATCAAGGTATGGATCAAATTGTCTATCTATGATCATCATATATGAATTTTTTTTTAATTTTTTTTTTTTATAATGTGTTTTGATAATTTATTATAATTGACAACGATTTTTGTAATTTCTTTAACTATGATTCATGATGGTCGTGATCATGAAGGTGTTAATGGGCTTCCATGAGGAATGAAAAGTTATCCCAAACAATTCAGTAGGTTTCCCTACTATGAGCACCTACAAATTGTTCATTTGTTTGATACAATGCCTATCGAAAAGAATGTAGCTGAAACATTATGGCGAATATTGGATGGAAGGAGTGACAAAGAAAAAATTGTCAAAATTTGCAGTGACATTCAAGAAGCCAATCATGCAATGAAAGATGTCATTGAATTAAATAACGATGGAGACCAAATTAATATAATCTCTCTTCCATCGTTATTGACGAAGCAGCAAAGCAATGTTGTAAAAGAAGTCATACGAAAAATTAAATTTCCCATGGGATTTTGTTCGAACATAAAGAATATCTTAACAAAGAAAGGTGATTTTAGGGGGGTAAAAACGCATGATTGGCATGTCTTCATTAAGGTAATTATTTTGGTTTATATATTGCTATATTTGTATATTGCATGTTGTTGGTGTACTTTTTTGTGTGCTTTTGGAAAAAATAATGAAACGATTGTATTGTTACAGTATGTTCTACCTCTATCTCTCCCAGACAACTTCGACAACAATGTCAAACAAGTTATATATGATCTTGGAAAATACATGAGGTAAGTAGTGATATTTTGCATGCATAAAGTGTTTGTTTAATTCGTTGTAGAACTTATATTTGAGATTTGTTTTAGTAATTGTACTTATGTACTATATTGTTTATTTTTATTAAATCTCGTGATTTTCTTGCATCACTTGTAGATGGTTGTCATCTAAATAAATCCATAAAGAATATATAAAGTATTGGAAGAGAGAAATCCCTCGTCTAATGTGTGAAATGAATAAGTTTCAACCTTCATCATTTTTCAATGCACAAGAACACTACCTCATACACCAAGTTGGGGAGATTGAATTGTGTGGACCTATACACATAAGGTCAATGTGGATGGTTGAGAGGCACTTGAAATTTTTGAAGGCTTTGGTTAGACAGAGAGCATGTCCTAAGGGTTCTATGGTGGAAGGATATATGGTATACCAGACCATGGTGTATATTATTGAATATCTTCTAGGGTTAGAGTTTATTAAGATCGTTTTAGATCGGCGCATTGGTGATCCAAACTCCAGCATTAACAAATTCGAAGGGGAGTACCTGATGGGGAAAGGTAGATCTAGGAAGGTGAACGGTAATTATTAGATGGTGTAGATTAATAATAATACATTTGATTTTTGGTTTTTATGTATATATCGTACTTAATTATTTCATTTTTAATCTTCAATATGCATCAATTATAAAGGTATATCGTGTTAAGTAATTACACATTTGTGAAATATTGTAATTTTATTCTCATGCAGCTGGTCGAGAGTGGGATGAACTACATTTATACGTCGCGAACAATATTGATTGGATGAAGGTATGGATTGAACGATGTAAACAATATTGTCAAGGATTATCATGGGAAGGTGTGTCTTCATTGGTTAAAGCAGCACACTGCAATGGACATACCAATATTACACAAAGGGAAATCGATTTAGCATATGGTTTAAAAGATAAACAGACAAGCATATTAATAAGCCATATTATTTAATTATTTTCAATTATATTGATGTACAAGTTGAATTTATTTTTTCTTTGCATACTTTCCAAACATAAAATATTTACTTATTTATCAATTAATGATGTCATTTTTACGTTTTTGACATATTGCAGGTAAAACACCATAAGGCTATGTGGTGCAACGGTCGTAAATTTTGCATAAAAAAGTTGGATGAAAGGAAGAAAACATTTGATTCTAGGATAACTGCAGATGAATGTTTCCTCTAGAAGTGACAGACATCCAGAATTGTCAGAAAATCGATACTATAGGTATTTGGAATATATTATTGAGTGTGACTTTAAATCCTTAAAATTAGTTCTATTCATTGCCAAATGGAATAGGCTACGATTGAATCAACGTGATCCTAATAGAACTTTTATTGAACATGCTAATGGATTTACCATGGTCAATATAAGGTTTCTTGAGCCAAGAACAGAGCTCTATGTTCTTCCACGTCAATATGAACAGGTATTTTACTCAAAGGTTCCAGGTAAGGGGGGTTGGTCATTTGTTATTAGACATGATCCAAGAGGAAGGCCGGTAAAGTATAATGTAGAGGAATATCAAGAGGGTATTTGAAGAAGAAGATGATGTAGAGGATCAACATGAGTTATATGATCATGTTCCATAGGAAGATGTTGAAGAATTAGTTGAACAAGGATGATGTAGGAGACAATGTTCATGAAGATGATATCGATGATGACTTTATCGAAACTAACATCGATGATGATGATGATGATGATATGGCCAATCCTTACAATGTTGAATCTGGATCGGATGATACAGATGTGGACTTGGATGGAGAAGATGATCAATTACATTCAAGTGTATAAGGTGTGCCTTAATGTTGATAATTGGTTTAATGTTGATAATCGGTTTAATGTTGATGTAAATATTGACTTTCACTATTGGTAAATTGTATAAATTAGTGTTCAAGTTTAATTATGTCATTTTCTAGTATGTCGATATATGTTGTAGGAGATGTTTCTTAATTATGACAAAAAACACATTCATTTATTTTCTAGTACATATATTGATCCAAAAAGGATCCAGAGAAGGCTAAAAACAACTCAGAACTCACAGAGGCAACTCAGAACGCTCATAATGGCTTCAGCAAACAGATAAAGGGAAAAAATTTGAAGTTCCCAAAACTTAGTGAAAATGGCATGATCATGAAGATCACGTCTCAATATTTCTAACAGCGCAAACGGCTCGTCAAACGAAGTTACGGATTGAAAGATATTCGCGATCAAAGTTTGGTCAACCTAACCCAATCAGCAGGGGATGAGTCAGCATTCGTACTGTTGACGTCAGCATCTGTACATATGGCATCATCATATGTACAGTGCATGTGGAAGGAGTAGGGAAGTGACACATGGCATGTTGATGTCATCATGATGATGTGGCAGCACCAGAGGTTGTCACGTGTCACCTGGTTATTGGATTTTTGGACCAATCGGATCGTTCCATGTGGCAGTCCGTACAGTTGGTACGGATGATGTGGCATGATGACTTGGCAGGGGGAAGCGTGGCCCAATGAGAGGCCGCCATGTGGCCCAATTAGGGGCTCCCACGTGGCAGGCGAGAAATGCACAAGGACAGCCCATGAACGAATTTCAAAACAAAAATGGTGGCGGGTCTGCCAAATCTGGAAGACCATGCCAACTATATCCACAGTCAAATATCATTGAAGGACCTTCTAGCGACACCTATAAATCTAGCAGGATGGACAATACATTGTATACAACATATAACAAACAAACCAAAAGTGGAGTCTGTGGGGATCGACCCTTGAACCTCTGCCTAAGCCTATGCCTTAATACTTCTGCCCCTAACCACTAGGCCATGGATACCACTTGGTTCATATCGCCCAGTTTATTACTTAAAACGTGTATCCGCCCAGCCACGAGGGTGTAAAATTCCAGACCCCACCCAGTTTCAAGTCTCGTTGATTTTCAGTCAATGTTTAATGCCCAAACCCAATTTTATGACAGCCAAATAAACTCAACATATAAACAACTTTTCAGAATTGAGACATGAGGATTCAAACGATCTTTAATGCAGAAATAAAAACATATCAGCAACACAATATTCAGAAAATTTACATAGATATTTTTGGTTTAACAACAACCCTGGAAAAACCCACAAGGATAAAACCAGTGAGAAAGGGAGTTTTTATTATTTTAGAGCTTCAGAGAAAAATTATTTTATAGCATATTCATCTTCACAAATTTAATGACAAACTTTTCTCGAAAACTGTGCCAATATTTCACATAAAATTTGAGCCAAACTCCTCAAAATTTGTGCCATAATTTATTGCACACATGTATAGGTCTGATCCTCGATTTATGTGCCTCTTCTTTGTTGTATGGTTGCCTTGAAATATGTGCCAAATGATATAGCACAATTTTGGGCATTAAATTTTGTACAATTGTCTTGGGAAATGTGCCAAAAAAACTCAAAAAATACCCACATAAATATTATCGATTTCTGTGCAACTAAAACAGTAGTACAGACTGTCAAAAATAAGTACAGTACGACCTGTTTAAACTTGTTGTACTTTCCCTCAATTTCTGTGCCAAATTTATCTTGTACAATCACCTCAAAATCCATATAGTACGGCCTCCTGAAATTGTTATACCTCTCCTCGATTTTTGTGTATGTATTAATGTTGTACGGCATGTTCAATCTGTACAGTACGGACTGCAATAAATTTTGTACTTCTCTCCTCGAAATGTGTGCCAATGCTAGCCTTGGAATGCATGCCCTTAGCAGCAAAAATATCCTCCTCAAGTCTGCTCGACTTCTCCTTTCTCAGCGCTCTCTCAAAATGTTTCAACAACCCAAGAATGGGTGCGCCCTCCTACCCTAATCGACCTCATGAGCGAAGGTGAAGAGTTTATCAATCCAACGATGGAGATTGGATGAGATCAACGGTGGAGATAAAGTCACTTAAGTTACCCACTTTCCCTAAGTCCAAAAATTCACCTTTTAATTTGTCTCTCACAAATTAAATGACTAGGGTCCACATTAGGCACTTTTTCACCCCTTAGGCACCTAGGTGATGAGAAACACTTTCCTAGGTACTTTTTAATTATTTTAACACTCCCTCTTACCGAGGAAAGTGTTACTCACCACTTCAAGCTTGTCCCTAAAAAATACAAACTTTCCTTTTCCCAAGGCTTTGGTGAGTATATCTGCAACCTGCTCATCTGTAGATATGTAATGTAGCTCAACTAATCCTCTCTGAACATAATCCCGAATGAGGTGATACTAAATCTCAATGTTCTTAGACCTGTCGTGAAAAAATGGATTCTTAGAGAGTTTAATACAACTCGTATTGTCACAGTAAATCATAGTAGGCCTTAGTTGCACACCAAACAATCCCACCAACAACTTGTGAAGCCAAAGAGCCTCACAACTAGCCTGACTGGAAGCCATATACTCATCCTCTGTATAACTCAAAGCCACTGACTTTTACTTCTGACTAAACCAAGACACCATTGTTGGGCCCAATCTGAAACAACATCCAGAAGTACTCTTCTGGTCACTGACACATCCTACCCAATATGAATTTGTATAGCCCACCAATCGAACTCCATCCCCTCTCAGATAGTCCAGACCACAATATATTGTACCACAAAGATACTTGAGCACATGTTTTGTTGCCACCTAATGCACTCTCCTAGGATCCACCATGAACTGACTAAGAGTGTTGACAGCGAAACAAATATCTGGCCTGGTATTGACCAAATACATCAATAAACTGATTAACTGACTATATAAAGTGGAATCAACCAACTGTGACTCAGAAGCATGAAGCTTCTTCCAGTTGGTAATCATGGGAGTGGTCATGGTCCTACAATCCTCCATATGGAATCTCCTCAGAATGTCACAAACATACTTCCCATGTCCCAGGAAGATGTGTCCAGGCTCCTACCAAACCTCCCATCCCAAAAAATAATGCATCAGTCCAATATCAGTCATCTCAAACTCTGAAGCAAGGCTCTCCTTGCAGCTAGTGATGAGTCTCTATGCTCCTGTAATGAAAATATCATCAACATATAGCAAGAGTATGAGAGGATCCTCTCCAACCACAATGAATTATAGGTTGGAATCTGCCTCACTCTTCTCAAAACCCAACTACTGCAAGTAGGAATCAATCCTAGAATACCAAGCTCTGGGAGCTTGTTTCAGACCATATAATTCCTTTTTCAGTATGCACACATGTGAATCTCTCCCATGCACCTCAAATCCCAATGGTTTCTCAATGTACACCTCCTCTTGTATGAGACCATTTAGAAGTGTGGTATTCACATCCATATGATGGATCTTCCGACCCATCTCTACTGCAATAGAGATCACTGACCTAATTGAGGTATATCTAGAAATCGGTGCGAAGGTCTCATCATAATCAACTCCCTCAATCTGTGAGAACCCCCAAGCCACAAAGTGAGCTTTGTACTTCTCAATGCTTCCATCTGCAACATACTTGAGTTTATAGAGCCACCTAGAAGTCACCACTGACTTCCCCTCGGGTCTAGGAACAATCTACCAAACATCATTCTTCATGATGGAATTGTACTCTTCCATCATGGAATCTCTCCAAACCTATCTACCAATAGCCTCCTCAAAGGTGGAAGGCTTATACTCCCTGATGTTTCTCACCATCGCAATGTAGCTTCAAAATATCTCGGGAGGTTTACTCTCCCTCACAGCCTACTTGGGATTCCCCAATGAACCCTATGCCTCCCTCAAAGTATCCTGAAACCACTTGGGCTACCTCCTCTCTGAAGTAGTGTCCAATGGAGGGGACTCTCCCTGCTCAGCCCCATCACCTGAAAATTGTGACCCTGAAGTAGAATCTGGAGAACTTGATCATGAAACCAGTGGACCAGTAACTTGCAATCCTTACATTTATGGCCATGTAACCTTTGGACTAGTCATCACCGAAACTGGTGGTCCCGAACTCTATGTCATTTAATTTTGTTGTGGAACCACCTGAATATAAGGTGGTGACTACTCACCCCTCTCTGTCCCTCGTGACTTCCTAAAGGCTCCATCCTCCTCAAATCTCACATCCCTTCTCAAAACTTTCTTCCTCCAAGAAGGGATATATATGTGGAAAGCCTTTGAAGTCTCGTTGTACCCAATCAATATCCCCTTCTCTATCATGGGTTCTATATTTCTCCTCTTCTCATAAGGGACATGTGAATATGTAAGGCACCCAAAAATCCTAAAGTTCCACACCTCAAGATTCTTCCCAGAGAAATCCTCCTTAGGATTCATACTCCCTACTGCTCTATGTGGACTCCTATTCTACAGATAAACTACAGTGTAGAATGCCTCAGCCCATAGAAAAAGTGGCATCCCATGATCATGTAACATGGCTCTCGCAGCCCCAACTATGGACATGTTCTTCCTCTTAGCAACCCCATTCTTATGTGGGTTGTAAGGAACATTCAACCATCTCCTTATGCCCTCTCCTGCACAAAAGTCCATGAACTCCTTGGAGGTATACTCACCCCCATTGTCTATCCTTAGAACTATGATTTTCTTCCCAATCTGGTTCTCCACAAGAGATTTGAACTCTTGGAAACAATTGAATACCTATCCTTTGGTCTTCATGAAGAAAATACAAGACTTCTGAGAGAAGTCATCAATGAATATGACATAGTATAAACAACTAGTCAAAGATGTCAAAGACATCAGGCCACATACATCAGAATGAATAAGATCAAGTATACATGTTGCTCTATTGTCACTGCTTAGAAAATAAATCTTGGTGTACTTTCCCAAAGCACACCCCTTTCACAACTCCTGGTGCTCTGTACTGAACTCTGGAACTCCAGTCACAATATACCTCAATATCCTCAGAGCCCCATGATGCAAATGGGACATCCTCATGTGTCATAGCTCACAAAGATCATTGTTGATGGTAGAATAACATAATGCACTTGTTGGCTGGAACATGAGCTTGTACAGCTTCTCATGTCGAGTCTCGATCACTTTGGCCGAAGTGATACTGGACCCCTTTGGGAATAGGAGCACCTGTCCATCATGGAACACCACCCCATAACCCCTCTCCTTAATAGCAGAAATTGAAACCAAGTTCTTCTTCAAGACAGGAACATATAAGACCTCTCTAAACAACATGGGAGGTAGAGACTCCCTCTGAAATGATATTGTCCCACTACCAATTGGCTTGACCACCCGGTCATCTCCAAGCAATACCTCAAGATCACAAATCTGAGTAAGATATGTCAAGTTCTCATGAACACATTTCATATGGCAGGAGGCACCACTGTCAATATACCACACACTGGAATGAGTGGTCCTAGTGGAAAGACATACTAATAAGGAAAAATCCTTATCAAACTTGGCCGAGAACTCCTCCACCGCTGTTGAATTTGTTGTCTGCTTCTTGTTCTTGTTCAGACATTGTCTTGCATAGTGCCCAAACTTGTGACATGAAAATCACTTGACTTTTCTCATGTCCTTCTTGCCTTCACCCTTCAGTTTGCTTCCTCCCTTAGAACCCCTTTTGAATTTATTATTGATGTTGGCAGAAAGAGACACATTCTCCTCATCATGACTTGTAGATGAACTTCCATGCACATAACCTCTTCGAGTCTCCTCCTGAACAAAGTCATCCCAAAGACGTTCCCACTTGGGAAGGTTTTCCCTAGCCACAATGCCCTCAACAAAAACAACCCATTGTTTGGAAAATCCATTCAATGTTGTCCTCACAAGTTCACTGTCAACAATGGCCTCCCCCACAGCTCCAAGTTCATCTCTCACCTGTGTCAACCTGGTAAGATATGTGACCACATTTTCAACCTTGGTCATTTTAATGCTCTTCATTTTTCTCTCAAAACCATCTTTCGGTTTTCATTTGTACTATGGTACAACTTCATCAACGACTCCCACATATCATAGGCATTTACCTTCCCTATCACATGAGGAATCAAATGTTCCTTTATGGCATCAAGGATAATTCTCTTGGCCTTGATACTCTTCTTGGTGTATGTTGCTAGAAGATTTGTATATGTGGGTACATTCACAGGATTTGTTGTGGAGTTCTCAACAATGTCCCATAAATCACTTTCTTGCAACAGCAAGATCATCCTCTCCTTCCAAGAACCAAAGTTCACTACCCCATCAAGTATGTCCTCAACCCTCAAACCAGTAGCCATTGACCCTTTTCTGTTGAAAATGAAAAATTCAAATTTATGTCCGGTGAAGTGACTTATGTCCCACTTTTCTGACTTGCTGATATAAATCTGCCTCTCTTTAACTCAGCTTGGATACCATGTAAAATTTCAGATCCCACCCAATTTCAAGTCTCGCTGATTTTCAGTCAATTTTTAATGCCCAAACCGAATTTTATGACAGCCAAATAAGCTCATCATATAAACAACTTTTCAGAACTGAAACATGAGGATTCTGAACGATCTTTAATGAAGAAATAAAAACATATCAGCAACAAAATATTTAGAAAATATACACAAAGATTTTTGGTCTAACAGTGACCAGAGTTTTTATTATTTTAGAGCTTCAGATAAAAATTCTTTTATAGCATATTCATCTTCAGAAATTTAATGAAAAACTTATCTCAAAAACCATGCCAAGATTTCACATAAAATCTGGGCCAAACTCCTCAAAATTCATGCCAGAATTTCCTGCACACATGCATAGGTCTTCTCCTCAATTCTGGTGCCTCTTCTGTGTTATACGGTTGCCTCAAAATTTGTGCCAAATGATACAACACAATTTTGGGCATCAAATGTTGTATGACCACCTTGGGAAATGTGCCAAAAATACTCAGAAAACACCTACAAAAATATTCTCAATTTATGTGGAACTAAAACAGCAATACAAACTATCAAAAATCTGTACAGTACGACCTATTTAAACTTGTTGTACTTTCCCTCGATTTCTGTGCCAAATTTCTGTTGTACAGTCACCTCAAACTCTGTATAGTACAGCCTCTTGAAAGTGGTGTACCTCTCCTCGATTTATGTGCATGTATTAATGTTGTACGGCTTGTTCAATCTGTACAGTACGGCCTGCAATAAATGTTTTACTTCTCTCCTTGAAATGTGTGCTAATGCTAGCCTTGGAATGCATGCTCTTAGCATAAAAAATATCTTCCTCAAGTTTGCTCGACTTCTCCTTTCTCATCTCTCTCTCAAAATGTTTCAACAACCCAAGAATGGGTGTGCCTTCATACCCTAATCGACATCATGAGGGAAGGTGAAGAGTTTCTCAATCGAACGGTGGAGATTGGATGAGATCAATGGTGGAGATAGAGTCACTTAAGTTACCCACTTTCCCTAAGTCCAAAAAGTCACCTTTTAATTTGTCTCTCACAAATTAAATGACTAGGGTCCACATTAGACACTTTCTCACCCATTAGGCGCCTAGGTGATGAGAAACACTTGCCTAGGTATTTTTTAATTATTTTAACAGGAACGAGAAGTGTGGACCGTACAACCTGTCGGACACAATTTTCAAGGTAAGGTATAGTCATTATTGCAGGTTGCAGAGGGAATGGAAACTGAGACAGAATTCTTCTTGGGCCTGGGAGTGCCAGAGTCAGATTGAGGTGTGGAGACAATCATTTTTGGGTAATTCGATGCCACAAATTCAGTGATGTTTTATGTTTTTGAATATGAGCATTCTTTATGCAGCTTGATTTCAGAATGAGGTATACTTACGTATTTTGCCAAATTATTTTGTTGAGTTAATGAAAGAGCCTACCCATTTGAGAGCAAAACACAGAGACGCAGTCCACCAGGGACGAACTCGGTTATCAAGTTTTTTTGTTCATATATGATGCTTATGTCTCTTCATTTTTTAGTTTTCCCTTCTTTAATGGTGCACTTTAATTTATGCTCATTTAATGCAATTATTTATAAGTCACGATGAAAATATTTCGGATCATGTTGGTATCAGAGAAATCATCTTTGACTTGAATTGTTGAGTATGAATGCTTATTGGGGCCAAGAATAAGTGGGGTGAAGGAACTCTTAATACTTTCAATCCCGAAGTTGGTCGTGCATCCAAAAGGAAGAAAATGGCAGAAGAGGACAAGTGTGATGAACAGGAGAAAAAATTCCACATGGTCTTTTATTGCATGTCAAAAATGTTCGAACGAATGTATGGAGATTACAAGAAGAGGATGAAGAATAAAGGAAAGAAAAAGGAAGCACATGCAGATGATGATGCTTCGGTAAACCAAGCGGATGGAGGAGATCCTCATGAGCCTTCGTCTTCACCTTCAAGTTATAGTTCTTCTTCCTCTGAGCATTCTCGTCATTCTAGCCATAAATCCTCTTTTAAGAAACCATTATTAAATCTTGATGTAAAATTTGGTTTACCTATGTTTAATGGAGATGTTAATCCTAAAAATCTAGATAATTGGATCCGATAGGTTGAAGTGTATTGTTGTGTCCAGCATATTGATGAAGAGGAAGTTAAAGTACAACTGGCTTCCCTTTGGTTGGAAGGAAACGCTCTCGTATGGTTGGAGAGCAAGCTTCAGGATAGAAGTAAGTGTGGTAATCTTATTTCCTCATGGTCGGAATTTAAATCAATGATAAGGAAGCAATTTTGTCCATTAGGGCATTTACATAAAGCAATGATGGAATGGAAATTTTTAAGGAAAAGTAAAGGTCAAATTGTACAAAGTTTCACAGAAGAATTTAGGAAGAAATCTCTTGCATTGAATATTCCTTTGGATTCTTATGAAACTTTAATGAAGTATATTGGCGCACTTCACAGTTATATTCGTCATACTTTGCTCTTGTTTAACCCCACTAGTCTTGACGAAGTTTGTGTGCAAGCCACTCACCTTGAGAACAAGGGGAAACATGTTTAAGAAGATCCCATGAAGAAACCTTCCAATCTCCCACATAAGACTTTTAAGAAATTTAAAAGGAAGGACAAGAAGACTGCTACAGTGACGAGAGAAAGAGGAAAACCATCTTGTACTCATTGCAAGAAGAGCGGTCATGATGAAGAACATTGTTGGAAACTGCATCTAGAAAAGAAACCGAAATAGTTCGGTCGAAAGGGGAATACAAAGACCGTTGATATAGTGCAACAAGATCTTAGTTCCGATTCAGGATATGAATGAAATATCATAGCGGTTGGAGTACAAGGTAAATATTTTTTTCATGTTCAAGTTCCAATAATGAATCTCATGTTGATGAATGAAAGAGGAATAAGTTATTTCATATAAGATTTGTATCTAAACATACTAATATAGATACATTATTTGATCTGGGTTCCCAAGTAAACTTAATATCTGAAGCACTTGTCAAGAAGATGGGTTTTGAAACGAAACCACATCTTAAGCCTTATCCTCTTAGTTGGATATGTGATAAAGAAAAACTTAATGTCACCAAACAATGTAGGATCAGATTTTGTATTGCTTCAAAGTTGATTGATGAAGTGGATTTGGATGTTGTACCACTTGATATATGTGGCATAGTGTTGGGAAGTCCTTATCATTATGATAGAAAAGCAATCTTCTTTCGTCATGAGAACAAATACCACCTTACTAAAGGGGGAGTGGAATATATTGTTAGAGCTCATAGCATGAGGGTAAATACAACACTTGTTAGTGCAGGGAAAATGAAAAGACTCATAAACACTAATAAGAGATATGTACTCATGGTCGTTAGAGAGAAAGATGTCGGGTCATCCAATGCTTTCCAAGGGTGTGATCCATCTCATAAAAAGGAATTAATTGATATTGTTTCTAAGTATGAAGATATTTTTCAGGAACTAGATGGATTACCTCCTAAGAGGGAAATCCAACATGAGATACATCTTCAGCGGGATTCTCCTCTTTCTAATGTGGGCATGTACAGGATGTCATTTGTGGAGATGACAGAGATCAAGAAGAAGGTACAGAGATGATTGGATCAAGGGGTCATCAAGCCCAGTTCATCTCCTTGTGGTTCTTCGATCATGATGGTGTCAAAGAAGGATGGCACATGGCGAATGTGTGTCGATTACCGAGCTTTAAATAAAATCACGGTGAAAAATCGATACCCTCTTCCTCATATAGATGATTTACTTGATCAATTGAAGAATGATATTTATTTCACTAAATTGAATTTGCACATTGGATATCATCAAATCAAAGTCAAGGAATAGGATGCATGGAAAACTTCCTTTAAAACCAAACAGGGATTGTTTTAGTGGTTAGTTATGTCGTTTGGGCTTTGTAATGCTCTGACAACTTCCATGTGTGTGATGAATGATGTATTTAGGCCTTTCCTAGATGACTTTGTGATTGTATATTTAGACGAGTCACGACATTCTTGTTTTTAGCGGGGCTTGGGATGAACATGTGAGGCATGTAAAGAAAGTATTGGATACTTTTCAAAGGGAAAAGATATATGTAAAATTGTCTAAATGTGAATTTGGCAAGACTGCACTTGTGTACTTAGGTCATATTGTAGGAGGAGGACAATTGAAAATTGATCCTTCCAAAATTTACGTAATTGTAAAATGGCCTAAGACAAAGAGTGTAACCAAAGTCCCAATATTCTTAGGTGCATTCCAAGATTGGAGGAGATTCATTCCCAACTTCTCCTTTGTAGCATCTCCTTTGCATGCCTTAACCAGTGTGAATAACACTTTTCATTGGGAAGGAAAGCAACAAAAATATTTCAACATTTTGAAGGAGAAGATCAGTACCGCACTAGTATTATCATTGTTGAATCTTCAACAACATTTTGAGATCGAGACGGATGTTAGTGGATACGGCATGGGTGCAGTATTGATGCAATATCATAATCCTATTTGTTACCACTCTGAAACTTTTAACCAGTATGTTTTTAACTATCCTACATATGATAAAGAGTTGTATGAATTATTTCAGAGCATAAATAAATGGAAGCACTACTTGTTAGGGAAGGAAACAATCATACACATAGATCACCAGACCTTACAGTATCTCCAAGCATAGACCAAATTGCATCAATCTCGACACTACAAGTGGATGGGTTTTCTACAACAATTTCATTTGGTAATTAAGTACAAAAAGGGTACAAGTAACAAGGTAGTTGATATGCTTTCTAGACCTCCTATTGTTGCTTCTATTATTCTGAATAATACTTCTTTATCTCATGATAGCTATGTAGAACAGTATGCCATCGATCAAGATTTTAAAGAAGTATATGTGAAGCTAACCCTTGGTGCACATGTAGAGAAATAATGTCTATAGGGAAAACTATTCTACCATCTTGGGAAGCCATGTATTCCTACAAGTGAACAAGTCCATGTAATACGAGAATCTCACACTTCTCTTGTGTCTGGGAATTTTGGGGTAGGAAAAACTATGGCTCATTTTCACAGGTTTTGTTACTGGCCTCAAATGAAAGCAATTGTAACTAAATATGTAAATGGGTGTGTGATGTTTTCTACTTTTAAGCCCACTAATAGAAAACTGGGGATATACTCACCACTTCTTGTTCCATCCCATCCATGGGAAAGTGTCTCCATGGATTTTGTAGGGGGTTTACCAATGACCAAAGGGAGTTTACCAATGACCAAAGGGGTCATTATTATTTGTATGTTGTAGTGGATAGGTTCAACAAGATGTGTATCTTGATGCCATGTAAAAATAAGGTCACTGTTGAGAAGACTGTTAATCTCTTCTTTCAGTATGTTTAGGTTCACTTTGGGTTACCCAAATCCATTGTCTCAGATCGAGATACTCGATTCCTTGGGGAATTTTGGACTAGCTTGTGGAGGATGATGGACACCAAATTGAAGAGGATAATTGCTTTCCATCCACAAACCGAAGGACAGACGGATGTGGTAAACTGAACTTTGGTACTTTTTCTTCGAGGTTACTGCAACAAGCATCCCAAGTTGTGGGATGAGTAGATACCTTATGTACAGCATGCGTACAATCGATCTTTACATTCATCCACTTAGAGTTCACCTTTACAGACATGTTTTGGGTACCTATGAAAGGTTCCTTTGAAGTTTATGTATGGGAGAGATGTTGATGTGAATGAAGAACGAACAGAGGAAAAACCCACAAGTTCATCCATAGGATCCAGCAGATACACCAGGCAGTCAGGGAACAGTTGGAGAAAATTCAAGCACAGTATAAAGCTCGACATGACAAGCACAGGGTTGATCATCAGTTCCAGGTTAGAGACTGGGTATGGCTTCACATCAGCAAGGAGAGATTGAAGGGTGAAGGAAAGAAACTCAATCCCATTCATTATGGACTCTTCACTATCTTGGAGAAAAGTGGTACCAACGCTTTTCGTCTAGATCTTCCACCTTACATGCAGATTTACTCAGTTGTGAACGTTGAGAACTTGAAACGTTTTTAGCCTCCCATGATCATGGATCAAGATGAGGAAGTTTCAATACATTTAGTTGATGAGTTTGCACCTAAGTACTTGGATGATTTGTAGAAATATATCATCTTGGACAGGAGGACGAGGACTTCACGTAGGGGTAATGTTGATTATCTTCGAGTAGGATTAAAGGGCACACATCCAAGCAAGGAAAAATGGATAGAGAAGGATAAAGTGAGGGGAATCTTCCCTCACTTACCTGTTGATTAATGAAAGATTTTGGTGGTCCAAAAGGATCTCAGTGGGAAGGTGTGATCCAAAAAGGATCCAAAGAAGGCTAAGAACAACTCAGAACTCATAGAGGCAACTCAAAATGCTCAGAATGGCTCCAGCAGACAAACAAAGGGAAAAAATTCAAAGTTCCCAAAACTTAGTGAAAATGGCATGATCATGAAGAGCACGTCACAAGATTTCTAATGGAACAAACAGCTCATCAAACAGATTGAAATATATTCACAGTCAAAGTTTGGTCAACCTAACCCAGTCAGTAGGGGATGAGTCAGCATCCATACTGTTGGCGTCAACATCTGTATGGATGATGTCATCATTTGTATAGCACACATGGAAGTACAAGGGAAGTGTCATGTGGCATGTTGATGTCAGCATGATGACGTGGAAGCACCAGAGGCTGCCACGTTTCACCTAGTTATTGGCTTTTTGGATCGATCCGTAGACCAATTGGATCATGCCACGTGGTAGTCCGTACAGTCCATACAACTAACGTGGAATGTTGACGTTGTGTGTTGACTTGGCAGGGGGCAGTTTGGCCCAATGAGAGGCTGCCATGTGGCCCAATCAAGTGTTGCCACATGGCAGGAGGGAAATGCACAAGGACAACCCATGAATGAATTTTGAAACAAAAATAGTGGCAGGTCTACCAAATCTAGCGGACCACGCCAAATATAGCCACAGTCAAATATCGTTGGAGGACCATCTAACGACGTCGCTAAATCTAGCAGGACAGACAATACATTGTATATAACATATAACAAACAAACCAAAAGTGGAGTCTGTGGGGATAGACCTTGGAACCTTCGCCTAAGCCTACACCTTAATACTTCTACCCCAAACCACTAGGTCGTGGATACCACTTGGATCATATCATCGAGTTTATTACTTAAAATGTGTATCCGCCCAGCCACGGGGGTAGAAGGCGTGAACCATACGACCTGTCAGGCATGATTTTCGACACGAGGTACAGTCATTATAGCATGTTGCAGAGGGCACAAAAATCGAGACAGAATTCTTCTTGGGCCTGGGAGTGATAGAATTGAATCAAGGCGTGGAGACAATAATTTTTTGGTAATCTGATGCCACAAATTCAGTGGTGTTGTTTGTTTTCTGATTTGAGCATTATTTTTGTAGCTTGATTTCAGAATGAGGTATACTTATGTATTTTTCCAAATTCTTTTGTTGAGTTAATGAAAGAACCTACCCATTTGGGAGTAGGACCCGGAGACGTAGTCCACTAGGGATGAACTCTGTTATCAAGTTTTTGTGTTCAGATCTTATGCTTATGTCTCTTCATTTTTTAGTTTTCCCTTCTTTAATGGTGCACTTTAATTTATGCTCATTTACTGCAATTGTTTATAAGTCATGATGAAAATATCCCGGATCATATATTTTGTCGGGTTTTGGGGAATTGAGAGTGACATGAGGGGGGGGGGGGAAGATGATATTCCACCTTCACGTGGTTGGCCCCATTCAGTAGAGAATATTAAACAATTCTCGAAACTAAGAGAAGATCAGAAAGGTTAATGCACAACTATGCTTATTTCACCTAGTTCGTTATTATATAATATTTAATAACTCAAAAATAAGGCGTGCTTTCTCATGTACTTGAAACCAACCCATATAAATCATGATATGTGAATGGGGCCAATGTTGAAATTTTTTCAATTTGTGCTTGTATGGACTGAAATTTCACATGGTTAGACTAGACACATGTAATGACAGTATGGGAGGGTTTCCAGAATCAAACATGACTCCCACAAAAAATTTCACAATCAAACAACAAGCCTATAGAATAATTAATGTGAAGGGAGACAAGGCAAATTTTTTGGGTGGCATCGCCTGCTCATGTACTTGAAACCGGTGCATATAAATCATGACATGTGAATGGAGCCAACATTGAAAATTTTCAATTTGTGCTTGTATGGAATGAAATTTGACATGGTTAGACTAGATGTGTGCATTGATGGTATGTGAGGGTTTCTGGACTCAAACATGACTCGCACAAAAAATTCGACATTCAAACAACAAGCCTATAGAATAATTAATTTGAATGGGGCCAATGTTTATTTTGTTTTCAATTTGTGCTTGTATGGACTGAAATTTCATGACATGTTAAGACAACACTCATGCATTTATGGTATGGGAGGGTTTTTGGACTCAAACATCACTCAAACAAAGAATTCAATAATAAATATTTTTTGGTTATTCTATCAAAACCCAAAAATAAGGCGTGCTTGCTCATGTACTTGACCCTGCTTATAAGTGACATGTGAATGGGGCCAACGTTGAAATTTTTTCAATTTGTTCTTGTATGGACTAAAATTTGACATGGTTAGACTAGACACATGAAATGGCAGTATGGGAGGGTTTCTAGACTCAAGCATGACAGGCAAAAAATTTCACAATCAAACAACAAGCCTATAGACTAGCAGAGCAGCAAAATCAACGCATATAAATCATGATGTGTGAATGGGGCCAACTTTGAATGTTTTTCAATTTGTGCTTGTATGGACTTAAATTTGACATGGTTAGACTAGACACATGCATTGATGGTATGGGATGGTTTCCAGACTCAAACATGATCACTCGCACAAACAATTCGATAATCAAACAATAAGCCTATATAATAATTAATGTGAATGGAGCCAAAAAATATATTAATTATATTAAATACAAAAATAAAAACATATAACTCATATAAAAAAGCATTAAAACCAAACTCACGCCCATTCCCAAACTAGCAGAGCACTAGAAAAACCATTATTCTCATTCCCAAGACTAGCAAAGCAGAAAAACTCAGTCGTTAGCATAGAAACTCCCCTCAACAATAACAAAGAGAATCTAAGGAGGCCCTATCCAGTGAATTTGGATAGTGACAGAGGAAGAGGAGCCCTATCCCGCCAAACCCATCAGTGATCGTGGAGTGGAGGGATCAGGGGTTCACATCATGCCACCAAAATTGGTAAATTCTTTATTTCTTATTTTTCTTGGTTTAATCATGTGAGAACAATGTTCCTAAACTATTTGTTTTCACCTCTCCCAACCGATCCTCACCAATGTGGTATTTGAGAGAGATATCAATCGACATGACCCTGATCAATAGGGCCTTTAGGTAGGCACTCTGTTAGGGCCACCCTTTAGGTGCTCAAACAATAGGACGTACATTGCATAAGGAAGGGAGAGGGATTCCAAGGGTCTCTTCAGAAGATCTAGAAGGGTCTCTTCTTCACCCCATTCGGGACAATCGATATTCCAGACGCCGAGAAATACTTCTCTTGCTTGTTGAAATCCTCATACAAAGAATAGATAACTTTCATGTTAGCATGCATAGTTGAATCTGTAGTAACCAACTCAAAGAGCCCATTCATAATGCCCATTGTAACCGCAATGGATCCAAACTTCTCCACTTTATCATCACCATCAACGACAATATCATGACCTTGTCCTTTCTCTTGTCTGTGCTTAATAAGTTTATCCCCACTTTCCAAAAGGAAATCAAACACATTATGCCTCACTCTGTTGACCAAAATATTATCAGGAGACTTAGCCAGAACATAATAAAGGGGCTCAAATACCAGACCAAAAATATCTATCCCAAGTCGTAGAAAATCAGCAAGTTCATTGAGATAAACATCCCCAAAGTGAAGATTAACGCTCTTTGCAAGGTAATTATCTTGGGCCAAAAGGGTTCCATCCTTCAAATCCGCCATGAACCCTTTTGTTAACTCATATCCCCACCCATGGTCATATAGAAGGAAAAAAACATGAAGAAATCAGTTGAGCATGAGATAGAACTTGTCTAAGTGCATATCCAATACTTTGATACTATCATTTTCTACTTAAATAGATAATAGATGGATTGATCATATTTGACAGTATCAAAACCAATATCATTACAATAACACCTTGAATTACAATAACACTTATGCAACTTTATGCAACTATGCAACTTTATGAAACTATGCAACTTTTTGCAACTTTGTGCAACTATGTGCAACTTTATGCAACTTTATGCAACTATGTGCAACTATGCAACTTTATGCAACTTGACATTTTACAACTTGAGTTTAACAACTCATTCAACTTGACTCTTATACATGGAAATTCAAATTTCTTCATGGTGGATAGATGTATTACACGTGCCAACGCACTAGATCAATACATTTACATCATTTGCAATATTAGGAAGATTGTTTGTTTCTAGCTCATAGGAATTTTACGTTCAACCTAAATTTTTCTTGAGACTTCAATTACAACTCGCCCTTAAATTGGCAATCCATGCGAACTAAATCAGCATGCACATGGCAGGCATCATGCAATGCATTTCATGCATGCAACATGAAACTATGCAACTTTATGCAACTTTATGCAACTATGCAACTTATGCAACTATGTGCAATTATGCAACTTATGCAACTTTATGCAACTATGTGCAACTATGAAACTTTATGCAACTTGACTTTCACAACTTGACCTTTCACAACTTGAGTTTAACAACTCATTCAACTTGACTCTTATACATGGCAATTTGAATTTCTTCATGGTGGATAGTGTTACACATGCCAACGCACTAGATCAATACATTTACATCATTTGCAATATCAGGAAGATTGTTTGTTTCTAGCTCATAGGAATTTTACTTTCAACCTAACTTTTTCTTGATACTTGACTTGAGACTTGAGTTACAACTCTCCCTTGACTTGGAAATGCAT
This sequence comes from Picea engelmannii, assembly GCA_009831015.1. Classification (NCBI taxonomy): domain Eukaryota; kingdom Viridiplantae; phylum Streptophyta; class Pinopsida; order Pinales; family Pinaceae; genus Picea; species Picea engelmannii. The sequence goes on from ML785479.1 coordinate 233,843, forward strand.
GTGAACTAATTTTTCATGCACATTATAGACATGCATTGCATGTCATGCATGCAACATGCAACTATGCAACTTTATGCAACTATGCAACTTATGAAACTTTATACAACTATGCAACTTTATGCAATTATGCAACTTATGCAACTTTATGCAACTTTATCCAACTATGTGCAACTATGCAACTTTATGCAACTATGTGCAACTACGCAACTTATGCAACTTGTTGGGGAGAGGTTTTCCACCCGTACACATGACCTTTTCCTTTGTTAATATGACTGCCTAACACATTCTGAATTGATCCAACACTAGCTTAAATATCTCAACTATTATTGTTGATGTTCTCCACATGACTAATGTATCATCAAAAAAATGCGAACACATTATTTATTTAAATTAAATGATCTCTAAAATAAGCCTTAAATTTCTAATGCTTCTTCAACATCATCCATCAATCATATTTCATGGCCATGTGCCTCCACAAAGTGCTTAAATATTTTTCCCAGATGGATCCCATTATTTCAACTTTTGAATAAACAAGCCAATCCTTCCAAAATTTTTGCTTACCAATGCCATCTACCATAGTCCCTTTTTTTTCTTGTTGGAAGTTGAATAACCCATGATTTTGATGATGAATTTCTTGTTTCCATATCTCCTCACAACAAGAACAAACAAACAAACCAAATTCTCCTCGATAATCTTTGATCTAGGGTTACATACAATACTTCCTTGCTCAATTGTAGTGCATAGATCTATGTATATACATAAATTAAATCTTGCAATCACAATATGATTAGTGAAGAAAGCTTAAATAGAGAGTAAGATTCTTTAAAGGATGATAGATGGGTGGGTGTATACAAGGGTTTGTAAGTAGTGATTTTTTGTTACACATTGAGGAGAAAGATGATATGAGATGAGGTATTCATGGGAGAGTGAGAGGATTTCTTAATGAATCATATTTTTGAATCAAGAGATTGTTGTTGCCTTCTACAAATGTTTGTTAACTATTTCTCTCATTCGATGGAGTATTACAAGTACAACCAAACAGGTATTTGTCATATCTATCCTCCTCAAGCGAGGGAAGTTCAGGAAGACTAGAGGATAGTGAGGCATCTAGTAGGACTAAAAGAGGGAGATCAACTAGATGTCAAATGATTAGAAGAAAATTCCATAAACGAATGGAATTTTTTTCTCACGGAAGGGGGGCTCATGTTCTTATGATGATGAGACCATAGGAGACATCAAGGTTCCCTTGAGGTACAAACATCTAGTGAAACAATGGATACCCAAGGATCTTCGTCGTCTAAACACAGATTTTTGTGTGAACGAGAGGATATTTCGGATTGCACCATCGTCATTACATGGTTTCGGGTTGTTTTGCATGGATGGCATAAAGGTGGGTTACGACAGATGTACTGAATTGATGGAGTATGTTGGACCCTGCTACAATTACAGAGATTGGATGTGGTTGTTCCAATATACATGAAGTATGTGAATATATGGAGTTTCTGCAAATTATTTACAGCTAAAAGACAATAATCAAAATAAAGGATTGAGTATGTACATTGATAGAAGGCCAAAAGCATTAGGGAATATTACAGGGTTTATAAACAGTACACAACGTAGGTCTACAAATAAACAAACCAATTGTGTATTTGAGGGGCGTGAAGGAAACTATTTTTTTGTGTGTGCCATAAAATCAATAGTTGTGAGGGAAAAGTTGTCGATCAATTACAATTTGAATCGAATAGATACAAATGTTGTTACTATGGGAGTGGTAAATATAACATTTCACCAAACCTGTAATTAATGAATCTAATAACTTATGTTTTTGTTAATCAATGTTTTTTGTTAATGTTTCATTTAGATATAAGGAATATAAGGAATATGTTTCATTAAATGACACCATCCTCTAGGCAATAGGTATACCTCATTTTAATTATGTTTTCAAGACTCTATTGGTTTCATTTCGATAATAATGGTTTCAATATTTTTGTTCCAGGTTGTTGATCAAGGCAAGTCCCCAATGGATGAGACGACTCCATCGTCGGGGCAACAGGTATACCCCATTGTAAATTGTACAAATTAAATATATGCAATGTGTTTTTAAATTATGTTTTTTCGAGAGTCTATTGGTTTCATCTAGATATTAATGTTTTCAATATTTTGTTGCAGGTTGCGCCTGACCGGAGAAAGTCCCCGATAGATCAGAGGACGCCATCCTCGGCCCAACCGGTATAATGCATAGTAATTGTACAAATTAAATATGTTGTATTATTACTTTTTTTTTATGAGTCTATTGGTTTCATATATTTCTATATTGGTTTTTTCAATATTAATGTTTTCTATATTTCTGTCACAGGATATGTATCCATTAGTAGAGAAATCCATAGAAATGAATGTGGATGAGAAAATGTGAGATGATGACATCACATCATCGCTTAACCCCTTTCAGATGTTAAAGAATTCTATAAAAAAAAGTGTGGAAATCCTTCGTTTAGTATTCATTCAGCCGTAAACGTAGCAAATTAGAGAAAAGATTGATCGTTTGACGATGAGAGCTCAATCATTGAATGTAAGATGCGGGATATTTAATTAGAAGATTAATTCATTTATGGTTTTATATTTTATACTTGTATATGTCATGAACTAAAATAGGGTTTGTTTTTATAGGAGTATTTGCATCCACACAATCCTGGTGAGGGGCCTTTTGCTACTATTGATGTTACTGATGAGTCTTCACATCACGTGCATCTAACCCCACGTGCATCTGAAAATGTGCCATTTTTTCGACTGAACAGTCGGCAACACATAGCAAGACACCCCAGAGGAAATATGTGGGTGCAACCTCTACTACTTGATGCATGGTAGATCATGCAGAACAAGGTCAGGGGATCGATGCATCAAAGAGTAGTATTCATATTGCTTAAGCAACATTTCCTGGATCTTCATGTGTTATTAGCACGGGAACGGTACAGACCACATTTTTGGTGGACTAAAATCTCGTTCCCATAAATATAGAGAAGATCCCAGGTATTAATGGAAATGTTTTAATTATTATATATAATCTGATTGAAATTTACTCATAGATCGTTCTTTTTAAACTAATGATGACATGATCGTTTTGTAGGAAATAATGTTTTTTTAAACATCTAAATGATTGGTCACTGGAGATCTTTAGGCCCACCATTCGCACAGTGTGGGATAAACAAAGCAAAAATTCAAAAGATGAGATAATTAATCGCTTGATTGGGATGTTCAGTGCTGAGACCTTCAACCGAGCAGAGGTCCTCAAGAAAGCCAAAAAACATAGGAAGATCATGAGGGACCAATATAGGGTTCATCTAGAAACGAACCCTAGGTATGAGCACCCTCCAACTATTCCAGTAAGGGAGTGGAAAGGCTTGTTGGATGACGGAAGGGAAAGGGATTTAAGAAAACAGGGAAAGCTACCATCGGGCACAGGAAGGTATGTAATACTTTGAACAATGTAATTATATGTTTATTACTCTTTATTTTTACATGGAATTTGCAACATCTAACGTATTTCAAAATTTTCGTAGGTTGCCAGACACATCAAAGGAAACAAATTCCATACTAGAAAAGCATGGTCAGCACAAGCTTGGGCCTGGTGGTTGTTCGAATCTGGTGGCATGAATTTTAAGTATCAATAACTCAAATAGTGTATCCAAATAATGAATTGCATATAAAATATATATTTATTTCACCATAAAGGATAAAATGATTATCTTATGAAAAATTGTAGGTCAATTGGTTCAACGAAGTGCCAACGGAGGACGACTTGAGGTTTGGATTCCAAAGGAAACCAGAAGAACTAATAAAGATGTTTTAGAAGATGATCACTTGATTTCTGAATTTGTGAAAAGAAAAAAAATCCAAAAAAGAAGTGATTGTAATAACATTATGACATATTATTTTTTATAATATAAACTAATGTTATGAAATATTTTTTTCCTACGAATGAATTAATGTATGTTATAAGTACTTAATGAATGAATTTTGAATGTTTCTTTATGACGAAAAACACATATTTGCACATAAATTCATTTATTTTCAAGTACGGGCATTGGGTATGGGGAATTGAGAGTGATGTGAGGGGGGGAGGGGCCATATGATCTTCCACCTTCACGTGGTTTTCCCTGTTCATTAGAGAATATTAAATATTATGTAAACAAAGAGAAGCTCAATAAGGTAATGCTCTTTATTCTTATGTAATATGTATTCCTGTAAATTTTCAAATGCATGTCTATTTCTTAAATTCTTTATCATAAATTTAACATTTCATGGTTCGTTTATTTCTATAGGACTTCGCACTAGGAATTGCAACTGATCACTAGCCTATCTGGAGAGGTTGCATCAATTGTAAAAAAAGGTACATAATTAATACTCATGAATCTTTATTTTTATATGTTGTTTTATTTATTTACCTTTCATGTGCATTGTAGTTATTTACTTCATTTATTATACGTATTTTATTTCATTCATTCATGAATATATACATATTTACCCTAAAAAACCTAATTCTCACTTTACCCTACCAACCCCTACCTTACCTTACTCTCACCTTTCAACCCTAACTTGATGTAACCTATCCTGATCATCTTACATACCCTATATTTTCTTACCCTACCAACTGAACCTAACCTAGCCTACCCTTAGTCTAACTAAACCTAAATTAATTGTGTAGTATATTGCACCCCATGGGAACCATTGATGGTGTGTACCATTTCATGCATATAGGGAAGCTTACATTGGAACCCATATTGTTGGCAGATTTTTTTTTGTTTTGAAACCCATTTTTAACCTCAAAAATCCTCTAATGTAAGTGATTCAAAGAAATAACACTTTGCTTACAGATTAGGGAACCTTTTTTACTTTAGATCCTTTAATGATAAAAATAATTTGGCACCTTGGAGTGGTGAACCATTCATAGAGCAGGGCTAAAAGAGTTGTTGGCCCTAATCTTTTGTGCTACTTCACGAAGGGATATGGAATTATCTACTCAATAAAACTTGATAAGTTGGATACAAAGAAAACTAAATATCTCATATCACAAGGGGATATGGCATTATCTTCTCAATAAAACTTGATAGTTTGGGTTCAAAGGAAACTAAATATCTCATGTACATACATTTGAATCCTCACTTTATCTCCATAAGGTAAGAAGAGTATCATTTAGGGCCTTCGAAGGATTGGGTTTTGGATCATAATAATCCTGGCTTGGACACTACTTTGCCCAATTTTTATTTTGGTGAAGGTTCTTCTCCATTTGCAGTAGAGTCTTCTTCGGGTTCGACCCCACAAGGATCTTCCAATGCCTCTCACGCACCTAAGAGAAATTGTATATGATGATGTACAACTTGATGATCATTTTTTTAGAGAAATAAATTTCCCTCATCCTCCCATGTATTAAGCGTTCATAACAAGGACATCAGTACCTTGTCAATGCCCAATGAATTCTCCCCTCTTCCTTAATATATGGTATATATATAACATATATAATATATGTTATATAATATATAACATATACAATATATGTTATATAATATATAACATATATTATATATATAACATATGTTATATATTTTATAACATATACAATATATGTTTTTTCCAAAGGAAAAAAGCGTAAATTTTATTAAAGAATATAAAATTTACATTCTGAAGAATGCATGTAAAGACATGCATTTAATCCTGAAAATATCTCTCCTACCAAGACTAGCAACTGAAGTTGTAGATACACAGTTCACAAAAAAGTTCATTTTGTCAATCTTTCCAAACAAAAAAGTCTAGTTCTCAAAACTGGAAATCATAAAATTTTGCATCATATAAACTTTAGCAATTATATAAAATTATGAATATGTCTCATGGGGACCCCTCCCAAAAATGTTGATAGTCTGTAACCTGTCCAATTGATTGTATTTGAACTATAGACAAAAAGAGAAAAAACTTAGGCATTGGATCTTGGCTGACCCATTTGTTCTATAAAAAGTTTGTGATAATGTCCATAGCTCTTCCCATCCAATAAATGTATGATGTGCCCCTGTCGGAGAGCCATAAGAGTGACCTCTTTAGATAAGGTGTATGTTGCAGCATTCCTTTCCTTGTAGACATGTTTGAATGAAAGATTTGTAAATATATTTGTAATTAAAAAGAATTCTTCAAGGATAGAAGTAATATTTATGTTATGACACATTTGATTTTTCTTCAACCAATTGATGACCACCATTGAATCTCCAAAGATCTGAAGGTTTAAGATCCATTTTTCCCCAGCAAAAATGAGCAATAGCTTTAAGGCCATAATTTCTTCATAATTATTTGTTCCTTATCCCAAACCCCACTTTAACTTATAGAAATCAGATGGGGAGAGATGAAGGACACCCCCTCCCCCATAATGATCTTCATTGTCTTGGGAAGCACCATCAAAGAAATCCCAAAGTATTTTGATATTTATTTGTTCCTCCACTACCTACCCGAGAGGGCATCTTTATCTTGTGGAAAATGTGCAAGGATATCTAGGATTTTGACTACAATTATATAGGGAAGCAAGGCCTTTTCCTTGAAGATAACAACGTTAGAGTAATCCAAATTCCCTAGTGAATTAGGAGGGGTAGAGCCTTGATATTTTTATTTCCATGGTCCTATACCCAAGTCTTATAGGCCTCTTCTATAAATGGACCATGCTAGGAGTATGTTTGACCCAAAGAAGATGAATAATTTATCCAAGTTTGGATTGAAAAAGAGCATCCCAAGAACATGTGTGGAGATGTTTTCTCATCCCCCTTGCAGAGAGAGAGCACCAACCCGACCATTCCAATCCCCTGAATTTCATTTTGTCCCACGTAGGGACATTTTTCCTTAAGAGGCACCACATGAACAATATTGCCTTAAGAGGACATTTGGATTTCCATATCCCCTTCCACCACCAATCGGGGGCTTGTTGGATGAGATTGGTCATTACGAAAGAATAACCCTCTTTTGGATAATATACCCTGAAAGTACTGAGTTGCCAAAGTAGTTCATCTTTCTGATCTTTGATTCTAATGTGGCTTATCTTGAGAGATTGGATGTAATCATTCCAAGGTAATGTAAAATGATCTTCTAAATTCAGATCTTGAGCATATTTCCATCCCTGGCTCCAAATAGAAGTTTGTTTCTCATCTGCAAACTGGTTCAGATGGAAAAAACCTCTCTCATGCAAACTGCCAATTAAATTTTGGGGGAGAATGTGTTGACGGTTGTTTCTCGGCCATGGATCCTTACCAAGTCTTATATATGTTATAACATATATTATATATGTTATAACATATATTATATATGTTATATAATATATAACATATATAATATATTTTATATAATATATGTTATATATTAAATAACATATATAATATATGTTATATATTAAATAACATATATAATATATGTTATATATTATATAACATATATAATATATGTTATATATTATATAACATATATTATATATGTTGTATGTTATATAATATATAACATATATAATATTATATATGTTATATAATTTATTATCTGGTTAGTAATATTCTAAACTGGCGGAACGATAAAAAGTTGGCGAAGGTGCTAAAAGTGGTAAAGAATTAGATAAATGTGGTGGGGCCACTCAGATCACAAGTCTTAGATCAATGGTTGATATTAATTGTGGAGGTTGAAAGTGATCAGACGTTAATTACTAAAGTGGGTTCCGCAATGAAAATTGTGGTATAGCCATTGGGGTATGTGTCGATAAAAGGTTCATTGCAGAGGTCAAGGCAGTGTAGATGAAAACCACCCGCGACAACTTCCACAATCACACATTATTTAAATAAATAAATAAAAGGTTTATATGTTTATTATTTTTCAAAGTGCCAACGTGAGAACTACCGAAAGATATTGCCACTATCTCTGCAACCCGTCCTCCACCGCAAATTTGAAGACTACAGGTATTTATAAAGTGCTCTTGATGCCATGGAACAAACTAAAATTTCAAATGAACCTTACCAGAACCCTAAAAATAAAGAAGATTGAATTATTGATAGGGATTCTAATGTGTTCGACCCTGTGCTTTCTGTAAACACGGTCACTTAGTATAGAAGTAGGTTAAGTGTGTTAGGAGTCCAAAATGCACATTTTATAGATGTTAAATTGTCATTTTTTCCCTATTGTCTCGAACAGTCATATCAATTCCCGGAATTCGTTAATTGGCGTGCCACCCATTATTCGTATTCTGAAATGATCATTGTGGATACAAATGGGTCTAAACTTTTATGCATGGTCGATACATTGTTAGTTAGAGAGTCATCGTGGTTACACAAGGATTTTGCACAAGGTTCTGATACATTTAATGAGACATAAATGATTAGGGTTAACAGGGAATGTGAATTGAAAGTAAAAAACTAGTTGTTATGTCATATTGTCAAACCAGATCAGTCCATTGTAAGTTTTTAATTTCATTATAATGTAAATATATTCACGGAAGATGTGTAGTTGGTTTGTTCACTTATAAGTCAAATATTAGGGTTAGATAATGATAAACATGTTGTTGAAGTCATGCTAGGTTTTCTTCTGGGAGTCTTCAAGTCTGAGTCAAGTCAGCCAACATGCCTTAATTTTGATGAATTCATAGCTGAGACAATCCATTCTCAATTAGTGAATTGCCACTCTTTGAGACATTTCAGGTATCAAACCTATTTGTTGAGAATGTTGCTAGTTTCAAATCATGAAGAACTAAAGAATATTGTCACATATTTCTCATTTGTATTAACAACAAAAAAAGAAAATCACCATGTTTACTTTCATAGACAAAATCATTTCAAAAATCTACAGGTTAATCCATAATGTAGTTTTTCCCAGAGTCTTGGAGGAGATGAAGAAAAAATTGCAATTTGACCAACAGAAAAGGGTTTGAGATTGGTTCCTTGAAATTAGTTCTATAGTTATTAGAATTTATGGATTTCATGAAGCACCCTATATTCCTTGACATTAGTTCTATAGTTATTAGAATTTATGGATTTCATGAAGCACCCTATATTATGCCTTCTTTTATTACCCCCAGAATTTTTGCATTGGAATTTATTAGACAAAGGTTGGTAACAGAATCATAACATTTAATTAAGTTGTATAGGGCAATAGATATCAAGTTTCCATTTAATATAGGCCCTTTTGTTGTTAAAAAAAAGTCTTGCTTTCCAAAGTAGAAGAGATGTTGAAATTCCTAAGTTTCCCATAAGCAGAAAAGATAAGGTATGATCCTCATCAGATTATATCTAACAGAAGAAAGCAAAATAAATATGCTCCATTTGATCACCAAACAGTAGAAGGGCTAGATAAAATAGCCAATTTGGAGAGTTTTAAGGAAGGTGAAAAGTTGACTGAGATGCAAGAGGATGCAGGGAAGGTCAGTTCTCACACAATTACTATCAAAACCCCTACTAAAGTTGAATTATTGAAAAAAATAGGTTTTTCAGAGACAATAGAACTGGAGGTAGATTGGGAACAGTCTGTCAGCAAAAGGATGAATATTACTCAGGTAAAGGATATTATTGATTTAGAGGAAGAAGCACAAGAAAAATATCGGGGAGGTTACGCTCTTGTTGAAAGGGAGAAAGGTGAACTAGAAAGTAAAGATACTTCATTTTTTTTCCATGGTCAAAGGCATGTATTTGCAGATGTTCAAGGAGATCCATATAAATCAAAAGAAGATCGCATTAAGAAGTATACAGAGAAGAAGACACTGGCATTAAAACAAGCTCATAAATTATTCCCTGAAGTCAGAAAAATATCTCAAGAGACAACTTCACTAATTATTGTTAGTGATCATGAGAAGAATACTTTGAACATTGCAGTCGCAGATGAAGACAAGGTGACAGAGTTAAAGATCAGATATGACCATATCAATGCACTAGACAAGACACAATTTCATAAGAAAACTAGTGATATGATTTATGTAGATTTGTTGCAGCTGACATTGAAGAAATCTAAGTTGAAATTGTTGTTTTCTAAGCTTGAGAGTCAATTGAAACAACAAAAATAAGCTAACAAATCTTGGTAGGTTCAAATCAAAATATTTGAAACAATATTTTTAGCTTGTGGGGAAGATCCAAAAAATGCTCAAGGAATGAAGAATCTTTTGGATGAGAAGGAGAATACTATTCAGACTCTCAAGAAGAAGCTAAAAATTCCAGCATCATAGCATGTACAAACTCCAGAGCTTACAACAATTGAGCAAGAAAATGAATCACTACAACAAGAGGTGTTAAGTTATAAATCCAAAATGGTGCAGCTAGAGAAGGAGAAAGGGGATTGGCTCAAAGAAAAAGAAGAACTGATGGAAAAAGTTTCCTTTGCAGGCCCCAGTCACGAAAATAATGTGGCTACAGAGGACGATGACATAGAAAAATCCATGTCACAAATTAGCTTGAAATATGGGGAAATAAAGTGGTTAAAAGAAGAAAATCAAAAGTTGAAGCAGGAAGTTGCTCAAAGGAGTGAAAAGAGTGAGCAAGTCCAAAAAGAGAACGATTTTTTGCAGGAAAAGATTGCCAAGTTAAATTCAAGGATAAAATGAAAAGGTCCATTAAAAGGAGCCAAACATGTTCTCTAGGATTCTTTAGCAGCAAATATCACTAAGTTTAGGCAGTATCTAAATTTTATTGATGACAAGAATACTGCAGCAGTTACATCTCATAATAAATGTGCAGTTGTAAATGAAACATTGTTGAAAAGACCATTAGATTGGGCTCAAAATTCAATCAATCTATTGAATTCAGTTTCTAATGCATATTTGAAGACCATTGGGGTCAAGGATAGGACTGTGATTATAATTTGGGCTAGAAAAATCATTGGAAAACATAATTATATAAAGAATGTGCAGACAAAGGCTAAGTAGATGGAACAGAGTGTGCAAGAATTCAAGGACCTATTTAGTCATTTGTTTAACAAAGGTCTCCCTTCTTTTTGGGATGGAAGAGGTAACCTAAATTCACAAGATGAAATGTATTTTTGACTCAAGTTTGAATGGATCATTCAAAGTTTGAAGACCTAGAAGAGGGGTTAAAAGGGATTACAATAGTTGATAAATTGATGAATTATTTCGAAGTTTTAAGCCAATTCAGCACAATCAGATCAGGTCTTCCCACTATTTTATATGCATCCTACATAGAATTAGAAATTCTTGTTAAGGAAATGGTTGATTATGACATTCCTTCTGAAAGACAATGGAAATAAATTATAAGATTAGGAAAAAAAAATACAAAATACCTGCTTCCAATTGACCTTGAAGGTTCATTCAAGTGGCATAGTACAATTCGAAGGAAAGTCAACAAATCATTCAAATATATCCCAAAGATAAAGGAGAGCTCAGTTGACATCAAAGTGTTAAAAAATCCCATATATTTTGCAGGGAATATCTATTTTTGTAAAAAAAAAAATTGAGAGTCGCTCATTGAGCATTTTGTATATATTTTATAATTTTCGATGTAATGGGGGTTCGAGAGGGAGTAAAAGGACTAATATGTATTGTAATATTTTCCCAATATTAATGAAATTATCATGCAGAAGTCTTGAATGTTCTTACCAGAGATTCATGTGTTAATGCTCCTTGGTGTGTGTTTTCCCATATGAATGTGTATATTTCCTAGTTTTTCCATTTAAATGTAATGTCTTTAGTATTTGAATGAACTTGTATGATTCAGAATTCATTCCTTGTTAGATTCTCTGAATTAATTTGTTTTCAAATATTTTCATCAAGTTCTTCTAAAGTTAATGCAGAATTCATCCTTGGTAGATGCTCTTCTTTAATGGATAGTTTCCTTTGATTCTTCCACCATACTATAACGAGTTGATTGACTGAGAAAGCATTGATTGTATTTCCAATGATTCTTAGAACGTTCTTTCACCATCCATTGATATTTTTTATTCATTTGACTCCATGCCCAATGGTCTTTGCTTCCATGTCCTACCATAATCAATTTGAAACCCTTTTCCTGAAGATCTAGCCAGTGAACTAATTGAAAATATGTAAGAGAGAGCCCTCTCTGGGTTGGAAGGTGTTGTTCCTGAGATTAAACTCAAGGCTCAAAGAGTAATGTCAGGCATCAGGAAAGTT